>JAVSCE010022659.1:600000-1023916 GCA_032199065.1 Smutsia gigantea | reverse complement strand
AGTCCTCTTTCAGGCAACACCAGTGCAATGAACAAAGGAATTCTTATAGGTCCATCTTTGTTCTAAGGGTTAAGTCTGAAAAAAAAACTTTCTAACTTAACATCTACCCTAAGGTTATGCAACTTAATATTATGCTTGATATATAGAAAGGAGTACATGTAATGTAAAAGGAAGTTTTGAAGCATAGTAATGAAATAAACACCAATTTTAAAACCAGACTATGATAGAGTTTTGTATGCTCTCTGCTATCAATCCTGTATTTCTGTATCTCTTATGCTCTAACAGCTCACTTAATTTTTTCAGTGCTCCTTTTATTATTTTTATGGTTTTAGCAGTTATATATGACTCTACCCCAAAACCTGTTCAGATTTGCTTGTTTCTGAGTTTCATGCAAATGTTATTATACTATGTATAGTTTCGTTGACTTGGTTTTCCCTCTTAACATGGTTTCAAAAGACTCATCCATGTTCATTTATTTGTATTGCTCTGTCATATCATTCCTTTTTGTGAACAGACCATAAATTATATTTGTACTCTCTGGTTATTCTCTAGGGTATATAACTAGGAATAGAAGAGCTAAATCATAATTTCAGTGTTATAAAATAATGTCATTTTGGTTCTCAAAATTATTGTATCCACCAGTAGTGTATAAGAAACCACTTCAATACCATTTGACAATGTCAGGCTTCCTATTTGGTGCCTATGTAATTGGCTATAATATGTAATTGGGCTTAATTTAGATTCCTTTATTACTAGTGAGGTTTAGTATCTTATATGTTTATTCATTTTTCTTTACCTTCTTTTTTGAAAGGTTTGATGATGTGTCTCGACCATTTTTTCTGTTGAATTCTTATTTTTATTGACATATAAGAATTATTTATATATTTTTTTGATAAAATCCTTTGTTGAAAGTTAAGAGTCTAGGCTCTCACTTCTGGGAAGATGGCGGCATGAGCAGGGCTGCGGAAATCTCCTCCCCAAACCATATGTATTTATGAAAATACAACAAATACAAGTATTCCTAAAAGAGAGACCAGAAGATTTAGGAAATTACCCAGCCTGCACCTACACCTGAGAGGACTCGGCACCCCACGAAGCAGGTAAGATACGGAACCGTGACACGGCAGGACCCGAGCACTCCCCCACCCAGCGCACCGGCAGAAGGAGAGGATTCAGAGCAGGGAGGGAGTGGAAGAACAGGCCTGTGAAATAACTAACCCTGGTGATCTATGCAAGGAGCACTGACACACATCACACAGTGTATCAGAGATTGGACAGTCAGAGGTGCAGGATCTGAGCTGGGAAATGCACCCAGGTCCTCTCAGGTGCTCCCCGGGACAAAAGAAAAGCACGCATTTTTGGCAGTCTTAAAGAGACAGGAGCCCAATGGAGGAGCAGGATCATCCCAGCACACTCAGCCCAGCAGGCTGGGAGTCCTGGAGAATTTCGGACCCCTTAGCTAGCAACCGGGAAAAAGTAGCCACACTTAGACTTCCCACAGAGATCAGCAGCCTCCCACTCGTTCCCGCCCTGGCCAGAGCTACAAAGGGCCCTGCAGAGCGGCATGGGGGCGGCTGTGGAATAGTGGAGAATCAGTGCCACCTATAGCATCCTCACAGAATCTACTCCTGGCAGGCGTTTTTTTTTCTTTCTTTCTTTTCCCCTTTTCTCTCTCTTTTTTCTTTTCATTTTTTTTTTTTTTTTTTTTAAAAGTCTTAAAGAGCCCAGCTGACATACGTGGCACCTACCAGAGACCACTTCTATCGCCATGAAAAGACAGAGGAATATGGTACAAACAAAGCTTACCCAGAACCAGACAACACCAGAGAGGGAGTCTGATGGGATGGAAATGCACAATCTTCCTGAAAAAGAATTCAGAATAAATGTCATAACGATACTTACTGATGGATCTACAGAGAAATATGCAAGAGCTGAGGGAGGAAGCGAGGGAAGTCAGGAAAGACAATGCAGAAATGAGAAAAGCGATCGACGGGCTTAGCAGCAGACTGGATGAGATGCAAGAGACTGTTAATGGAATAGAAACCAGAGAACAGGAATAGAGAAGCTGAGGCAGAGAGAGATAAAAGGATTTCTAGGAATGAAAGAATATTAAGAGAACTGTGTGACTAATCCAAGCGGAACAATATTCGCATTATAGGAGTACCAGAGGAAGAAGAGAGAGAAAAAGGGATAGAAAATGTCTTTGAAGAAATAATTGCTGAAAACTTCCCCATGCTGGGGAAGGAAATAGTCTCGCAGTCCACAGAAGCCCACAGATCTCCCAACACAAGGGACCCAAGGAAGAAAACACCAAGACACATAATAATTAAAATGGCAAAGATCAAAGATAAAGACAGAGTTTTAAAGGCAGCTAGAGAGAGAAAAAAGATCACCTACAAAGGAAAACCCATCACACTATCAGACTTCTCAACAGAAACCTTACAGGTCAGAAGAGAATGGCATGATATATTTAACATAATGAAACAGAAGGGCCTCAAACCAAGAATATTGTATCCAGCATGATTATCATTTAAATTTGAGGGAGGGATTAAACAATTTCCAGACAAGCAAAAGCTGAGGTAATTTGCCTCCCATAACCCATCTCTTCAGGATATCTTAAGGGACTGCTCTAGAGGGAAGCACTCCTAAGGCTAAAAAGAGGTCACCAGAGAAAATAAAATCATAGCAAAGAAAGCAGACCATCCAAATATTAACTAAAGGCAAAGAATAAAACACTTCGTATATAAAGAATGGAGGAGGAAGAATAAGAAGGGAGAGAAATAAAGAAACATCAGACAGTGTTTAAAATTACTTAATAAGAAAATTAAGCTAGATTGTTAGATAGTAGAGAAGCTACCCTTGAACCTTTGGTAACCACGAATCTAAAGCCAGCAATGGCAATAAGTACATATCTATTGACAATCACCCTAAATGTAAATGGACTGAATGCACCAATCAAAAGACACAGAGTAACAGAATGGATAAAAAAGCAAGACCCATCTATATGCTCCTTACAGGAGACTCACCTCAAACCCAAAGATATACACAGACTAAAGGTGAAGGGATGGAAAAAGATATTTCATGCAAACAACAAGGAGAAAAAAGCAGTTTTTGCAGTACTTGTATCAGACAAAATAGACTTCAAAACGAAGAAAGTAGCAAGAAATAAAGGACATTACATAATGATAAAGGGGTCAGTCCAACAAGAGGATATAACCACTTGAAATATATATGCACCCAACACGGGAGCGCTGGCATATATGAAACAAATACTAACAGAATTAAAGGAGGAAATAGATAGCAATGCATTCATTTTAGGAGACTTCAACACACCACTCATTCCAAAGGACAGATCAACCAGACAGAAAATAAGTAAAGACACAGAGGCACTGAACAACACACTAGAACAGATGGACATAACAGACATCTACAAAACTCTACACCCAAAAGCAACAGGATATACATCCTTCTCAAGTGCACATGGAACATTTTCCAGAATAGACCACACACTAGGCCACAAAAAGAACCTCACTAAATTCAAAAATATTGAAATTCTACCAACAAACTTCTCAGATCACAAAGGTATAAAACTAGAAATAAATTTTAGAAAGAAAATAAAAAGGCTCACAAATACATGGAGATTAACAACATTCTCCTAATTAATCAATGGGTTAACGACCAAATCAAAACAGAAATCAAAGAATATATGGAGACTAATGACAACAACAACACAAAGCCACAACTTCTTGGGATGCAGCAAAGGCAGTTCTAAGAGGAAAGTATATTGCAATCCAGGCCTATTTAAAGAAGGAAGAACATTCCCAAATGAATAGTCTAAAGACACAATTACTGAAACTGGGAAAAGAAGAACAAATGAGGCCCAAAGTCACCAGAAGGAGGGACATAATAAAGATCAGAGAAAAATAAATAAAATTGAGAAGAATAAAACAATAGAAAAAATCAATGAAACCAAGAGCTGGTTCTTTGAAAAAATAAACAAAATAGATAAACCCCTAGCCAGACTCATTAAGAGAAAAAGAGAATCTACACATATAAACAGAATCAGAAATGAGAAAGGAAAAATAACGACAGACCCCACAGAAATACAAGGAATTATAAGAGAATATTATGAGAATCTGTATGCTAACAAGCTGGAAAACATAGAAGAAATGGACAACTTCTTAGAAAAATACAACCTTCCAAGACTGACCAAGCAAGAAACAGAAAAACTAAACAGACCAATCACCAGCAACGAAATTGAATCGGTAATCAAAAAACTACCCAAGAACAAAAACCCCAGACCAGATGGATTCACCTCTGAATTCTACCAGACATATAGAGAAGAAATAATGCCGATTCTCCTTAAAGTTTTCCAAAAAATAGAAGAGGAGGGAATACTTCCAAACTCATTCTATGAAGCCAGCATCACTCTAATACCAAAACCTGGCAAGGACCTCACCAAAAAAGAGAATTACAGACCAATATCCCTGATGAGCGTAGATGCAAAAATACTCAGCAAAATATTAGCAAACCGAATTCAAAAATACATCAAGAGGATCATACACCACAAATCAAGTGGGATTCATCCCAGGGATTCAAGGATGGTACAACATTCGAAAATCTACCAACATCATCCACCACATCAACAAAAAAGAAGAACAAAAACCACATGATCATCTCTATAGATGCTGAAAATGCATTTGACAAAATTCAGCATCCATTCATGATAAAAACTTCTCAACAAAATGGGAATAGAGGGCAAGTACCTCAACATCATAAAGGCCATATATGGCAACCCACAGCTAACATCATACTTAACAGCGAGAAGCTGAAAGCTTCTCATCTAAGATTGGGAACAAAACAGGGAAGCCCACTCTCTCCACTGTTATTCAACATAGTACTGGAGGTCCTAGCCATGGTAATCAGACAAAAGAAAGAAGTACAAGGCATCCAGATTGGTAAAGAAGAAGTCAAATTGTCACTACTTGCAGATGACATGATATTGTACATAAAAAACCCTAAAGATTCCACTCCAAAACTACTAGAACTAATATCTGAATTCAGCAAAGTTGCAGGATACAAAATTAACACGCAGAAATCTGTTGCTTTTCTATACATTAACTATGAATTAACAGAAAGAGAAATCAGAAAAACAATTCCCTTCACAATTGCATCAAAAAGAATAAAATATCTAGGAATAAAACTAACGAAAGAAGTGAAAGACATACACCCTGAAAACTGCAAGACACTCCTAAGAGAAATTAAAGAGGACACTAACAAATGGACGTTCATCCCATGTTCTTGGCTAGGAAGAATAAATATTGTCAAAATGGCTATACTACCTAAAGCAATCTACAGATTCAACACAATCCCTATCAAAATACCAACAGCTTTCTTCAATCAACTCGAACAAATAATTCTAAAATTCATATGGAACGAAGAAAGACCCTGAATAGCCAAAGGAATCCTGAGAAGGAGGAATAAAACAGGGGGAATTACGCTGCCTGACTTCAAGCTCTACTACAAAGCCACAGTAATGAAGACAATTTGGTATTGGCACAAAAACAGACCCACAGACCAGTGGAACAGAATAGAAAATCCAAACATTAACCCAAACATATACAGTCAATTAATATATGATAAAGGAGCCTTAGATATACAATGGGGAGAAGACAGCCTCTTCAGCGGCTGGCGTTGGAAAAACTGGACAGCTACATGTAAGAGAATGAAACTGGACTATTTTCTAACCCCATACGCAAAAGTAAACTCAAGGTGGATCAAAGACCTGAATGTAAGTCATGAAACCATAAAACTCTTAGAAAAAAACGTAGGCAAAAATCTCCTGGACATAAACGAGTGACTTCTTCATGAACATATCTCCCCGGGCAAAGGAAACAAAAGCAAAAATGAACAAGTGGGACTATATCAAGCTGAAAAGCTTCTGTACAGCAAAGGACACCATCAGTAGAACAAAAAGACATCATACAGTATGGGAGAATATATTCATAAATGATGTATCTGATAAGGGGTTGACATACAAAATATATAAAGAACTCATGCACCTCAACAAACAAAAAGCAAATAATCCAATTTAGAAATGGGCAGAGGACATGAATAGACACTTCTCCAAAGAAGAATTTCAGATGGCCAACAGGCACATGAAAAGATGCTCCACATAGCTAATCATCAGAGAAATGCAGATTAAAACCACAATGAGATACCACCTCACACCAGTTAGGATGGCCAACATCCAAAACACAAACAAGAACAAATGTTGGCAAGGATGTGGAGGAAAGGGAACCCTCCTACACTGCTGGTGGGTCTGCAAATTAGTTCAACCATTGTGGAAAGCAGTATGGAGGTTCCTCAAAAAACTCAAAATAGAAATACCATTTGACCCAGGAATCCCACTCCTAGGAATTTACCCTAAGAATTCAGCAGCCCAGTTTGAAAAACACAGATGCACCCCTATGTTTCTCGCAGCACTATTTACAATAGCCAAGAAATGGAAGCAACGTAAGTGTCCATCAGCAGATGAATGGATAAAGAAGAAGTGGTACATATACACAATGGAATATTACTCAGCCATAAGAAGAAAACAAATCCTACCATTGGCAACAACATGGATGGAGCTTGAGGGTATTACGCTCAGTGAAATAAGCCAAGTGGAAAAAGACAAATATCAAATGATCTCACTCATATGTGGAGTATAAGAACAAAGAAAAAAAAACTGAAGGAACAAAACAGCAGCAAACTTACAGAACCCAAGAATGGACTAATAGTTACCAAAGGGAAAGGGACTGGGGAAAGTGGGTGGGAAGGGAGGGATAAGAGGGAAAAAGGTGCATTACGATTAGCAGACGTAATGTTGGGGGGGGCACGGGGAGGGCTGTAGAACTCAGAGAAGACAAGTAGTGATTCTATAGCATCTCACTATGCTGATGGACAGTGACTGTAATGGGGTTGGTGGGGGGGACTTGATGAAGGGGGTAGTTCAATAATCATAATATTGCACATGTAATTGCAGATTAATGATACCAAAATAAATTATAAAGAAAGAAAGAAAGAAAAAACAAGCATAGAAAAATGTTACACCATCTAGATGTTTGATGTAATGTTTGCTGTTAAAATTCTTCTAACTTCTTTGTATATTTCAAATTTTTTATTTAAAAAATGCTTTATGGGTGAGAGATATCTTAGCAAACAAATTTGAATTAAAAAAATAGTAAGCTAAAAAAATCCTTTGTTGGCTATTTATGTTGCAAATACCCTCTAATTTGGGGATTTGACCTTTCCTTTTCCTTGTGATGTCTTTTGATAAACAGAACTTATTTAATGTAATTGAGTTCAATGATCTTTTCATTTATGGGTCTCTGTTTTGTTTACAACACATTCCTGATAATAGGGTCATTGATAGAACCCAGAGTACCACCTTTAGAATAAGCCCACCGACCATCTCAGAGAGACGTAGTTGTCATCTTACCTAGGCTACAAGCATTGTCCAGAGTAAACGTCAGCAAGCCACCAACCCACTTTTCCGCTGACCCCTTTCCTCAAATATCCCGCCAAAAACCCTGGCCATAAAAAGCCTCTTGACCTGCTAGAGACCCTCTTTCCTTTGTTCTGTTGGCCAGGACAGAGGGCTCCCTCTCAGGTTCAGCAATACACCTGCTTGGACTGTTGGGTTTGCATCTCCTTTTTCTTTCAGTCATAATGATATTCTCTTACATTTTCTTGTAAAATATTAAAAACCTTTCCATTTATGTACTGATCCCATATTTTGTTTATTTGTATGCCTGATGTAAGCTATCAATTTAATTTTTTATATTATATACATTGTCCCTATTTATTAGTTGGTCTTCCTTTCTTCAATGTTCTTTAGCCATTTCTATCATGTTAAGTCCCCATATAGTTAACAAATACATATACTATGTGCCAGGCAGTTTTTTAAGTGTTTATAAATAATTTACTCATTAACTCCCCATAATAATCTTAAGAGGTAGTGTGGGTAAAATTGTAACATTCCATAATCTCTCACCTGGTTTTAGTGCATATCCATATGAACAGGTGTTCCTCAGGAGTGGAGAGAGGTAGTTCATCTCCGTATCAATGGGGAATTACCTGGGCGACCTAGGGCTTTTCTGAACCTGAGAGGCTGGAGGGAGGTTTCACTTGCTTCTGCCAGAGCAGGAGAGAGAAACAGCTCCAGAACGCAGTTTGTAAGCAATAAATGGGTTTTAAACTTTATTTCTCCCTTGACTGATTTCGGTTTTGGAGGTCTTTTGCCCTGGGATTTCCTCTCCTTGGAATTACTATTTTCATTCCTTTTTTAATAATAAGAAAATTGAGGCATCGGTAAGTTAGCTACTTGGTTCAAGAACTGGTACCCTTAACTTCTGTTTCTATGTCCCCTGTTTATTTAATTAGTCAATATGCTTATCCAATTCTAAAATCACAATGTCCTCATTAGAATTGGCTTAGTTTATTTGTTTTACAGTAGGCCAATTACCCCACCTTGCTCTCCTTTCAGGAGTATCTCAGCTCTTCCTTAGCCTTTTCTCTACTCATATACACTTTCAATCAGGTTTTCAAGCTTGCCATAACATCCTTTGGGAATTTTTATAAGAATTGCACTGAATCTATATAGATCAAGTTGGAAGGAATGACATCTTTATTGATGCACGCATGCACTGCCTTTAAATCTTGTTTAATAATATTCAATGAAAGTTGACACACATTTTTTCCTAAAAGGTTTTGCATATATGTTGTTTAATGCCTAAGTACCTAACTTTTGTATGATTTTATTTACATTTTACTTGGAGGTGATCTACCACCTACTATACTACTAGAAATAGTAATTTTTTAATCTCTTGACATAACAATTCAGAGTATCATCCAATTTCTCATTATGATGGTAGATTTATTCATTTATCTCTATATATTGTTTTGCTTCCTATATGTTAAGGATATTTTATTAAATATATACAAGTTCAGAATATTTTTTCATGTAATAAGCAGTTTATCATCATATAAATGATCTTTTTTACTCTAATAGTCCTTTTTATTTTGGTCAATTTTATCTGATATTTATAAACTGACCTCAACTTTCTTCCATTTAGCGTAAAATATATTTTTTCATTTGTTTACTTTCAAATTTTTTGTGTCCTTATATTGTAGGTGTGGCTCTTATCAAATGACATATTAAGTAGATTTTTAATTATCCAAATGCTATTTCTATTTTAATTAATAATCTACTTACATTTATGTGATTTTTATTTGAAATTGTTTTTCTATATTAGTGTTTCTGTCATGCTCTTTTTTGCCTTTTATCCTTTCTACTTTTTTGATTGACTTTCTTTTATTATTTTGTCCCTCTATTAGTTTGACATTCACACACTGTCTCTCATCTTTTAATAATTACATACTAAATTTTGCCATGTATCTCTAACTTGAAATGTGGTTTATTATCTTCACCAACCACCCCTCTCCTACCACACACATGTGTACACACACACACACACACACACACACACACACACACACACACACTACAGACTCAAAATCCAGCTACTCCCACTCCCAGGTTAATACAGGAATTTCACATTTCGCTTTACACCTAGATGGGGCTCCATGGCTTAGCAATAAAAACATAAAAATAAATTACCTTTTAGTAAAGAAATTTGCATAATTTCACCAGTGTAACTCTGACTTTCCAATATCTTATTGTTTACTGCTCCCTGCTCTAGTCCAAGTCATTATTATTCTGCTCTACTGCTGGAAGCATATACCCAGGTGATGGGCATCTGTCCATTCAACATGAGAGGAAAAAATCCTTTAAACTCTTGTGGTTAGAATATAGCAGAATGAAGTTGAGTTACAGGGTAAGAAAATCCAGACTTTTTCTTTGGCTTATGTGCTCTGGCTGCACTGAGAAAGGAGCTGAGCCTTCCTGTCGCTGTTCATGTTCACTTCTCAAACTTGTCGATAATTTATGGGAGGACCTCTGATGAGAAGAAGGTACTCAATACTCCTCTTATCACGTCATTACACCTTCAAGCCTGTCTCACATTACCATGTTCCCTGAGCCAACATTTACATGAACACATCTCACACATCCTGTAGAAGTCATTTTATACAAGACTTTTAACAATGTATAAATTATAAATTCTGAAAAATGACAAAGAGTGGGTAGAGTTTATTGAATTCACTATTTCCTATTAAAACAGTAAGTTAAGCCTCATGGCTCGTATAACCTACTATATAGCTGTTTTTCTTCATGACTTTTATATTTTCTCGTAAGTTTCACTTCACAAAAAACAAAATATACTTATGCTAGACAGGAGTTCTAACAGGTGTTTTTTTCCTGGTCTCTAAAAATGCAGTTCTGGCATTGACTGCCCCCAGTGCATCTGATTGCTGACTTGCTCCAAACTCCAAACCTTACTGAGTGGCCAGGTTCACTCCTGCGATGTTTGGCAAAATCTCTTAGGATTTGGCTTTCACTCCTATAAGTCTAAGAAACCCCATGGAAATCTAGTCCACTGTGTTACGTGATCTTTGCTTCTTTTCTCTGTCCTGAGTTGTGGAAAAATCAATTACCTTTTTGTAAAGAAATTGCCAATTGTTTTCTTTTGGAGATGGCACCTCATACCCTTCTCACAGCTCCCCCGAACCACGGCCATCGCTTCCTAGCTGGACTCGGCTTTCAGTTAGAGGCACACCTCCCTTTACTGTTCTCTGCTTTGTTGTACTTCACAGATCCTGCATTTTTTACTCCTTGGAGGTTTTGGTGACCCTGCATCAGGCAAGGCTGTTGGTGCCATTTCTCCAACAGCATCCGCTCACTTTGTGTCTTTGTGTCACATTTTGGTAATTCTCACAATATATTTCAAACTTTTTCACTATAAGTTGTCATGGGGCTCTGTGATCAGTGATTACAATTCAGTGAAAGCTCAGATGATGTTATTTTTTAAGCAATAGAGTATTTTTTGATTAAGGTATGTACTTTTTTTTTTAGGCATAATGCTACTGCATGCTTAACAGACTATGGCACGGTGTAAACACAACTTTTATAGGCACTCAGAAACTAAAAAATTCAATGGACTCACTTTATTGTGATATTCCCTCATTATGATACTCACTTTATTGTGGTGGTCTGGGACCAAACGTGCACTATCTCTGAGGTGTGCCTCTACTCCCGTCTCATAACATTACTCCTCTGCTTAACAAGCCCCTGTATCCCCTACTGCCTAAAAAGTACAGTCCAAATATTAAAGGGTGACCTACATGGCTACGCTGCTTGTGGGAATCCCTAATCCCAGCTTCATTTCCCCCAATTCCTCGCACACATGCTGTTTCAGGCTCACCAACCCTATTGCCGTTCCCTGAGCAGCATCTCACAATTCCACCTCTCTGCTCAACTAATGTTTATTGAGTGCCTCCTATACACTGGAGATACAGAGAACACGAACATGGAGTTCTGTTCCCTCAGTCTGTGTAGCCTAGCATATCCGTCTAGCAACTCCTAATAATCCTCCCAAACTCACCCAAATGACACTTTCTTTCTGCAGTCCTCCCTAACCATCTCATTTTCAGAAGGAATCACGCACTCTCTTATACTCCTGGTGTGGCTGTGGTGGTAGCAGGGTCACTAGAATATTATGTGTACACTACTACTTTTTCTTTCTCCCTCATTTCAAACAGGTATCCACACTTTATTTGTTGCCTCTGGCTTCTGACAAGGCTGACTTCAGAACCACCCTGAGGTTACAGGCTCAGATGCCCCTTGAAAGAACTACTCCCAGTGTCCTGGCTTTGGTGATGGAGTAGAAAGGTTGTATGTGTTGTGGGTAAAATGTAGAGGAGAAAGGGAGCATATTTTTGAGATTCTGGGGAGTGGGTAGGGGAAACTGTGGGAATTTGAGAAGAAAATAGGTGTCTGAGGGTGTGAGAGAGAACAAACCTACAGAAATATTTGTGAGGTGCCTATAGACAACCCAAATCTTGGAGAGTGAGATACCTAGGTTCGCCCACACCTTCCATGCCCCCTGTGTGTCAGGAAGGCAGAAGGGCACGGGATCTGCAGGGACCACAGAGCTTCAAGCACTGTGTTCATGTGATCCTGGGAGCCGACGCACAGTGTTAACTAATCACCCAAGAGGCTCAGTCCTATAAAAAGTCAGTCCTCTGAAAGTCTGGGGAATGGAAAGAGAATAACAATTATCCTAGAAGCGCTAGAAGTCTAGAATTATCCTAAGCAGAACTGAGGGCTACAAGTCAGAAATGAAAATAAGGAAATAGGATATTTAATGTGCCGATTTTGTGTGTTGAGATTCTTACCATTTACACATTTTTCTATTGTAACATGCATCAATTTGTTCTGTAATTATCTATATACCTTCCCCTCTGAATTATGAACCCTTTGAGGACAGGGATCATGTCTTAATTATCTCTGTCACATCAGGTCATGGCACAGGGTTTTGTGCACCACAAAAACTCTATAATGTTTTTCAAACAACTCTCAAAATGACCAGATGTACCTGGATACAAACTACAAAGACGGAATTTGTTTCAAAAACTCACCTCTTACCATACATTTCACTTGAGGTATTTTCCCATATTTCCACGCATATATAAGCCAAGTATTGCAGTGTTTTCTAGCTGAAGCATATGATTTTTCATCTACCTTTAATATGTATACAAAATTCTTCCAAGCATGGACACGAAAAGTTCAGCCCTAAATATTATCTTAGAAAATGGGAAAACTTTTGATATGGCAACTTGTATAAAGAGTCCCTTTCCTCCCCCTTGGAAGGTCAAGGTCAGCATCCAGGTGTGCATTTACACTTGCTGTCACACACAACAATCACTGCGGGGCAAACAGCAACAAGCACATAATGAACAGTGTCCAAATGGGATCAGCTTCTGAATTACCATATAAATGTGGTGACAGCAGAAAGTTTGCCACGATTATTGCTGCCCAGAAAGCCCCAGAGATGCCATTCTTCTCAAAAATCTTAAGATACTTTGCGCATTTCTTTCTCTGTGTTCTTAAGCTGTCATTCGTGCTTGGTACTTCTTTTCTCCCAATTAGATAAGATCTGAGATTAGGAGACATATCTTGAATTTTAAAAAATTCCTAACAGCATAGGACTTCATGCTTTGGAACAGAATAGGCAGGCACTCAGTAAACACATACTGATTAACCAATCTGACAGTAACCAGAATAACAAAATTTAAAACAATGTTTTAAAGTAAATATTTGCTTTCTATTTTCTGGGGATGGGAGGTGACGCCGTGTAGGGGTAAAAATAAGAAATAAAAATGGAATTCCAAACTCTGTGATTTTAAGCCACTGGCAAAGTACTGTACTTTAACAGATGAGGGCATCTGTTAGTTTTACACTGTTCTTTGTGTACATTCAGTAAATGCTGCGTCTCTACTCAAATACCCCAAGGATTTTATGGCTGTGAATAACGCAGAAGTCCCTCTCTCACTGAGCACACGATCAATCTCTGGGGAGAGGGTATGCATTATTTAACCAAATAAGCACTGAGATTTAAAGCCTGTGATGGATGTTAGGGGCATAGAGATATTTAAGACATGGACCTGCTCCTGATGGGTGAATATTAGGGAGAAGTTGATGTGACAAATCAAAGATGCAAATTGGACCAAGCCACTCTTTGATTCAAACCCCATAACCCTTCCTCATTTATCTCACAACACAGTCTACCTACCAACTATTTATATTTAGTGTTGTACAAAACACCTCAGCATGAAGGCCCATTTACATCTCCAGTGTTACCTTTCGCGCTCCCCCGCCATCTTAGCAGTAATTCTGACATACTGCAGCAATTCTCCCAGCAACCGTACTGTCAACTCACCTTCGCCATGCTGACCACTCTCCCACCTAAAATGCCCCAAATAACACTCTTGCATGCCTGAAAAACACCCACCTTCAAGGGAATTTCTCCACAAAACCTTTCTTACCCATCCTAGGTAGAAATGACTATGATTTTGTTTGTGCTGCCCTTATCCTGTAAGAATTTTAATGTTAACATTGCTCGGCTTTGTGCCTGTATCTCATGTGTATTTGTCTTTCTCTATTATACCCTAAGATGCATTAGGGAGAAGACCACGTCTTATTTATTTCTTTATCCTCAGCGCTTACTTAAGATGAATTAAAGAATAAACAGCTTGAGACAATAGGAAATGCTTCTTAACCATGATTGTCCTTAGAATTACCTGGGAAGGATTTATAAATCCCCATTCCTAGGTTGCATCCATAATCAATTAAATCAGAAATTGGAGGATGGAGCCCAGACAGCAATAATTTTAAAGCCCTCAGAGCATTCAAGACTGAAACCCACCGACTTAAGGGTTCTGTGAATCATGGTAACCTTAGTGAGCATGGTTTAAGGTATACGATGTAGGCGCAAGCCAGAATTCCCTGAGGTAAAATACGAGCAGTGAGAAAGCCGAAGGAAGCAGGTGGAAATCGATGGAAGTCAGATCTCCTGAGATTCTCCCTATAGTCCAGTGAGTTAGGAAGCACACCCTTTGGTGGTATTTACATATTAAAGACCAAGCAATCATCTAACAAAGAAACATGCTTAGAGTTGATTAATCCAATATTTTTCAAATTTATTTGACTCCAAAACACTATTTGTTCCCATCTAATGTCTATTAATTTTCTAAAGAGATGACAACAGAGACTTTCTTTTTCTTTCAAGAAATTAGGTGATTATAGGAATGCATATAATAATGTAGTTTAGAGGAGAAAAAGATGTAGAGAGTCTTTACATCTTTAGAATAGGAAAGATTCAGTCATATTTGCAAAGTAAAAGGAAGTAGTCACTGGAGAGGGAAAAGTTAAAGATGCCATAAAATGAATTTAACATCTTCTGTGTACCTGGTAATTTTACTATGGGGATACAGAAAATGAGGGAACTACTTCATTTGGGGTGCCAGCAAAGACCTCACCCAAGAAGAGGCATTTGAATGGTTTTTTCAGAGACCAGTGGAAAGGTTACCAAGAAGAAAAAGAGAAGACAACAGACATAAGAAAGCATGAGAAAAGAGCGTGAAAGACCAAGGTAGGAGTACAGAGGAAACGGAGTCTAGAATATGGGCAGGACTGATAGGACATCAGGCTAGAAAACTGGACTGGGCCACATATAAGAGCTTCAAGTGAAACGGACAGCAAAGTTTGGAATTTATGAAGTATAAAATAAGGACTGGCATGTTATATTCATCTCACAGAGAAATCATTTGGACAGCAGTGTGATAGGCTGAAGAGGAGGGACCTAGAATAGAGAGATTGGTTCGCAGCTTATGGCAATTACGGGACCGCTGCAGGTTTCCATGGCTACAACAAGCACGGAAATTATTTAGTAACAGAGCATGGAACAGCATGTGATCCTTCTTGGTTTAAAGCAAACCTCCTACCTCAGGACTCTGGGGCATGTTTCCAAAATATAAACTCAGCATTTAAATCAACTGCTGCTACGAAAGTTCTTCGGAATCATGGAGATGACTCTTCATGCGAAAAGTAGATCACAAAATGTAGGTCGTTCAAAAAAATCACAACAGTGCTTTGTAAAAAAGGTTTCAAACGATATTCATTTTAGATTTACGTTTGGGTCTCATACTTTTGTTTAAAAGTGTGATAGAGAAAGTTCTCTTTCTGGGTTTTATTTCGAGATGCCACCAATTGCATCTTAATAAAAAGCTTAGCCATTGTCAGAGTTACTGCACCAAGAGGTAAAGGCCCTTTGTAGAAAAGAAACTTGCTCTCTGCTTATTGAATGAAACATGCAAGCAGCTGAACTTTGTCGTGTCCAGTCCTGTGGGAGAGCTACACAGGCACCAGGGGTCGCCAGGATCTGCACAGACTAATTCTCCCAAGAGGAATCACTGTCTGGTTCTCAGCTCAAGGTAGTCATGACCTCACAGCCTCTTCCTGTCTCAATTCTTCCGGAAGGAACTTCAAGCTTTATTCCAATTTTCTGATGAAAGCTTAATATGGTTTCTTTAACCATAAATAAAAGCACAAAAGAAGAAATGGCACACAATTATCCAAATGCCCCAGATGCTTTCTTGGTGTTTAAGTCATATATTAAAGACTGGTTTGGAAGCAGGCAGGTATAACCATTCTCTGGTCTGATTTTTTAAGTTTGTTTTTAAAGAAGTAATTGGAGTTTTTGAATAACCAGAGTATAGAGAAATCAAACAAAAACTAACACAAATAAGACCTTTTCAGGGTAAGAATTAAAGGAATATTAATACAGAAAAAAGCCAGCCATTGTCTGAAGAATCTGAGTTAGATATTATAGGAAAAAAGACTGATATTTTATTTTTTCCTGCATGAAAACCTAATGTGGACTAATTTTGGAGTGAAAACATTTATTAGGCAAACTACAAATGCCTCTTATCAAGTGGGAGAATCACCAGTCTTACTCTGTTTAAATTTCTGGAGAAAGGATTGAATTTGGGTGGGAAATACCAACTTAAGGAAGGCATTTCCACTAATTAGCACTATTGCTAGATGGAATGTGCAGCAACTGAGAGGAAGCGTGCGGTCCTTCATGTGTGGAGCTCCAGGATGTGTGTTCCCCTCAGAAAGTACCATGTGTGAACCAGACCGCCTCTAAGTTCCTTGTTGATTTTGAGATGATATATTCTCAATGAGAAATGAATTTATGACTGAACTCTTAACCCTCTTACAATAAATCCATTACCATCCTAATCGCTAATTCAAACTACTATTTTTGGAAGACCTATGATTTACCAGGCTCCCTGCAAGGTGATGACAGTGAGGCTGAAGCTCTCTTGCTTAGGATCTTAGCATCTAACTGGGAAGACAGACCCTTAAGCATTCATTATAAGGAACGATGATGATAGGGGAAGCACTGTATTTCTTTTCTTTATAACCATCATTATCACTAGACAAACATCTTCTATTTCCCTGAAAAAATTGATACTGTTTTCAAAGTACTCCATTTTTCTTCAAGGGGCCTCTACAAATGCAGGAGTCCAACAATTATACCAACGTGTCTTTTTAAGGAGAACAATGACATCAGTGGCAGTGGAGATTAGAGTGAGGAAGGGAAATGAAAGGATGCACACTTTCTTTTTTAATTCTCTGGTTTTGGTATTGATTTATTTGTAAAATGCAGATGCTTTTCAAGAGGAATATGACATGGCCATGGCAGCCATGAACCGTCAGAACAGTACTCAGTTCTTGGGGTATAAACAAAGAAAACCTGTCTCTAAAACATTGAATTCTGAACTTCATAATGGATGGATCAGGCTGACATCATCTGAACCCATCTATCAATTACAGCATCCGTAGACCTGGGACAAGGTATCATGCACCTCCTGATGCAAGGCCATAGGAAGTGCCCAGCACTGCCTATGAAGTATTCATGCCATTTCAAAACTGAAAAAAAAAAAATCTTCGATCTAATCAGGACTGTACACCTAATTAGAAAATTACAGGAAAAGGGGTAGCAAAGAAAAGGAATGAATTAAATGATACCACAAGCATAGTGTTAGACAAATCCAGAGTATGGGAAATTCTCCGGGATGTGGGTCCTCACTCCTTTACCAGGCATGGGATAATAAAGAGGGGTAACAAACAGATTAAAATATATGCAGATCTTGGTTGTATTCTAATTAGAATAAACTACTAAAAAAAGAGACAGTTTTGTGTGTGTGTGTCTGTGTGTGTATGAGGCAATCATTCCATTACATATATGTATACCAAATCACCACTCTGTATGCCTTAAACTTACAATATGTTTTTTATTAATTACGTCTCAATAAAGCTGGAAAAAAAAAGAGTTATAGGACATTACGGAGGAGGATTCAATATGGTGGCCTAGGAACACTGCACACACTTCCTCCCAAGGACACCCCAAATGTACAACTACTTACAGAACAATTCTCCCTGAAAAGGACCTTAAAACTAGCTGAACAGGTCGTCCACAACAACAGATAAAAAGGCCACATGGAGAAGGCTAGGCGAGGCAGAGGGGTGCCAAAAACCTCACCCATAGGGATCTCACAAAATATGAAACATGTCAGTGAGGGGTTCAAGCCCCACACAGACACCCCAACCTTTTACCTGCACCCAAAACATTTGTCTTTGAAAACCAACAGGGCTTACATCCAGGAGGCTCAAAGGGCTGTAGAAACTGAGACTCCACACTTTAAGGGCTGGGCATGGGCTTGCTCACCCTGTGATCCAGTGCGAAAGCAGCAGGTTAAAAAGCACTTAGACCCTATGTGAAGGAGATTCAGTGATGAATCTTAAAGTGTCTGCCAGAGAAACAGGAGTGTGTTGGAACTCTCTCTAGAGACAGAGGGTCTTCGTAGTCTATATCTGCCCTCTCCCTTTCCCTTGCTCCTTACTCCTGCCTTCTCTGCCTCGGTTCTTTCTTGCACCCATCCTGCTAAATCTGGCACTGATGTGTGACCCAAACCGTGCACCGTCAAGGTCCAACCAAAGCTGGTGGCTATGGCATGCACTGTCCACACAGGGTCACCTTGTAGACAGGGGCACTTGAGATGTTTCCTTATTGATTTTACATCTGGATGATCATTGACGTAAGTGGGGAATTAAAAAATGGGCAGAGGATTTGAATAGACATTTTTCCAAAGAAGACATACTGATGGCCAACAGACACATGAAAAGATGCCCAGCATCACTGATCATCAGGAAAATGCAAGTCAAAACCACAATGAGATATCACCTCACACCAGTTAGAATTCCCACCCTCATACACTGTTGGTGGGAATATGGAAAACAGGATGTAGGTTCCTCAAAAGAATATAAACATAGAACCGTATGACCCAGCAATTCCAATTCTAGGTATTTATCTGAGGAAAATGAAAGCACTAATTTGAAAAGACATATGTATCCCCTATGTTCACCAGTAGATAGATGGATAGATAAATGATACGTGTACATTTACACAACGGTATACAACTCAGCCATAATAAAAAATGAAATCTTGCCATTCATGACAACATGGATGGACCTTGAAGGTTTTATGCTAAGTTAATAAGTCAGAGAAAAACACATACTGTATGATTTAACTAATATGCTAAATCTAAAAAACAAAACAAATGAGCAAAACGAGACTGAGATGCAGAAAACAGGTTGGGGGCTGCCAAAGAAGAGGGGAGTTGAGTGGGAGAGAGACAGGTGTCAAGAGGTAGAAACTTCCAGTCAAAATAATTAATGGGGATATAATGTAGAACATGATGACTACTGTCAATAATATGGTATTGCATAGTATGTGACTTTATATGGTCAATAGGGAAAACTAGACTTATTGTAACTATTTCACAGTATATACAAATATCAAATCATTATGTTGTACACATGAAACTAATATAATGTTATATGTTAATTATACCTCAATTTAAAAAGTCAAAGATTAAAAAAAGACATTTGGGTAATACTGAGCTTGGGCTAAATATTAACTATGATTCATGAATCATTATTTCTGCTTAGTTTGATAATCATATTTTGGTTATATTAAAATAGTACTTATCTTTTAAAAAAACATGATGAACTACTGATGAGTAAAATTGTATGATTTATTATTCTACCAGGCAGATATTCAAATAAGTGGGAAGTAGTGGACAGATGAAGCAAGAATGTGAAAATGGGGGTTGATTATTCTATTCTCTCTACTTTTACATATGCTTGAAAATTTCCATAATAAAAGTATTTTTAAGAATACTTCCCATTGGTGATAGGGAGATATGTCTGACTCTCAAACTCTAAAAATCTTTAGTTGTAAATATGAAGACTTCATTATTTCAAAACGTTGAGAAATTTATTTTTTAAGTTGGTCATGGAGTGCAAGACTAGTCTCAGAAAATGGTGGAAAATAAGAATCCAATTCACTTGGAGGTTTTGGTGACTTGCCATTGATGGAGTGTTGGTAATGGGGCGCTTCTGAGAGATGAAAATAATAGTGATATGGAGTACCTGATACTTGAATTGCCAGATAATTAAGACTCTGAGCATAATACCCATTTTATATTTTGATGCACCTTACCCTGATTTTTAAAAATTATCTCAGCCACAGGCAAGGTTATAAAAACACATAAAAATAACAGAATTCTTGACACAGCAAGAAGGGCCAGTACACCAAGCACAAGTGGTCAGTACCATGAAGAGATGAACACTTTTAATGTGATAGAAGCGAAGCAGAGTGCAGGCAAAGTAGCAAGGGAATTGGGGGTTAGTGTGAGAAGATGAGGGAGTTCAAAGGAGATGTCATTTTTTTTCCCTTAGTGAAGTATGGGGCTAGATCTTTGGCTGAGAGTAAAGGAAGTTATTATAGGAATAGATGATGGAATCTAGGCAGGATGAGAAGAATAAATTCAAGAATCTATAGATGGAGAGTTAGAAAGTGATGGGAATCCATGGATTGGAAGTCTGTGCAATCAATGAATTGTAGCAATAGGGGTACTCAAGTAAATAAGCTAGAAAGATAGAATGTGATGGCAGACAAGTCAAATGCTTGAAATCAGTATTTCAGCACAGATGCAACTGTTTGTGATGACAAATCCAGTTGGTACCATGGGAGTGCATGGCTAATCCAGAGCTGAGAAAAAGGTCACTTAAGATATAGGGGTCAAGAAACTGGGGGTCTAGAGGGCTGAACAGTTTATCCATGTGGATACTGAAATCACTGAGTGGTGAAGTGGAGAAGTAGATTGTGACAAGAAAACAAAGATTCAAATAAACATGTGCATCTGTAGGGCTAGGGTAAGGGCATGGATGACTAGAGGATTTTTGAAGACTATCACATTACTGCACATGAATCTCCAAAGAGTAAATGCATTACATACAATGTTCCCAACAACATTTGAACAGAGAATATCTTTTGTAAGAATAGGGGAATGAGTGAGAAATGCATTCTGGGGGAGCTGAAACCAGTGTTTCCAAACATGTAGGTGACAAATAATTAGTTCGTCATAAAGCCAATTTAGTGGATTATGGCCAGCCTTTTAATAAATGAAATCTCAGTCCAGAATATGCTAGAATCTGTAAAGGCTTTCACATAAATGATGGGCCACCAATTGCAAAATATATTTGGGTGGGAAGTAACCTAGAGGCACCTAATTCCAGAGTTGGAAGCATCTTTATAAAAATAATAAGTGACATAAACAAATTTTAAGACTTAGTCAA
Organism: Smutsia gigantea; assembly: GCA_032199065.1. Taxonomy (NCBI): domain Eukaryota; kingdom Metazoa; phylum Chordata; class Mammalia; order Pholidota; family Manidae; genus Smutsia; species Smutsia gigantea. The sequence continues at coordinate 1,002,702 of JAVSCE010022659.1, read as the reverse complement.
TATGTTTTTTCATTTAATATTCATGAAATTACAATAAACTATTTTTGTGCCTTTTCACAAATGATGAAACTGAAGCTTAGAACGTTTTATGACAGTGCTCAACATGGCAGAATGACTGGCTCAGCTAGGTTTGGGACAGTGGTGTCATTTCATAGGGTGTGTTTTGCACTGGGCCACACTATGCCAGAGAGATCACCCCATGCAGACTCTCATTTTACTGCAGTACAGAAGAGCCAAGTCCCTTGCTTAGAAACAACCACTAACACCTGTAATATCCACACATAAAGCACAGGTTCCTTAACTCCAAATTCAGTGCTCCTTTGTTCTTTCAAATAAGCATTTTAAAATTATTTTGTTTGTAGTCCAAGCTTGTAGATAAATCTCTGAATAATTGGGTGTAAATGTTACCTTGCTCCAAATGAGTTAGCAAAAATAGAGATTGAAGGGAACTCTGTGGGAGAGTAAGTTCGCAGGCAAAAGATTATCCTATAATGTAAGAAACTGGTATTGGTTTTCTAAGTTTTATTCTTGTTTAGGTGAAAAGTATGTAAAGCACCTTCTAATTCAGTGTTCCTCAATTCTTCTTTCACATTAGAATCATCTGGGGAGATTTAGAAAAAAATCTAATGACCAAGCTGCAGTATAGATCAATTCGGTTAGACTCCCTGGGGGTGGGGCCCAGCCATCAGTATTGTCAAAAGCTCCCAAGGTGGTTTCATTTTAGAGCCATGCTTGAGAGACAGGCGTTGTGATAGTTACTTATCTATGGGGTTGAATGTAATCCCATTCAACCTTTCCTATTTTATCTGATCTCATTTATCACTGAATTCTGATAACCATTTTTGAAGTACAAGGTCTAACCAGAACATGAGTGTTTGAAAGGAATTCCACCTGTTCTACCCATATTTCCACTACCCTACCTTTATTTCCTTTCAATAATCTGATAGATCAGAGCTCACAACATTCAGTGAGCCAGGTTTTATTAAGGCCTATGAACAGTGAGTCCAGGAGAACGCCCATAAAGGGTGCTCCTCTTCTACACCTGCTTCCATGCTGCAGGTGCACCTATGTACAGTCAGCCTCTTTCTTCAGGGCATACTGAGCCATTCTCTTTTTGCTATTGTGCTTTCTGTCTGTGCAAACTGAGCAGGGAGTGCCCCTCCGGCAAGACCCATCCAGGTGTCTCACCCTTTCCATTTCTGATCCTCTGTACCCGAATTTCAGTGGCATATTCAGACATCTTAGGTTCACAATGGAAGAAGCAGGATGCACCTTACTTCCTCAGGCTTCGGCCACGATGGTTTCTCAGTGTTTACTAGAGCTCTGCATTTGGTAAGAATGCACTGAAGGATTGCTTTTCAGTCATGAAACGATGCTCTTAGGCCAGTTTAGCTTCTCTATCTTGGATATGGATTCCTTAACCAGAAACCTCATGAGAAGGAGGGTGAAACTTCTTTGCAGACATAGGACATTTCTAGGTCCCTGGTCATCATACCATCATTAGAAAAAGAAATTTCAACTTAAGCCGTAAATACTTGTTATTAACTCATATTTATAGTTTGTTTTTTAAATGTTTACTTGCTAGACATTTTTTTTTCCTATTCTCTCAACAGTCCTGTAGCGTCAACAGAATTGTTACTTTCTACAGATTAATACATTCATGATCATTAAGGTTAAGTAACTTGTTCTATGACAATCTGGTGATGAAGCCATAACTAGAATAAACACTGTGTTTGTTCTTTTGTGAAACCCATTCTTCAGGAATGTAATGAGGGAACTTATGTATAAATATAATAACAGGTGTTTAAAGTCAAGGCCTCACAGTTGATGAAAGCACATCAGAACCTGTAAGTATCTGTATTCCTAGCCTAGTCTAGCATTCTTAGGTTTTTCTCAAATAATGACAGGGAATTCTTCATTTACCAGAGAAATTTGTAAAATGAAAGCAGTGCTTACAATCATTAAGTAAAGAACGGTGGTTGGGGAGGAGGGAAAGCCCTGTCCTCTGTCATTCATCCCAAATATCTGGAATATAATAGATGTTCAAGAAATGTTAAAATGTGACCCAGCAATTCCACTTCTGGGAATTTACCTGAAAAAACAAAATAACCCCAAAAGATATATGTACCCCTATGTTTATTGTAGCATTATTTACAATAGCCAAAATACGGAAACAACCTATTTATAGATCAATGAACAAAGATGTGGTTCATATATACAATGGAATATTACTCAGCTGTAAAGAAGAATGAAATCTTGCAATTTAAGACAACATGGATGGACATAGAGGTTATTATGCTCAGTGAAATAAGTCAGACAGAGAAAGATAAATATCATATGACTTCACTTCTATGTGGAGTCTAAAACACAAATGGCCAAACAAAACTGAAATAGACTTATAAATAGAGAACAGACTGGTGGTTGGCATAGGGGCAGGAGGTGGCCGTGGGGGTGAAACAGGCAAAGGGGAAAAAAATTGGTGAGAATATTTTATAAATTGATCTTGGTGATGGTATATAAGTGTATACACATGTCAAAATTCATCAAGCTGTACCCTAAGATTTGTGGTTTATTTGTGCATTTTATTGTATGTAACTCAATATAAAACATAAAAAAAATAAATATAAAATTTCCTTGAGGAATAAAAGAAACACTGGCATAATTGATATAGAAGCTCAAATATACAAAGAATAATTGGCTTTACAGAAAGTTAAAAATCCTTCTCACACAGAGTCTTTATATTTGATTATTTAAAATCTGACCTTTGTTCACTTCATCATGACTGGACTGTGTGTATGAAGGTAGTGACTCAGCTATGCTGAAGCTGTCTCTGCTCTGTTATTCTTGTGGATATTGTGCACAGGTAATCAGCATGTATTATCAAACACAGATAATGATGATTGATGTTTGGTGTTGACATGTTATTCTAGAAGTTGTAGTGATGCATTTGTCTCTGAAAGAATTATTTTGGGAAAATGAAAAAAGTGAGGTAAGTGCTTTTCAATATTGATACATTTTTCTGGTATTCTAAGCATCAAGAAAAATACACACAGACACTGCTTTTGGGAAAGAAATCGGTAAAAGCCTTTGGAAAGAAAAATAGTGCTACTATTTATAATTTGAAAGCTTTAAAAATGGGCCTGCCCTTTGATCCAGCTAATGGCTTATATCTAATAATTTATTTTAAGTGAATAATGAGAAGACAACACAGACAATTTTACATAAGGGCATGTAAGAGCATTATGTATGACAATGAAAAAGTGGAAATTAAATATCTAACAATAAGAAATGACAAGATTTGGTATCTCTGTAGAGTTGAGCCCTAATCCACCATTAAATGTTTTCAAAGAATATTTAGTAATGAAACAATTGCTCACAGGGATGCTAAATGAAGGTGAAAAGGAAGTATGAAAAAATTTGCCTAAGTTTTCATTGTTCATTTAAGTAAATAAAAATTATATTTTATTCTTCACACAATTGTTTTTTCCAAATTCTCTTGAATGAGTATATTTGACAATAGAATGTTGGGAAACACATTATTTATTAGTAGTTTAGAAGTTTGTGGTAGAAAAAAGACTGGAGTAGAGGGTTGACAGCTTAAGTCCCAAATAGATCTGCCAACCCGGTATATTCATCTTTGTGACCTTAAGCCAATTCTTTAACATTTAGGGTCTCACTTACCCTTTTGTTAAAAGAGTAGCTTAGATTTCAACACCTTCAGAAGTCCATCAGTTAATACAAAGACAAGGAAAGTCAGGTTCATACATTCATTCAGGAGAGAATTAGTGAGTGCCTACCAGGGGTCAGGCACTATGCAGTGCTCTGGGGGTGCAGTGGTAAGGAAAACACACATGACCAGCTGCTTATATTGCAACCAACCCAATCTTATATCTTCCCAAAGGTGGGAGAGTAGGTGGGCCATAGGAAAATAGCCAGACCAGTATTTTATACGCAGTATCTCATTTCATTCTCTCAACAACTCTATGAGATACCTATTTTCTGCATTTTCCCATTTTATTGGTTTAAAAAAATAGACTTAGTGATGTTAAATGACTTGTCCAATTTCATAAAGGTAGTAAGTAATGGAAAGATACTAAGTAATAGCAACCTTGTAATACTAAGCAATTCAATTCAATCTATCAGTTTCTAAATAAGAAAGAGAAAAGAGATTGTATAAGATTACCACTGTGTTTCTTTTTAATTCATAAACCTTGTGACTCTTTTCTTGATCTAAATTTAGTTCCTTAGAGCATGTAACAGTGACCTCTTCTTCATATATTAAAACAGTCAATTTTTCTATTATCACCATGATTCAGGTGTAATTTAATTTTGTTTTCATGTCCCTTTAAGGATGCAGTGGGGAATTAGGGTGACCAACTTGGGGCTCTGGAATATTCTCACTTGGATTCGACCTTTTATTTTGCTTTAAAAAGTCAGCTTCCTCAACACGTTATCAGGTCTGTAGACAACCTTAAAGTATGCTGACAACTGTCACCTCAAACGTTAATTCATTCAGTGTTTCCTCACAACAGGAACTACTTTTACTGAGTTAAATTAAAAGAAGAAAAGAAGAAGTGCAGAACAATTTACAGAAAACTAAAACCCAAAGCTGAATGCCAGGCATGCATTAGATAATGCCATCCCTTTTATGAATGTACTGGTGAAATTTAAAAATTCTAATTCAGAATCAAAGTCTATCTTATCTTTGAAAGAAGTGCGCTGGAGTAAAATACTGAAAAGTGAATAGCATTAAAACCTTGGACTACCACTAAATACTGAGCTGATAAGGGCAGTGGCCCTATTTATATCTCTATACACCCTAATCATAATGCTCTATATGTAGCTGACCACCTATATATCTATTTCTAAATGAGCAAATGAATAATGTAAATAAAATTCTATTTCTTCTATTTGGATTATGACTCTGCTTCTATTCAAACATGACTGAGAAAAAGCCATTTACTTCTTAAAATCTGCTCATCTGCAGGAGGATGTATACATCTGCATTGCCTATAACATAAAGTCATAAGTATCAAAGAATGTAATAAATATGAGTCCTTTACTGTAATTGTAAAAGTATAAAAACAAAAGATAATTCTTAGGGGTCAACTGTAAGGCCAAGACTACTCATGTATCTTCATTCCTCTCTCCTAATGGCTTCATAATTTTCTTAAGTTTCCAATCCCTGAACCTGTACCGTCCTTGAATGCCACTCTTTCTCAATCTTCTTCAGTGCCAAGTGTCTGTCTTTTCAGTTCTTGCAATATGTATTAGCTCACTTTACAGCTTTGTGCCAGATGATCCAATTCATCCCTTTAACAAGCATTTATTAAGCGCCTCCTATCTGCCAGACATTGTGCTAGGCATTGTGGGTGCTCTGACTCAATGGCCTCAGTCTCTGATCCCATGGAGCTTTTACACTCTAGTAAGATACAATGGCAAACAAATAAGCAATAATATACAATAATTAGTTTTTCAGTAAAGCAGAATGGCTTCTAAGCCCATCCTGGGATATGGATGGTTTTCTAAAACAGTCACATCACAATGACCAAAATTACCACACCACAAGTCGTCCTCATCATTATCACCATGGTCCCAGATTCACTGTCTGCATCACCCTGACGTGTAATAAATTGCTACTGTGCATCAGGAACTGGTCTTAGTGCTTTTCATGTATTAACTCGTTTATCCTCACACAACTTTATGAGAGAGGTAATATTATTCCTGCTTTACAGATAAGTATACTTAATTTAAAAATAAGTTAACAGGACATACTAATCTAATGTTTAACTCCAGAGTGTGTGGTCTTAAGCAGTAAAACTTCTTAAACTATTCTGATAATAAAGGGATAAACAGGAGTAAGAGGAAGAACTCTGTTAATTTTCCAAGAAGCAAGGATAACAGGTACAAAGGTCTAGAGATGAAAGAGAAAGAGTATATGAAGATAACAAAGTTCAGTGTACAGATCTTGGAGGGAATGGAGGTGAGGATAATAAGATAATGAAGCTACAGAGGTTGGCAGGAACTAAATGATGTAGGGATTTATGAGTCAAATTAAGGTGTTTAGAATTTTTAAAAGCAACTATTGCAATAGCTGTTCAAATGGCATTAATCTCACTCAACTCATTTATGGAAGGCTACTATCATTTAGGCAATTTTCTAAGTGCTGGAGATACAGCAAGTAACTAGATGAGCAAGATCTTTAATATCAGCAAGTTAATTGAAAAAATGTATTGCTAAATGCTATAATGGACTGAAAATAGGATAATATGGGAAATGAGGTCAACACAGGATGATATGGAAAAGTGTCCATGAGGACACTAACTTTCATCTTTGCCTTTAGATTCACTCTGGTTGATACTCAAACTTGTAGCCAAAACAATGTTTCTAATAATCTCTTCTTAATAGTTTTCCAAAATACTTAAAAATATATTCATAAAGTATACATTCATTTAATAAATGTAGATGGATTTAAAGTAATACTAAAATTTCATTACATTTTGTTTCTTTTCCCAAGTGATAATCGCTGTTAACTAGTTGGTATATATGCTTTTTGGTGATGTTTTTCCAAATTAAGGTTTTACTTTCACACAAATGAGATGAAAGTTACTCTTTGGTACCTTCTTTTGTTTGTTTTTTAACATATGATAAACATCATTCTAGGTTAGTACACAGATATCTAACTTAATCCTTTTGGAAAACCATAATTGTAACCATTGTATTCATTTATGCCATAGTTTAAGATATTCCAATTAATTAAAATTTCACTTGTTATCAGGATTAAAGTTTTAGACAACATACTACTATAGATATAATGGATAATCATTATTGTGCTGTTCAATTGTGATCTTAGATACATTTTTAGAAATGGAATTGCCAGTATAAAGGTATGCATATCTTAAATATTGGTGCATTTTGCCATATTTTTTCCAGAAAGTTTATGCTAATTTATAGTCTCATTAGTATGCACAATTTACATCAGTGATGACAGAACCTATTTTTCTATACACTTATCAGTACTAACCATTATTAATCTCCTAAAATATTTGTCAATCCAATGCGCAAAAATAATGGTGCACTGCTTTAATTTGCATTCCTTCGTTGTTAGTGATGTTGAGCATCTTTGCACCTAAGCACCTCTTCGTGAGAATCAATCAATAACACTGTGTAACCTGTGAAAAAAATCCCAGAACTCTTCACTGTCTATTTAAAAGGTGTTTGGCATTCTTAAAATGGCATTTGTAGCCCTCTGGCTACAATTTACCTTTTTAAACTTCTGGTTAATAATTTATTTGCATGGCCTCTAAGTTCCTTGCAGATAGTGACCTTCTGATTTCATTTTCCATCTTCACACTTATGATCATGTTGTGGAATTACTAATTCCATTATTCAAGCCCTAGCTCAAATTCTGCTTCTTTTCATAAACCTTCCCTCATCACTCCAGTCGTAAGTTTTCTGAATTTCTTCAGTGTTTTTTCTGTTCTCCTCTTGAAGCACTGCTTATTTTCTATTTGTCTCAATTTTCCCAATAGACTGTCAGCGATCCAAAATTGCCGTTAGCATGGCATCTAGAAAACAGTGGCTGCTCAAAAATCTCTAAGAAAAATAATTATCTTTTGCTGTTTCTTTGTTTTGGTATCAGGTTAATGCTCACTTTGTAAAATGAGTTTAGAAGTGGTTCTTCTTTGGAATAACTCTTTAAATGGTAGAATTCACCTGTGAAGCTTTCCAGTACTGGACTTTAGTTTTCTGAGAGTCTTTAAATGACTGATTCAACTTCATTACTTATAAGCATTCTATTGAGATTCTCTATTTCTTCATGATTCAGTCTGGAAAGTTGTGTGTTTCTAGAAGTTTATCCATTTCTTCTAGATTTTTCAATTTGTTGACATAATTATTAGTCTCTTATGATCCTGTATATTTTTGTAGTGTCAGTTGTAACTTCTCTTTCATTTCTGATTTTATTTACCTGGGCCTTCTCTTTTATTATTTTTGATGAGTCTGTCTAGAAGTTTATCAATTTTGTTTATCATTTAAAAGAATCAGTTTTAGTTTTATTGATCTTTTCTATTGCTTTTTTAGTCTCTATTTCATTTATTTCTGCTCTGATTTTTATTATTTCTTTCCTTCTACTAATTTTAGTCTTTGCTCTTCTTTTTCTACTTCCTTTAGGTATAAGATTAGACCACTTATTTGGAATTTTTCTTGTTTCTTGATTTAAGCATGTATCACTACGAACTTGCCTCTTACAACTGTTTTTGCTGCATCCCACAGATTTCAGAAATGTGTGCTTCCATTTTCATTTGTGTCATCATATGTTTTGATTTTCATTGGTATCTTTGTTGACTTACTAATTACTCAGTGGCGTGTTGTTTAGTCTCCCCATGTCTGTATTTTTTCCAGATGTCTTCTTCTTGAAATCAATCTTTGTGAATTTATTGAGACATGTATTGTGGCCTAGCATGTAACCTAACCTAGAGAATGTTGTATTCTGCAGATTTTGGATGAAATGTTCTGTATTTATACATTAAATCTATCTGGTCTAAGTTGTCATATAAGACTAATGTTTACTTATTAATTTTCTCTCTGAATGATCTATCCCCACTGATGTAAGTGGGGTAGTAAAGTCTCCTACTATTATTGTAGTACTGTCAGTTTCTCCCTTTATGTCTGTTAATATTTTCTATAGATTTAGATGCTCGTATGTTGGGTACATAAATATTTATGAGTGTTATATACTCTTGTCTTGACCTCTTTATTATTATGTAATGCTTTTGGTCTCTTGAAACAGTCTTTGTTTTAAAGTATATTTTGTCTTAAAAGTGTATTGCTACTGTAGCTTTCTTTTCTTTTCCATTTCCATGGAATATATTTTTCCATCTCTTTACTTTCAGTCTGTGTTTTTAGATCTGAAGTGAGTCTCTTGCAGGCAGCATATAGATTGGTCTTGTTTTGCTTTGTTTTGTTTTATCTATTGAGCAACTTACATCTTCTGATTAGAGAATTTAATACATTTCCATTTAAAGCAATTATCTTTAGTACTTATTGTACGCATTGTACTCCTTTTGTTAATTGTTTTCTGGCTGCTTTTATAGGTGTTCTCTTCTCCTTTCTTTTCTTGGTGTCTTCCCTTGAGGTTTGATGTTTTCTTGAAGTGCCATGTTTGGATTCCTTTCTCTTTACTTCTTGTACACCTCTGGTAGGTTTTTGGTTTGTGGCACTATGAAGTTCACATACGTCAACCTACATATACAGTAGTCTCTTTTAAGCTGATAGTTGCTTAAGTTTGAATACATTCTAAAAGCACTACATTTTCACTATTTCCCCACCCATGTTTTTTCTTTTGATGTCATATTTTATATTTTTTTGATTTTGTGTATGCCTTAACAACTTAATGTATAGTTGATTTTAATTTTTATATCTCTTAATCACACTAAATTTTTAAGTAGCCTATTCACTGGCTTAACTACATAGTTGCCTTTATCAATTAGATTTTTCTTTCATATATTTTCTTATATCTACCTATACCTTTTTCTTTTCTGCTTAAAGAAGATATTTCAACAAAATCTTGATTCTTGTAAGACCAGTTTAGTTGTGAGGAAGTCCTTTAGCTTTTGCCTGACTGGGAAACTCTTTACCAATATTCCTGATGAACAGAGATGAAAAAAATCCTCAGTAAAATATTAGTAAGCCAAATCAGCAACACATTAAAAGGATTATATGGCACATAAATGTGGGGTTTATTCCAAGGATGAAATATGGTTCAATATCCACAAATCAAGCAACATGATACACCGGATTAACAAAATGAAGTATAAAAATCACATGATCATCCCAGTAGATGCAGAAAAGCATTCCATAGGATTCAACATTCATGCATCATAAAAAACTCTCAATAAAATGAGTAGAGAAGGAATGTACCACAACATAATAAAAGCCATATAATGACAAACCCATAGCTAACACCATACTCGACAGTGAAAAGCTAAAAGCTTTTCAGGAACAAGGAAAGGATGCCCACTCTTACCACTTTTATTCAACATAGTACTGAAGGTCCTAGCCACATCAATTAGGCAAGGAAGTGAAATAAAAAGCACCCAAGCTGTGAGGAAATAAGTAAAACTTTCACTGTTTGTAAATGATGTGATAGTATACATAGAGGATCCTAAAGATGTCACCAAAAGATTGCTAGGGCTAAATATTACAGTAAAGTTGCAGGATACAAAATTAACATACAGAAATTGGCTGTGTTTCTATACACTAATAATAAGCTATCATAAAGAGAAATTAATAATCAATCCCATTTACAATTGCTTCAAAAAGAATAAAATATCAATGAATAAGTTTAACCAAAGACATGAAAGACCTGTGCTCTAAACTATAAGGCACTGATGAAAAAAATGGAAGACAATACAAATAAAATGAAAGGTATACCATGCTCATGAATTGGAAGAATTAATATTATTAAAATGTGCATACTACCTAAAGCAACTTACACATTCAGTGCAATCCCTATCAAAATACCAATGGCATTTCTCACAGAATTAGAACAAAATATCCTAAAATTTATATGAAACCAAAGACCCCAAAGTAGCCAAAGCAATCTAAAGAGAGAGGAACAAACTTGAAGTGTCACGCTCTCTCATTTCAAACTACACTACAAAAGCTATAGTAATCAAAACAGTATGGTACTGGCACAAAACAGACACATAGATTAATGGAATAGAATAGAGTGCCCATAAAAAAACCTCACACATTGGTCAATTAAGCCATGACAAGGGAGGCAAGAATATACAATGGCAAAAAGGTAGTCTCTTCAAAAAATGGTTTTGGGAAAATTGAACAGCTACATGCAAAAGAATGAAACTAGACCACTTTCTTATACCATGTACAAAAATAAATGCAAAATAGATTAAAGACTTGAGTGTAAGACTTGAAATCATAAAACTCCTAGAAGAAAACATAGGCAATAAGCTCTTAGATATTGGTCTTAGTGAGCTTTTTTTGGACTAGTATCCTCAGGAAAGGACAAAAGCTAAAATAAACAAACAGGATTACATCAAACTAACACACTCTTGCACAGTGAAGGAAACCATCAACAAAATGAAAAGGCAACCTACTGAATGGAGAAGATATTTGCAAATTATACATCCAATAAGGGGTAATATATATAGAACTTACACAACATAATGTCAGAAAAACAAACAACCTGATTTAAAAAATGGGCAGAGGATTTGAATAGACATTTTTCTAAAGAAGACATGCTGATTGTCAACAGGCCATCTTATAAAGATGCTCAACATCACAAATCATCATTAAAATGCAATTCAAAGCCACAATGAGATAATACTTCATGTGGCTCGGACTGACTGTTATCAAAAAAGATGAGTAACAACTGTTGGCAAGAACGTGAATAAAAAAGGACCTCTTGTACACTGTTGGTAGGAATCTACACTGGTGCAGCCAAGATGCAAAACATTATGTAGGTTCCTAGAGAAGTTAAAAATAGAATTACCACAGGATTCAGCATTTCCACTTCTGGAAATCCACTTCATCATTATTTACATTTGCCAAGATAAGGATACAACTTGAGTGTCCATCAATGGATGAATGGATAAAGAGGATGTATTGTGTGTCTGTATGTATATAATATTCAAATATATATATATATGAATATTACTCAGCCATAAGAGAGAATGAAATCCTGCCATTTGTGACAACAAGGATGGACCTTGAGGGTATTATGTTCAGTGAAATTAAGTCATACAGAGAAAGACACATACAACATGATTTCACTTATATGTGGAATCTAAAAACAAAAAACAAAAAAGAAATAGACTCACAGAGACAGGAAACAAACTGTTGGTTACTAAACTGGGGAAGGGCAGGAAAAATAGGTGAAGGGGACTAAGAGGTAGAAACTTAAAATTATCAAATAAATAAGTCATGGTGATGTAATACACAGCATAGTGAATACTGCCAATAATATTGTAATGGATATGGCTCAACTCAGCAAAACAAAATTCCTTCTTGAAGATTTTACAATATGAAAAACAAAATAAAACTACTCATGCCTGACCCTATTTTCTGTTTGTTTTTACTTTTGGTAACTGTTCCTACAGACAGATTTGACCAAGGACAGAAGCAAGCTGTTCACATCTGGTGACAGTTCTGAAAAGGCACTCTTTACACATTTATCTGCTGAAGCAATGACTCATGAAATTCAGAACGTGCTAAGATTTGGTGAGGAATGCTTCATATAAAATTAACATAAGGTTACTTGAGGAAACAGTGCACTACTTTTTTAGGTGACCCAGTTTTGGCTAAATTTGGAAAGTTGGCAAGGCTGATTCTTCCCTTTAAAACAGATCTCACAGAAACATAAGATACTATGAAGCCTCAGGGCCCAGATCTTTGCTGGGGCATCAAGAGTGGGCAGGGCCTTTTGAAAAAGCCAGACGTTGAGGAAGTGTCTGGTCACCTCAGGCTGCCACTGAGATCACTGTTGCCTAAAGTGTGGCTTGTGAGGAAGGAATCAGAGGAGGAGAACTCATAAACTCTACAAACTGCTTAACAAAAATGGTGATAAGTATATGCTAAGCACTATCTTAAGTTACTACACAAATGTTAATTCCCGTAACAACCCTATACTATGCTTACTATTTTCTCCATATTATAGATGAAGAACTCATAAGGATTAAGTTATCTTGCCACAAGGCAATACAGCTAATAAGTGGCAGAACCTGGATTCAAGCAGACATAGTTTGGTTCCAGACCTTGTTTTTGATCCTTACCTTGCCTTTTAATTAAAGTTATGTAATGCTACTACATATAGTAAAACAACACTCGCTCTTTGGTTTCTGGCACAAGCTATCGTCTCTGAGCGGCGATGCAGTGGAGTGGAATGCTGACTCCAGAGCAGCTGCTCAGCTTGCATCCTGCATTCTGTGCCATGAGCTAAGTGTCCTTCGGTATTTAATCTCCCTGTACCTCAGTTTGCCTCATCTGCATGTTGGGTGCAATAATAGACCTTATCTCATTGGGTTTGGAAGATTAAATGAGTTAACCCTATTAAGTATTTAGAAGAGTATTTAACACATTATAATTAATGGTCAATAATTGTTAACTATTACTGTTCATTACAAAGAGATACTATCTTGTCTTTGGGTTACAAAACAAGCACCATAATGCTATTGATTTTTGTGAGATGACACATATATAGATGGAAAAGTGCAGGCTTTGGAATTTGATAAACTCTAATCAAGGTCTCAGCTTCAACTCAGGCTGTAACCTTGGGAGAGTCACTGAACCACTCTGAGCCTGAGTTTCCTCATCTATGAAATAAGTTAATATAGCCCTGGCACAAGTGAGGTGAGAATTAAATGAAATAATGTATTTAAAAATACAGAAACTGGAACCTGTTCAATACTTAAATAAAATTACCAGATTCCCTGCCTTCCCCTTTGTATGATTGGGTGTACTGGTGGAGGGTGCTGCGAGATTTTACTAGACTCAAATATATTTAGCCAACCTGAAATGACTCAAGGACTGACAGCATTTAATTGATAGGCCCAAAGACATCTAAGGGGTTAAGAATATTTTTAACCTATTTATAGATATAAAGTTTGGAAATTAAATGTCCAGTAAAAGGAGACGGGGAGGTTAAATATGTTGAGCATATATTATTTTATGCAATCCTTTAAAATTATGACTTTTACCTTTTAACCCAACAATTATACCTTTATACATTTATTTTATGACATAATAAATTTTGTATGCTGATATATATATATATATAGGAATTATCACTGTAGTAATTTCAGTGGAAATGACCCAGTATTTATTAGTGGGGCATTGATTAAATATATAAGGGTTTAGATGCAATATGAGATATACAAAAGATACTGAAAAAAAACCTTTTAACTATGCTGTCTCTGAATGTTACCAATAATGTTTTTCTTCCTTATACATTTGTATTTCCTAAATTTTCCATAATAAACATATTAAAATAGTCATAATTAATAATTATCTATAATAAGCATATTTTTTTTTCAAAATAGCAGCAGCTTTAATGTGCATTTTTACTTCTGTCTTTACCAAAAGATGTTTCTTTTTTTTTTTGGTATCATTAATATACAATCACATGAGCAACATTGCAGTTACTAGATTTCCCCCATTATCAAGTCTCCACCACATACCCCATTACAGACACTGTCCATCAGTGTAGTAAGATGTTGTAGAGTCACTACTTGTCTTCTCTGTGTTGTACTGCCTTCCCTGTGTCCCCCCACGTTATGTGTGCTAATCATAATGCCCCTTCTTCCCCTTCTCCTTCCCTTCCCACCCATCCTCCCCAGTCCCTTTCCCTTTGGTAACTGTTAGTCCATTTTTGGGTTCTGTGAGTCTGCTGATGTTTTGTTCCCTCAGTTTTGCTTTGTTCTTATACTCCACAGATGAGTGAAATCATTTGATACTTGTCTTTCTCCACCTGGCTTATTTCATTGAGCATAATACCCTCTAGCTCCATTCATATTGCTGCAAATGGTAGGATTTGTTTTCTTCTTATGGCTGAATAATATTCCATTGTGTATATGTACCACCTCTTCTTTATCCATTCATCTACTGATGGACATTTAGGTTGCTTTCATTTCTTCACTATTGTAAAAAGTGCTGAGATAAACATAGGGGTGCATCTGTCTTTTTGAAACTGGGTTCCTGCATTCTAAGGGTAAATTCCTAGGAGTAGAATTCCTGGGTCAAATGGTATTTCAATTTGCATATATTATTTTTATACTCAAAAAACAAATACTATAAAGTATATGTTTAGCAGTATTTTCTTATTTTTACCCCTAATCCTTCTTATGCATCCTTCATATAAAAAAAGGTCATCAGTACGGTCATCATCATTAAGTCATGGAAGGTCCCAGAGAGTGAGCCAAACCAGAACTGTCTTAGAAGAGAAGTCAAATGACTTGTTAGGCTCTGCACTGAGAGACAGAAATCCACCCCACTACTGATGCAGAAGGGGATCCAGGGGTAAGCCAGTGGTGGGAAGCATGAGCTATAAGACCAATGGCAAATCATTTCCCCTGCTGACTATGCCCTTGCCTCCCTTCCTCTTACTTCCCTGATCTTGTCAATCCTGCCTTTCTAGTTTCAGGATCCCCCCTCTTCTGAAAAGGTACCCTGAGCCAAGAGCAGCATCTAAACTATTCCCAGGCCAGGCTCACAGGCACACAGGTACCCACAGAGTGTTGCCACAACCTCTCTTCCCCTAGTATTGTGCACATGCTATTTACTCTGCCTGAAACATCCTCTTCCCTCTCTCTCTAGGTTTCTTCACCTGCCTCCTCCTTTTCTAGTCACCAGCTGAGGTGCCTTTCCTAGTCACTCTCTTAGAAAGTCTATCCTAATGTTTTAGTCAGGGATACATGTACCTATATATGTTCCCCAGTGATTTATGCCTCTAGTTGTGTTAATCACCCCTTATTCTAATTTATTATTTATTTACTGTTTTCTCAAACAATGCTGCAAGATTTCGAAGGTAGAGAGCTATGTGTTCATAGTTTTATCCTCAGTACAAATCCAATGTTTAGCATATAGTTTGAGCTCAGCAAACATTTCTTTTAATGTAGGAATAAATGAACAGTTGAGTGTTGACTTAAAAGGTCCATGTGGTACTTTTATACATTCCCAAAGAGAAACACCGTTGACTAAGAAGGAAAGAAAGCACCTACAAATTACTAGATGACCAGAATAGTTGACTATTGAGCAGGATGGTTGGCAATACAGAAAGATAAACAGGGACAGTTGAGGAAGCCCCTGAAACCTTGATGGGTCAGTGCCTTAGAGAAGCTTAAAATTCCATAACTATTCCATCACTCTGGTCTGAAACTCTAGGTTTTACAACTCCAAGTGTTACCCATTTGCCTTATGCTGCTCTTTTTATCAGGGGCCCAAGTGGTAGTACCTGGAAACCAGTGATTACAATTATTTTAAAAAGTAGCTAATGAATCTCCTGCACACATAACTCCCTTGTAACAATACTTACACTAATGAGGAGTGGACTACAAAGATTTTTCTGTGCCATTCTTGCCCAATGAGAGATTATTTTACCATTAGTAGAGTCTAAAGAGAAAGCAAATAATATATAACAGCTTTATGACAAAGATGTTCATTGCAGTTATTTATACTAGCAAAATATTAGAAGCAATCAAAACATATAGCAGTGGGAATAGTTAAACAATGATACAATGGGAAAACTATAGTAGGTTCCTTTCCCCAAGATACATTATTTTTATTTTTCACAGCTTTATTGAAGTAGAATTTAATTATAATAAACTACATATATTTAAAGTATACAATTTGATGAGTTTTGAGTTCTGTAAATTTCTATGAAACTATCAGCTTAATCAAGAAAATGAACATAACCATCACCCTAAAAAGTTACTTTGTACACCTTTGAAATCTTTCCCTTCCATCTCATCTCATCCCTTAACAACCACTTTCCTGCTTTCTTTGACTAAAGATTACTTTTTGTAGAATTTCATATAAATAGGATTATAAAGTACGCTTTTTTTTTTGGCCTGGCTTCTTTCATTCAGCATACTTATTTTGAGATTTACGCACATTGTTGCATGTACCAATAGTTTATTCAGTTGTGTTGCTGAATAGTATTCCATTGGAGAGAATACTATTTCTTTATCTTTTCATGTCACGATTTCTTTATCTATTCTCCTGTTGATGGATATTTGGGTACTTCCACAATTTTGTTATTATACATAAAGCTGCTATGAACATTCTAGTACAAGTCTTTGTGGACTTATAGACATATGCCTTCATTTCCTTTTATATATCTCTAGCAATAGAATGACGGAGTTGCTTAATAAATGATGTCTATGAAAGTGCTTATAATGCAATACTAAGTGAAAAAGCAGGATTTAAACACAGCCATATGAAAAATTAAAAGAAGAAAACATACTAAGACTATAGAATGGCTGATTAATTTGTGTGGTAGGACAATATACGAACTGTATTTTCTTTTCTCATTTTATGAATGTTTTGTACTATTCTTATATTATTTAAAATATTTTTAAAATAAAGAGGAGTAATAATATTTGTTAAACACCTACTACGTGTGAGATTTTATATATACGTGTGTATGTGTATGTATTAATCACAGTCTGTCCTTATAATAACTTTCTGAAATACTATATCATTTTAATTTCACAGATGAGTCAACTGAAGCTCAGAAAGTTTAAGTCATTTGCCCAATACACCATAGAGGGTAAGTGGTGTCAGTGTAATTTGAGCTCAGGGCCATCTAGCTCCAAAGGTCTTGTTCTTTCCAATATATTGTGTGAATCTTTAACCATTTATACCAGATGATATATCTTTATAAAACAGAGTGCATGGATGAAATATTATAAATTCCAAAATACAAGTACAAGGTGATCGTGATTCCGTTGAACAAGTTTGCTCTGCAGTACTCTGCGAGGCAGCTGAGCCGAACGAGAACGCTGCAACACGCTGACGACTGATTGATCTAATTTGAATTTCTCCAAGCAACACTATCAGGACAACTGCTCTCTCTGGAAGCACCCAGACTTCACACAATGTTCAGGATAACCAAATCAGGAAGGAAATATTGGCATTTTATATCCAATATATACCATTAGGCAGTTTACAAAAACCAGATAGCAGTTTTTCAAAATCATGATCAAAGTAATCAAAGAGAAGCTTAGTTCTTGGCAAATTCCCTCAAAAATGTCAGGGGTATGCCAGTTGCTCCAGCCAGATCCCTTCAGAAGGGAGAAATACTGGCTTTACCATGCAGTAGCTATTTGGTTTGAGCAAGGAATTGAATTCCCTCTGAGATTTGACTTGCTCAACTGTAAAGTGCAGAACATAGTATCTATTAAAAGAAATTGGTTTTGAAGGTTAATTGAGAAATGGTATGAATAGTCAGTATGATGGCCTGAGCATAGTAGGTGTTCACTAAACATTAACCACTCATTATTGCTGTAGTTGTTTTTGATGCTTTTAATAAATATCAGACTCAATGTCTAGTTGCCAAGAAAAAACAATGAGCTGAGGAGAGTACAGAATAAATGTTTTAAATCTTTCTTCGAATTCTTCAAGCTTTTTTGGAACCTGCTATGCTCTAGGCTTTCCCATCTCAAATCATTTAAATCAATGGTGGACATTCCTTGCCCAAGAACATCTAACAATCACACGTCGAGCACTAACGGCAAGAACACACATTCTCAAGTTGAAGTGACATCATGTGGTCACCCTGTCGGAGGGAGTCATTTATTTTTCTTGAGCCTCCTTATCCTCGGTTATAAACTAGGCCCTTGCCTGCCTGTGTGTTTCATGTTCTTTGTGTGTTCAGATGGAATGAGAGATGTGAGTACATCTGATCAACTATAAAGAATTATGAATATGTGACAATGGTTTCAGGTAAAGTGAGGTAGGGGAAATAGCACTGCATGTCATCCATTCATTTCTTAATTTTTTCAACAAATATGTTTTGATTGTTTATTATAGGCATGAAACTCTGTCAGATGCTAGGAAAACAGAAACAAAATGTCACCGAGTTTAGTAAAGAGAAATTGATTTGTGAACAGGTAAGTGCTCTCTTTTGACAGAACTATGGATGTTGGGAGATTGGGGAAACAAAGTTAGCTGAGGAAAGGCGTGGAAGGTCGGTGAAGGCTTTAGGAAGCAGGGAATGGTTGAGCCAACACTGCAATACAAGCAAGCAGAAAGAACAGTGTGAGCAAAGGGAGTGAGATTTGAAAGACTGACACACCTGTGCAAGGGGTAAAGGGAGAATAATTACAACAAAGACTAAAAATTAGCATTGTATTGGCAAGGCGGAGCTAGATCATGCTGTGCCTATAGACAAACGGCGTAGTGTTTGAATTTTAACTCATGCCAATATAGAGAAACAGGTTTTATACAATACAGAAAGCAGGTTAAATTTGCATTTAGAACAGTGTCTTGTCAGGAAGGTGAACTACAGTCGGGGAGACCATTTGGTTTGCAGTCAGACAAGTACGTGCTAGCTAGTGAAAAATACAAACAATTTTTGTAGTAAAAAAAAAAAAATATATATATATATATTGTTCATTTGTTTCCTTATCCTTAAAATACCTTCCTGTCTACTTCCCAATGTTATTATGATACAGAAAATCATCTTGAGAGTATGTGAATGGAAGAGTTTTAAAAGATGAAGAACACTGTTATTCCGTCTTGCCATTTTGACCATCTGGACAATCAATTCAGCCACGGGGGGTTAAATCAATTGTGTTGTAATCTACATCTGCTGTTACAGGACTTTCAAAGTAGCCATATGAGCCCTGTCATATTTCTTCATTTTTCATGAGTTAATCCAATAAGAAGAAAATAAACATAACTGATGGAACTCTTAAGTGAGAGCCACACTTAATTACTCAGCCAAGCACTCAAGCAAGCTCCCAATTCATAAGGATAATACAGTTCAATGGAAAATTCCCTCTTGATTTGTTCTGTCACTTGTAATTGCTGTGGGTGAGATTTGTGTGAGTTTGGTGGAGGATATTAGGTATCAAGATATCAATTCTGGGGCGGAGAAACCAATGAAACATAAGTATAGCTTCGATTTCATTAGATGAGTTCAATAGCCACATTAAATTTGGAAAAATTTCAATTTTAAAAAGTGGCATTTATCAGTACCTAATACAGTTACCTTTCACATAGGTAAATGCTAAAAAAATACATACATGGAAGCAAACAGAGTCACGAGAACCACCTAACATCCACTACTACAGCTCTTGGTCACCTGCATTGTTCAAAAAAGTAAGGAAATGCTCACTACCATGTCATTAAAGATAAACGATATTACATTTGTGAAGGTGCTTCATAAAATCTTAAGGAATTATAGATGTTTTAGAGTTTTTATTATTGTTAGCTTCATTTTGAAGTCGACAGGGAATAGTTTTCCTTATTTGCAGATGAGTAAACTAAAGCACTGAGGGGTTAAATAATTTTTACAAAAAACATTGCTAGAAAGATGAGTCAGATAATTGTCCAGTTCCAAGTATCTCTCCTCCCTTCCTTTTCTTTTCTGTTGCCATTCATTCAACAAACATGACAATATTATTAGGGTGACCGGGTAACTCCTCATCCAAAGTGGGCACTTTTGAAAACCAAAGTGAGTACTAATTATTAATCATTACACTGGGAAAATCAGACATGAAAGCCAGGCCTTTCCTGGGCAACCAGGCTGTCATTGGCTTAGTATTTATGGCCCTCTCCCAATTCATATGTTGAAACCTAATACCCAGTGTAATGGTATTTGGAGTTGAGAACTTTGAGAGGTGATTAGGTCATAAGGACCCTCAAGAATTGGTTTTGGGTCCTAATAAAAGAAGCCCCAAAGAGCTCTCTAGGCATTCCTGCCATGTGCGGAGCACAGCAAGATGATGACTGGCTATTAACCAGGAAGCGAGCTCTCATCAGACCCTAAATCTGCGTTATGGAAAAAACAGACTAAACAAGCAATGACGGCAATGCACTGTGGTAAAAGGTGTGTGTAGGCTGTTACAGGAATTTGGAACTAGCCTGTGGGGTTTAGAAAATACTTAAAAGAGGAAGTGATCTGTGTACTGAAACTTCAAGGCTGAAGGATCCTGGGATATAAACAGCAAGCATCTGAAGTAGAAGAAAGAGTGTCTCAAAAGTGTGTCATATTCAGGGAATAGTATGTATTTTACTATGGGCTAAATAGAGAGAAAGGACATTGGTGAAGTGAGACATGATATCTGATTGTGGGGCCTTAATGTCCATGCTGAAGAGATTGTATTTAATCTTGAAAGCTATTGGAGGACTCTGAGCAGGAAAGAACATGACTGACATTTGCATTAAAATGTGCCACTTCCATCAGTATTTCACACAAGGCACGCACTCTGTGGGCCCTCCTGCTGCAATACATCTACCTTTAATAAATGCTAACCATTATGCATTTAATGAATCACAGACATGTATGAATGTGAGAAAAACCAGCAAAACGAAAACAAACAACAAACCATCAAACAAAATCCTGTCAACCGAAGCCAGAAAAGTGGGCAAAAGGAAAACAAAAGCCAGGGAAATCCTAATGAAAATGATGTTCTCAGGTCTGAGATCAGAGAACATAAGGATCTAAAACAGGTGGCTAAAAAAGGACGAAAGTAGCTCCCATTCCAAAGAATCCCTTGGCTCAATCAAAAGGAAAGTATATTCCTTCCTGGAAGAAAACAGCCCCAGTTTGACCCTGAGGATTCCCATTATTTATGTTCAGCAAAAATATAAGAGCACCATTAAGGAGACATAATGCAATAGTTCACCACAAGGAAAACAACAGATTTAGACCTACAAGGACTTCAGCCATAAAGATTATCAGATACATAATTATGTGAAAAGTTTAAAGAAACACAAGAAGATATTAACAAATATGAACAAATCCACTAAGAGAGAGATTATAAACAGATTTCTTGGACTTATTGATAGGTTAAATAGGTAAAGATTTAGCAAAGGTATAGAAGATGTGCAAAACATAATTAGCAAATTTGACTTACTGAACATAGTTAGAAACTTACATCCAATAATTAGAAAACACACATTTTTCTCAGGTGAACAAAGACCATTAGGAAAATACTGACCACACTCTAGGCTAAAATAAGTTTTGAAGAACAGTTACCATACAAAGTTGCCTGACATTATTTTATTAAATTAGAAATCAATAACAGAAAGGAAAAAAAAATCCCCATACTTTTGGAAATTAAAAAATAAATAAGTAAAACATTTCTAAATAACCTTTGGCTCAAAGAAACAGCAAAATCTTTGAAAAAAGTTTTATTTGAACATTAATAAAAATACCACATCTCAAATGTTACGGGTTGCCAATGTACCTAAAATATTTTGAGAGAATGCATTGTATTTAATGCTAATGTAAAAGAAAAGGGATGATTCAGTGAACCAATAATCCATCTTACACATTCACAAAAACTCACCAAGACTGAAAAAAGTTAGAAGAAAAATGATAATAAGAATAGCAGAATAATGAAATTCAAACAAAAATGGGAGAAAAAGAGAGAGGGAAAGAAAGAAAAGAAAAAAGGCTTACACTGGGGATACAAAGTTGGCTTAATTCTCACAATTCAATCAATGTGGCTAATCACATTAATAGAATAAGGGAGAAAGATCATAGGCTCCTTTCAACATATACAGGGGACAAAAGATACCACTCTTACAAATAACAATAAAGTAACCAGATGTTTTTCAAAAGGAAAAAAGTTTTTCAAAATGAATGATTTTTTAAAAATGTGAAATAGTGATGGAGAAAAGTATAAAACTTCATTGAACCACACTAAAGAGCTAAATGAATGCAAAAATAGTCCAAATTTATAGACAGGAAGACTCAGTATCAGAAAAGGATCAATCTTCTTAAATCAGCTCGTCATTCCAACAACAACCTCAACAGGAATTTCTGTGGCTCTTTCCAAGTTCATTCAAAAATGCACATGAGAGAGTACAGCCAGAACAAAAGCAAGGCATTCCTGAATCAAAGTAATGTGGAAAATTTTGATCTGTTAGACATTATGATTAATTATAAAGAATTTTAATTAAGATAGTATGGATTTGGCAGAGATACAAACAAGATGACCAGGGAAACAAAGTAGAGAACATAGCAACAGGCCTACAGAGAACAGAATTACAATATAGGTCAGAGGGTTTAGTGCACATAACTAGGGGAAGGAGGAAGGAAGGCTAATTAATAGTTCTATGTCAATTATTTATTTATCAGGAAAACAAATACACAAGAATCAACACCAGACTGATTAAGTACTTGAGTATAAAAGAGAAAAGTTACAGTGCGATATCTTTATGATCTTGGGGTAGGAAGATATTTTGTAAACAAGAGAAAGTTCCAACTATAAAGAATTTATGTGTTTGGATACATTAAAATCAACAGCTTAATCAACAGACTGGGAGAAACCTTCTGCAACACCTTTAATCAACAGTGAGTCAGTATCCAGAAGATATTAAAAAACTACTATAAATCAGTAAGAAAAAGGTAATGCAATATACATGTAGGCAATTGGCACTGAACTGTCATTTCACAGAAACAGAAACAGAAATGTTGAATAAATACTTGAAAAGATCCTCTCAATATTACTCTTCATCCATAAAATGTAAAGTTAGTAAAATACTCAATGACATTTTACACCTACTAACTGGACAAAAATTAATATGTCTGACAAAATTTTGTGTTGGTGAGCATGTAAGCAATGTAAACTGCTAAACTTGTATGATAGGTATGTGGATAGGCACAAACACTGTGAAAACAATTTGATGTTATTATGCAAAGTTTAACATGTGAAAAACCTACGGCACAGCAATTGTAATCCTAGGGAAACTCTATGTACAGATAACCAAGAAATATGTGCAAGAATGACCATTGTTGCGCTGTTTGTAATAAAAAGTATTGGAAACAATCCAAATATCCATTGGCAAGAGAATAAGTATATGAATAAATAATAGTCCAGATAATGAAAAATTATAGAGCAGTAAAAATGAACAATCTATTACTACACACAACATGGATGGCTTACAAATATATTACTGAATGAGAAAAGCAATTTTCAGAAGAAGATAGGAAAATAGAATTTGGGAGTAGTACACAGGTACCCTCCAAGATACTAGTGTTGTTCTAATTCTTAACTTGGAGGAATGGTGTGTGCTGTTTATTTTATTTTCATACTTTATTATTTTCACATAGGTGATATTTAAAATTTTTATCAAACATTGCCTAATACTCAAAAGTATGAAACAGTCTTTATAGAAAAAGTTCAACAGAAAAATCACTAGCTGCTGTGAGAAGAGAGAACTGGAGGGGGCAAAGAGTGGAAGCAGGAGGCTAACCAGGAGGCCCTTGTCAGTGGTGATTCTAGGCAACTAAGCTAAGCAGTGGTTGTGAGTATAAAGAAAGGATGGATGGGTTTCCCCAAAAGGTTGGATCATTGTACCATAGATCCACTGGCCCGAAAAGTAAATGAGCCTTTAATGGTATTCCACGTTGCCTCATTTGCTCATTCACTGAGCTGAATATTTATGAGGAGTCAAAATTAATTTAGGCACCTGGGGAAACTTTCTAAGAGGTCACCAATAAATGTTGAAAGAGAAATAAATACGCAGGCAATTTGGAAGAGCACTAAAAGCAGAGTGGCTGGCTGACTTACTGACTTGGTTGGTCAGTTCCCACCAATAAGCATTTGCAATTACCTGGACAAAGGTGAAGGTCAGTCCAAGTAGACAGCTGTGGATCTTTGACTGATACCGGTGCTAACGGGTTCCTGGAACAGTGTGGGAGTGACAGTGTGTACTTGTGGGATCATTAGAAGAAAAGGAGTTCCGTTTGCTTAGAAGACTGCCATACTGAAAACTAACAACATATAGGGCTGGAAAACCATCCTACTTTACCCACTGGGAATCATGGATAACCTATGAATGGGAGGTTGATTGTTGAAGTTGCACATTAACTGAACAATTTTTTGAAGCTGTTATTAAACTCTTCAAAAACCAACCAGTATGTGAAAAGGCAGGGGCTCCCTCTCTCCCACATTCCACAACAAAGGGCATTGTTTGATAGAAGTCACCATTTCACAGATTTTCTACAGAGAATGGGCTGCTTTGTATTTAGGGATTTTGTCACCACCCGACCTTTGGAAAAGCCAGTATGACTGAGGGCAGATAAGCATCTTCTTTTGTTTCAGAGAAAAACATTTATACTGTGGAGGTACCTTTATCCTGAATGACTTCTTTCTTTCTAACAACTTTAATAAACTGGTATCATTTCCAGTTTGTCACCAGAAATAGTCTTTCTGGACCAGAGTATATGACTGCAGAGCATGCTCTCACAGCAGCCCTGGTTTACTGATTTTGGGTATCATGACAAACCAGGCTGATCACAAGTGTTCTTGAATGTGAGATCCAGAAGCTATCATATTCCTGCATGAGTGTCGGTACCATAATGGATCGAAAACTTCTGAATACGGCATAAATCCCAACTTTTGCACATACTGATTTTAGCTAATGCAGTACCAGCAACGTGTTAGTTGCGTCAAGGATGTAGAGAATCTAACTGCTGGGGAAGGAGAGGGTACAAATGTCAGGGTAAGTTTTACACCAAAGGTGACTAGTTTGCAATTGAAGGATGAGAACATTATATGTGTGTTGGAACTGGTATTCCAGGCAGAGAAAATGGCATAAGAAAAACGTTAGACATAGTCACAGAAAAACCATGATCACAGAGGAATTGTTTACTATTGCTATAGCATAGAATTAATTGAAGGATCAAATTTCAGATAAAGGCCAGTACATGCAGAGCACTGAATGTCATGCCGTAATTTTATTTTGCAAGAAATGGAGGGTATCAGCTACTGTGTTACTTCCTCAAAGTTCTTCCAAACCTATGTTGCCCATGGTGGTATCAGAGAAGCTTGAAAGATAAATCAACTCCGGATCTTCTATCCCTATATCATCTTTTATATCCACTTCCTCCTTTCTAGTCCTACAGCCTCTAACTTAGTCCAGGTCCTTATTTAGCGCTAGCCTCTTGACTTTACATTTTGTCTCTGCTTTCCAGAGCACCCTATCAACTGTAGACAGAATATTCCCCAAAACACAGCTCTTTCATTACTCTGCTCCTCTACCTACTTCCTCTTCTACCTTGAATGGCTCCCTACTGATAACTAATTACATCCCAACTAGTTAGTCCCAAACTTTCCTACTCACATGCACTTACATATGCCATTTCCTCTGTCACATGGAGGATGTTCACCGCGATGACCCTATCTCTTTGTAAGAAGGAGTGGTTTTCTGATCTCCTCAACATAAACTCTTTCACTCCATATCCAAATCATACTCATTAAAGCTCAATTTAAGAAAAATTCTTTCTGTGAAATCTTCCCTGATCTTTCCAGCTATATATAATAAAAACAGCCAGTGTTTATATAGCACTTTCAAGCTTATATAGCATTTTATAGCTTATGTAGCACTTAAATCTGTGAAAGCATGGCAGAGGTAGAGCAGGAATATTATGATTACATTTTGACAGATGAGGAAATAGAGAATCAGACAGGTTTAGTGGCTTAGTATTATTCATGGATCTTCTGACTCCAAATCTCATGTTCTAAACCCTGTGCCTCATTCTCATCCACACTAATTCTTAGAAATTTTCCCTATATAGATTGTTTTGATAATTGTTATCTTGATTATCTGTTTTAACACAATGCATACACATAGTATTTAATAAACAAATGCTGTGCATGTAAACACTTCAAATGATTAGACCAATGTGAAGTAAGCTATGGCTCCTTCTAACCACCCTAGAGTATATATAGCCTTCCCTTCATAACAGGAACATTTTTCTTCCCATGTATTGAACAATTACTTCAATATTGCAGTGCATATAACACTGTATTATAATTCATTTTGTTACCAATCAGTCTTTTCTGCTAGTTCCTAAACCAGTCCAGTGACTACAATACACCATCTTTGTATCCTCAGTGTCAAGTAGAGAGCTTGCCCATAGAAGACACTCAAGGAGTATTTGCTGAAATGGTGACTGGAATACTGAACTCTTAGATAATGTTTGAATAAAGTGAGTAAAGGACATTCACATGTTCGGTTCTACCAGGGACAAAGATTGGGGAAAGAGTTCAGGAAACAACATCTAGGTTGTAAGAACAATATACCTTTTCAAAGAGTTTGGGAAAATTCAGTGTGCATATAATCCTGTTATTTACATTGTGCCTGTGTCTTCCAAGGATCTGAGGCATGAGGAATGCCATATAACATTCGTATTAGTACTGTCACTACCACCACCACTGTCACTACAACTAATTCTATAAGTATCTCACTTCAAAAGGCAATTTCCACAATTAGAATGATGCATATAAAGCTTTAATACAATGCCTGGGACTTGGTAAACATATAACAACTGGTTCCTATTGTTTTATTTCTATTACTTTTGAATTTAGCACTATCAGAATAACTATCATAATGACCTGTCTAGCTCTAACTCCTACTATGAGTTCCTATGTACTGGGCATATATTGCTCAGACACTGTATGAGGTTTATGACATATATTATCATTATTTCTCACAAGGTCCTCATTGTCGTTCCCATTTAACAGAAACAGAGACTAAGTACTAGAGATCTGTTCAAGATCTTCTATGGCATCCTGTCTCTTATTTGTCATTAGCATTTTCAGTGATCAGAGTTCAAATAGTGTGTGTATACCCCTCTGACTCACACCACTCCCTCTGACCCACACCAATCCTTAAGACTACCATAATAAAACTCTCAGAAAAGGCAGTTATACCCTAGAAGGGGCCCAACCTCTCATCCAAATCTAAAACCCTTAACAATTTGGAAAACTGTAAATCTAAGGTTTAATGTCACCCGCCTAAAGCCAGCGCATGTTCCCAAGACGCTATTCCACACAAATCACTCTTTACCACTGTCTACTTTATTCATTCCTGGCAAGTGCACTAGAAACAGGAAGCAGCAACTGGGCTGAATTACAAAACTGTCTGCTCCAATTTTTCTGTACAAGCTGCTTCTGTATTACTTATGACTAGTTCCCATCAAGGCTGGGCTAATTATGTAGTTTCCCTACTCAAGGTTACTCTGTAAGTGTCACCTAGAAATCAAATCGAGTCTGGGGTTTCTTCTGGGAGCATCTGCTCATAGCTTCCAGTACTCTGAGAATACAATCTTATGATCCACAAAATAGATCTTCCAACTAAAAGCCAGACCCCATTTCTATTGGAGGAAACTGATCAACATACTAAAACTTCAGATGGAAACACATTTGGCCTAGATTACCTTCAATCAAGACCCAAGTGGCAGATACTTTCCTAAAAATATCAGTGCATGGACAATTTGAAGTCTGTGGTTATCCAAAGCTTTGATTGTTATCTTGATTCATCAAACCCTGTATTTTTGCCATGATGGGCCAGACCATATAGCAATTTTCAAAGCCTAGATAGTCATTTAGGTTATAAGAGAATAATTACAGCTACAAGCTACTAATCATATCAATATTGTCTCTTTCCCCTTACATTTTAAGGGTGAAATTTAGTAAAATCTTTGATCAGGGATAAAGAATTAGGTGTCAAGCACTGAACAAACTCTTCCTTGTCTTCGTTGCCAATAAGTATTATTACTTGTTGAGGACCAATTAATTTGAGCTAGTTTGGTGATTCAGATGCAATGCCCATTATCTTTTATTACTATGTATATATAAGGCAGCTGTGTTGCCCCTGTATCAAATGACGTGTCCCTCTTTCAACTGTACCAGGAGATCTTAAAAGAACGTAAGTATAACTCATTGCTGACTTCCAAATTTATACTGTGGGGAGTAGGAGGCAGATTATTTTCTGTGGGGAGCCCTTTATCTCTAGCACTGCTGGCGACAAAGTCCGGGCACTGTTCCTTTTTACTTCGGACCACACAGCCACTGGGGTGGGAGGGAAGCCATGGGGAGCCTGCGCAGCAGTGGCAAAGTCCACTCTATCTGCAATCCTCCTCCACCTCATTGATTCATCCAGCAAATGTGCACATTTGGAAGCATGTGGGACCTGGGGCGGAAAGCTGGGGGAGCCAGTCACTGCCCATGACTCAGAGGTCTGAAGGCAGCAGAGCTTTTTGACATGTGAGGCAAAAAAAAAAAAAGTTTGGCTTGCAACTAAGAGGAAAAAAGAAGGGGGAAAAAATATCACATCCTTATAAACCCTATAAAATGGAAAAGATGCTGCTTCGAAAACCAGCAACATGGCTCAGGTTGTGGAATTCGGAGGCCAGAGGGGCAGTAGGGGCACCAGGGGAGAGGGGCAGGTACAGGGGCCGTGAGCCCAAACTACTCCACAAGGTTTCCTAAGCAGCTCTCTAGAAGCACTCTCTTCTCCGCACTTGTTATATTTATACTCTCGCTCTCTTTGGAGGCCAAGTGAGTCATCAACTACACATTTAAAATAACCAGAATACCATATATCAGCGATCTAACATTGGCAACTTCAGAAACATTTGCTTTAAACACACAGCTATGCACAGTCATCTATTCACCATTCTCATTTGTTATTCATTTCTTTTGTTTCATGTATCATTTACCAGTAGTGAGTCGAATATAAAGCTTCTTGAACCCACAGAATACAGGGGGTGAAAGAAACTAATTTTCCACTCTGTTTCTCTGAACTTTGACAGAATTTACAAGATTTACTTCAGAAATTAAATTAGCACCTGATTGTGTAATTCCATATTATTTTAACATTATCAATGAACAGATTTTGTAGCATTCTCCCCAGAATACTGCAGTGGGAATTTCAGGAAAGGTTTGTACCTTAAAGTAGAAATGTAGACTGTGGAGAAAGACAGCCCTGCATTTGAATCCTGTTTTCAGTGATCTATTAGCTAGGTAAATTACTCGATTCTCTAAGCTTCCAACACCTCTCTTGAAAAATGGGGAGATATGTATAAACCCCAGGAGGCTATTACAAATATTAATTCAGAGTTACCTTTACATAATATATGTAAATCTTCTAACACGGGGCCTGGCATACAGCAAGAGCTCAATACTTCTTCTCTTCCTCCCCCTTCCTCCTTTAAAATCAATGACTCAACACTGCCAAGGATTATTCTCTGATTATTCCAAGGTATACATTTATCAAGTGCTTATATGTCAAGCACTGTATTAAATGCTAGAAATGCAAAGAAGATATGATATAATCTCTGCCCTTCAGGGATTTTGACTATACCCTTCGTAAAACTGACCTTTGAACAAACTGTTGATTTAAAATTCTTTTAATAAAGAAGTTAATCAACTTGGCTATATTCTATTTTTTTCCTAGAATATCTCTCGTTTCTCATCTTCTACCAATATTGGTTCTACCAGGCATTCTGTACATAGTAAGGATTATGTAAATTTCCTTGAATTTGATAAGTTCTCATTCATTTTCATGATTTTGCACATGCTACATATTCTGCTTAAAATTCTTCTTCCCTCTAGGTTCAGCTGGAGAAGTCTTCCTAGATATGCTTCAGGTCTTCTCAGAAACTTTCTCCAAGCTCAACAGGCAACTTGAACTCCACCTGCCTACTTTCATGGCAACCTATATGTTTCTGTCTCCAAAGTCACTCAGTGTGTATGGGAGGAGAATGTCAGTTTACTTGTCTGTCTCTTCTTTGAAACAGAGAGCTAACTGAGAGCAAGGATTTTTTATTACTTACCGTTTTGTTTCTATACTTAGCAAAATGTTGAATAGCTGGTAATCAACAATTGTTAAGTGAATAATTCAATGAAATAATGAATGGCTGTGGTCAAGACAGAAGAAACAGGTGACTGGGATTCTCCAGCACACAAAGCAGGTTTTGTATTTCATTTGTTCTGCACAATGTCAGGTTTCTCCTACAAGAACATTTGGTTTCCAAATTATATACTACACAGCATGAATCCTTCCTTTCCTGCAACTGCCTGTTAATTATAGCTTCACCTTCGCTCCGTCTTTTCCTGAATCTCCTAATCTCTGAGATACAAGAGTCAGTTTCACTTGATTAGGATTTTCCCACCTTTAAAAGTGAGTCCCTCTAACCCCAACCCTTTTGCAAAAACTATAAGGAAAACCGGAAGAATCTGCTCAGAATTCAAAGGTACTATAACATTAGTAAAAAATTATTGGAGAGTGAAAAAATCCTCCCCTTTGTTCTTTTCTTCCTTATTCACATGTAATAGTAAATACAGGCCTGCTTTGGGGAGCAGCTGTGGGCATGCTGGGAGCTGTTGCTGCTGGAGACCAGAAGCATCTTCAGGCTCAAAGCTGACAGCTCCTAGAAGCCCACTGAGAGATTCAGCTGCTGAGTTCATTTGATCACACAGGCAGAAGTACCGAGGAAAAGTTTCTGTTCTTCATGCAAAAATTCCAAAGATTTCAAATGCTTCACAGGTTCTAAGGCTTAGCAAGTGTTCTGACAGTCCTTTTGTCACCCTATTTTTTTTATGGAGAGATACTGGGTCTGTCTTATTCATTTGTGTCCCAGTACCTAACAGAACTTGACAAAGTTGGGGCTCACACACACACACACACACACACACACACACACACACAATGTGTTAGGAAGGAGGAGTGTTGTTGAGAAAGGGAAACATGGATCAGTAGGAAGAACTGAGAAAGGGACAGAAAGGTGCAGGGAGAGAAGTTGAAGAGCAGAAAGGGCAAGAAGGGGGAAGGGAAGAAGGAAGGACAGGTTCCTCACACCTCCCCCTTAGAACCTTGTGGGAGACAGAGTTTTAAAATAGAAATATAACAAAACACCTCTGAACCACTTGCAGTTACTGTGAGCACAAAGCGCCCTCTCCAGATAGTTGTGGCTTCCTAGGCCACCTGGGGTCATGTCAAGAGAGACACATTCAAGGTGTATCAGGTTAGCTGTACCTGCCCCTTGGCTTGGCCAACCAGAGAAGGCTGTCAGGCTCCGGAAATTAGCGATAGCCCTCAACTCTCTCCTCTGCTGACCCATTAAGAAGTCCTTAGGCCACCACATGACCACAACGCTATTCAGCCCCATGGCACATGGTCCATCATCTCCTCAGTCTCAGCAGATCCAGCGGTGTCCGAGGAGCCCTTAGGGTGGAGGGAAGGACTGGAAGAATCAGAGCTTGATTAAGTAACTCGGAAGTGGCAATAGGGTCTTTTAAAAACTCTTTGGCGATGCTTCTCCACCCCCTTCTGAGCGCAGAGGTTAGGTTTTTGATAGCTCTTGCTACTCCTGATTGCTTCCTCCTTCAGTCTAATTTTTAATCCAGATACATTTTGTTTGGGAATTTTCAGTGCTTTTAACTGCATTGGCCTACATTTTTTTTGTATTAAAGTATTGTTGATAGACTGTCTTATATTGGTTTCAAATGTACAACACAGTGGTTCAACAGTTACCCATATTAAATCCTCACCCCCTCTAGTGAGGTCACTATCTATCAACATAGAAAGATATTTCAGAACCACTGACTGTATTTTCCATGCTGTACTACCATCCCCGTTACCAGCTTGTATTGTGACTGAGAATTATTGTGCCCTTTATCCCGCTCCCCTCCCCCTCCCAATTGCCCTCCCCCTTGGTAACCACTAATGGCTTCTCAGTGTCTGTGAGTCTGTTGCTGTTTTGTTCCTTCTGTTTGCTTTGTTTTCGTATTCCGCAAATAAGTGAAATCATGGTATTTGTCTTTCTCTGCCTGGCTTATTTTATTGAGCATAATACCCTCTAGATCCATCCATGTTGTTGCAGAGGGCAGGATTTATTTTCTTTTTATGGCTGAATAACATTCCATTGTGTATTTGTGGCCTAACTTTTTTTAAATAATGTATTTCTAAATTATAATAATTTAAATTTTATTTGTTATATGACAAAAGCAATGACTCTATTTTAGGAACTTCACGATAAAGAGAATTAAAAAAAAATAAATGCATAATCTTATCTTTCAAAGTTAGCCACTGAAGCCATATTAGTCTTTTATAAATATCGGTACATACATTTATTATCTGAAGAAGATGACATCATACATAGTTTCTAACCTCCTATGTTTTAACCAAATGATACATTATTAAATTTTTCTTTCATTACGAATTCACTTCACTTTGAGTCTGATGGCTTAATTCTCCATGTTCCAGCAATTTCTTGTCAGGAAAGAGGGAGTGAAGAAAGCTCTGGAATTACAGCAGTTGTTCTCACTGTTCACTTCAACACCTGCACTGTCTCTCCCTTCTTTTTCTGATACAGCATGAATGTCAGTCAGAAGTGCTACCTTATCATTTGTTTGATTTGTCTGTGTGTTTCAGGAAACATGGTGCCAATATTATGAATTTACTTTGGGTGTTCCTCAAATGGCTTCCTCACACAAAAAAACATTTTGTTCCTCCTATGAGTTGTCTTCCTGGAGTATCAGGGTACCAAAAAGGGCATTTGAAAGGCAAACAAGCTACCAAAGTAATGGCAGGCTGCACACTGCAAATAATTCACTACATTTTGTGTATTCCTTGTGGGGTAGAGACTCTGTCTTTTTCATTCTTATTTCTCTCAAGCCCAGACAGTGATTGATCCATAAAAGATATTCATTTTGCCAATGAATGCTTATTGAATGAATTAATGACTAAGTAAATGAACATAAAAGTGCAGTGAAGGAGACTGGATATAGGATAACAAAATGTTCTGACCCTGTTGCCTTAGTTTGGGGATGAATGAAATGTACTATAGAGAAAACCACAGTCAGAAAGTCACTTTAATATGGATAGTAGTGATAGAGCTTTGCTGATCCTCCTTTCTTGTTTGTCAGAGAGTCACAACAACAAAATGTCTTCTGAGACCTGTTACAGTGATCCAGTGAGCTAATGGTGCAAGTACATCAGAGAAACCTGAAACTTCAGGGTGGCAAAGGGCCTCAGGAGACCACAGCCACCTGCAGGTTCCAAGTTTATGTTACAATAAATGAAGGCCATGCTTCATTAACAACTACTAGCCACCCCTGGCCCCAGCAGAAAATATAAAAAACAACAACAAAAATGAAACTGCACTGAAAGAAAATTTTTAAATGGGTGTCAGGGAGGTGAGCATCAGCTGGTGCTATGTCAGGCAGCACGAAATAGTAGAAAGATGATGGACTTGGGACAAACGTGCCAAAATTTTGGTTCTGCCACTTCTTAGCTGTGTAATTTTGACCATGTTGCTTTTCTGGAACACATTTTTTCCTTTGATAAAATTCTTATACCAACTCATACTCCTTAGCATTATTGTGAGAACTGAATAAAAGAAAGGATAAGGTTCCTAACATAGTAGGTCTTCAACATCTGTTACCCCACCTACTTCTCCTTGCTGCCCCCACTCTAGTCCCTGCCTAAATCAGTAAGAGAAGTATATTATTCCTATTCACAATTTTGCCTAAGGCGTTGCCCATTCTCAGACTTGAATATCAAACTTCCAAACAGAAGTTTGCTGTTGCAATATTTATACCAGACTTCAAACATACGAACTGAGAGTTCGTTCTATCAAAAGCTTAACATTTGTCAACAAGAACAGTAGAGACCCAGGAACCCCTGTCAATGTTACTTCTTTTCCAAGACAGAACCAGAACAATCCGCATTGACCATCCCACACAGGTAGCCTTAACCCTCCAAAATAATACCTTTAAAATTGCAGGTTAGTTTATACGTTTGAAGGAAAAAAAATACTGGAGATAAGGACCTCTACTGAACCTTCTGGTTCAGCTAACCTTTAGAGAGAGTTAAGCTTTCTGAAAGGAGATACCTGGAACATGTAGATTCAACCCCATTTTACAAATGGTGCTAAGAGGAACCTTCACAACAGTAAGGTCAAGACCTGGAGTCAGACTGAAGTGCTCCAAGTTTCACTCGGTGAATCATGTCTAACAGTGGAAACAGACTATCCAAGCAAATTTCAGATCAATCTTCTAACCCAGTTAAGCCATCCTTGAAGAGAAATGTTGAAATTACTTAATAACTGAAGCTTCAGACTTTGTGGCTTGAGCATTTCCTTTAACCTTTTTGGATGCCACTAGAAATTTGGTCATATTTTAAAGTTCCTTCTAGCTCAGGAAAGACGAAACTCCCAAATGTCTACCTCTCTTAGTTTTACTGCAGGCAAGTTCTTGCCTGGGTAATAAAGGTATTTCCTAATTCACAAATAAAAGAACAGACAAAATGTACACTTTCTTCATAAATCAGTAACTATGGAATAATTTTTAGCGACTCCACAGCTTTCCAATCGTGGGCAAGCTCCAGAGCCTCAAATAGGACTCTGCTCTTGAGATCACAAGAAGAGCTGCCTACACAGAACTCAAATAACATAATGTTTATGATCCATGTACATTAACAGGGTAGCCATTTAAAGAAGGTCTGGGGCTATTTAACAATAATCATTCTGGATTGCTTCCAAGCAATTCTCTATACTGCATCTTGAATAATTTCTCTCAAATATACAATTACTCCCCTGTTTGGAATCCTTCAATAGTTCATCTTTGTTTATAGAGTAAAATGCAGAGTCCTCAGCAGATTATATAAAGCTTTTCTTGATCTGGTCCCATCCCATCATTCCCACCATCTGAAATTCTTCCTTTTTTCCCTGGGTCGCTTACTTTAACCACACTTACGGACTGGCCATCACCATCATTCCTCTGTGCCTTTTTCCATCTTGTTTCTTCTGTCTGGGATCTTCCTCTTCCCACCCAAATCTTAGCTCTACTACACACTTTTTTTTCCTTAACCTAAATATCTCCTATTCATTCATTAAGAATCAACTCATCCATTACTTAACGGCAGGAAACATTCCTTGTCTACCTTTTCTTCCTCTCTCCCCAGAAATCAACAGGTTCCTGTCCCTTGGCTTCCCACAACCTTGTATGGAAGTTTGTCATAGCACTTTTTTCACCCTATGTTGTAACTCTCTGTTAAATATATCCTTAAAGGGAAGTTGTGTGTCTTATTCTTTATATTTATATAAAGCCTGTTACTTAGCAGATGCTCAGTACAGTTTCATTATTGTTGTTGAGTGATGACAAATTGATGTATAGATGGGCTGGCTGGCTGGCTATGTGGGTTGATGGTTATGGACCAGGCTAGTTTACTATAAATATACAACTCTTTAGGGCCATCTTTAGGATGCAGGGGTTGATTAAATCACACATGTGCTAGCCTCTTCTCAATTGTTGGGGTCCTAGGGAATTTAGACTAAGTGGGATAACAAAAGCAACTCTAAATGGGAAAAAGTAAAAAAAAAAAAGTACTACTACTACCACTAATAATAATAATAATAAACAAGTCACCACAGGTCCACTTCCTGCCTCACCTCAATAATTTAAGTACTGTGGTGGGGAGGCCAGAGTCATTGGCACATTTAGCCATATTCTTTTAAAAAGATAGATAGATGATAGATAGATAGATAGATAGATAGATAGATAGATAGATAGATAGATAGAGATACAAATAACAAAATTCTCTGCACAACTGCCCTATTTGCACTTAAGGCATAAAACATATATGAAGAGTGTGTCAGAGATTTGAGTTCAGGAATCTGGGTCTGAGACCTAGCTTTGCTTCTAGTGAGCTGATGGACCTGGGTGAGCCACTTTATCTCCCTTCTTGGTCTCTTCCTCTCAGATGATCTCTGAGGTCCTTTTTACTTCAAAAACCACATCTATGTTGACATATTTTGCTGGAAGGCCTAGCCTGACACTCAGAAAGTATTCAAAAATATGTATCGAATGAATGAATGAAAGTTATTCTCCTTCCCTGGCTGCTTTCTGGGTTTTGCAGTGTGAGCCCCAGGCTACTGGAAGGTGGCCTCCAGTAAGCATTAGGGGTTTTCAACGGCACTCATTCTTCCCTCCATCTGTTTACACGGGCCCTTTAATCAAACAGCATCAGAACAGAAGATGGAGAAATACCGAAAAATCCTCAGAACCAAAAGGCAAATGGAGAGTGGTAGATGAGGAATATATGGGAGCAATCCGGAGGGTCACAAGAGGGGCACAATAATTCCAGGGGCCACTGGGGGAAGCTTTGAGGGGGGCCTCTGCAGAGAACAAGCAGCTGATTCTTTGAAGAAAACAAGGCTTTAGTTTTCTTAAGAAGTTCTTCAGAAAAAATAAAAACAAACAAACAGAAAAAAGAAAACAAAAATCTTTCTCTAGCTCTTCCCAGGCAGCAGAAATTGGAGGCAATTTCATCTTCAAAACCCAAAGCCTGGATACAAGCCCACGTGGCGAGGACTTTGGGCAGCTGTTAGCAGGAATCCCAATGACACCTTTCTGATGAGGGTTCCGCAGCGAGCCCTTCTTTGTTCCCCACTCACCCTCTTTTGGGGCCTATAGTGATGCCCTTTGCCTCCTTTAGCCTTTAACTTGAAAATCCCACATCCACTGAGGTCTTAAAATGCTTACGGAGGAATATGGCAAACATACAGGCATGCTAGAAAACTGAAGCATTTGGAACTTGGAGCCCCGTGCTTGTAATTAATACCTAGTACATATTTGTTAAATAGATTATTTGAATTATGAATATAAATGTACAGACTAGTTTCTCTCCTTTCCTTCCAACTACGCTTTTCTCTCATGATTTTTTTTAGAATCTTAACTATGAAAATATAAACAAGGTACTTACTATGTTCCAGGTATCACAGTCAGTCTTTACACACTATTTCACCTTATTCCTTTAAGAACTTTGTCATCTTCCTCATTTATGAGGAAACTGAAGCTGGGAGTGGTTTAGTGATCCCCCCACACCCTGAAACCAAGTTCACATATTGAGAAAGTGGTAGAACTGGGATTTGAAGTCGGGTCCATCTCCTCTAACATCTGTCCTCTTAGGCACAACACCCTACAGTAACACATAAGAATGTATACAATGACAGTTAATAATAGTTTCTCTCTTAATTAAATGGTAAATGAGAAGCAGTGAAAAGCCAGTGACAGAAAGAGGGAGTAGTTCATTGTGGTTTGAAAAAACCTGAGACACTACTTGAGCTAAAGGCACAGGAACTACATTGACGTTTGCTGAATGACTACGTGGGTTGTATGGGTCAATGGATATGTGTGAAAATCAAAGGGTCAGATAGTTTTTGAGCATCTGGAGAAAGCACAGAAATGATTACAACCACTAGGATTAGCAAAATTGTACTCCAAGTCACATTCTATATATGCATGCATGCATGCACTCTCTCTCTCTCACACACATACACACACTTCTATTTGACAAACTTTTTTTATGCCCCAACTTCTAAAAGTCTATTTTCTCTTTGGGACTGATATCAATAGTGATTATGTCCCTATCATGAAATATCATGAAGTCTGGAAGTTTCTATAAAAAAGTTGTTACTTCATTCTGCTTGGGAATAGCCACTGAACCCTTCAAATCCTAATACCTGGCATTTATATTCTATGTACACAAGTGTAAGAACTGTTCAACAGTAGTATATGACATTTGAGTTGAAAAAATTATGGCTTAAATTCTGATTTGGCGGCCTACCAGCTCTGCATCCATGGCCAAGTTACTTAAACCCTAGAAGTCTGAGTTTCCATCTCTACAGATTGTGGAGAATAACATCTACCTTGCAGAACTGTTGTGATGTTTAGAGATAATGTTTCTAAAATTCTTATTGTGATTCTGGATACAAACTAGACTTATAAAAGTCATAATTTTTATTATTCTAGGTAGAGGAAACATATTCCTGTTCTGGAATAACTTTTCTGCACTTCCACACCTGACACACTTACACTCATTATGTAAGTCTACATTCACAATGTCATATCATTTATCCATACAATTAACATTTACTAAGAAACTACTATATGGGATTTGCAATAGCAAAGTACTGGGAGAAGATGTTAAAAATGTAGTTCCTAATCTCACGGGGTGCGCACTTGAATGGGCAGGTTAACACAAGTGTTGTAAGTGTCCAGATGGAAAGAGTGGAGGTAGGCTTTGAAGACCAGAGGGCAGGCCACAAGGGGTGGTCAGGAAAGGTCAACTGGGGGAGTTTAGAACGAGCTACCCTACCAAAATCACAGTGGAGGTTATGAAGCATTCCAACACCACCAAGCTAGATGATGACTATTTCCTGTGAACCTCATACATGGTTTATAAGTCCATCATGGCATGTTTCTTGAACAGAATCACTCGCAATTACCTGGCCCTGCTGCTAGACAGTGAGCAACTTGAGCGAAGTAGCTGTGAATTTGACTAAGATGAATTTTCAGTATCCCCCAGAAGTCTAATATGGAAAAGGGTAGAATAGCTAGAAAATAGCTAGAAAAACCAAAACCCAACACGGCAGGGGCAGAGGTAAGGCCAGCTGATTGAGATCTAAGGGAGACAACAGGTAAAGACAGATGACTTTATCTGTTTTTCTTGAGGGAAATTTGGATTCAGAGCAAAGAGGGGCTGAAGGCAACAGTGCCAGATACTACTCTCCAGACAGCTCACCTCTCTCTGTGGCCTGTGATTTTACTCTGGCTTAGATAATGAGGTCAAAAGCCCAAGATGAACGTTTGTTGCGGAACTTTTGGTTTACAATGCAGCCTATTCAAAACGTGATACTCTGGCATAAGTAAAAAGTGCAAATTTGTATCTTGTAGGATTTCCCAGGAAAACTCCAAGTTTCTGTGAGGTTTAGAAAAAGTTAAAAATTCAAGACATGGCCCTATGAAGCTCTTTTAGCCTGTGGTAATGACATCAGTGGCTTTTCTTAACTACATTGCATTCTGTCTGGTTTCTCAACCTTATGTTTGCCTAAAAGAGCTGGGATGGAAATCTCTGCTTGGTTGGCTGATTTCATCTTTGATTTAACAGCTTTAACCTCCACTTTCACATTGATTCAATATTAGATGTGCTTGTTCAATCCGCTGTCTTAAAATCTTGCCAGATTACAAATAAGCAATTCCAACAAGAGTAATAAAGATGGACAGAACATAATGAAGAACATCAGTTTTGACCTTTGCTTAACCTCCTCAATGGTCCAAGCGTGTCCTTGGTCCCAACTGAAATGTGAAAAGGATATATAAATAGATAATTTTATTTCCACTAAAATTCGGTGGACAGTAGAGTACTGAAGGACGGAAGGGGGAAATGAAATCAGCATTTAGTGCGTATCTGCTATGTGCCAGGCATTATCCTCCGGCAACCTGACATAATAAGCCTCATCCTCATTTTCACAAGAGAAGAAGTTAAGACCAAAGAAGTTCAGATGAGCAATCACTTAAGGTCATAAGGAACAAAATGATGGAGTTGGCATATGAGCCCCTTTGTCTATCTGACTCCAATGTTCATACTTTATCCATTATAAAATTTAGATTAAATTAAATTCCATACAACTATGGTATGAACTTGAAAGAAGAGAATACTTCAGAGACTCCGTAATTTATCACAACACAGGACTTCTTTTATTATCTTGAGAAATAATTAACTTGTTTTCGTATTTGCACAAGTATGCATGTGTGTGTTCCAGCAACAAAAGAGTTTCTGACGAGCATGCCATTCATCCCGTTAATGGGATTCCATGATAAGACTTGACGACCTCACTGCTTGCTTGGATGTTATTACCAGCATATTTATATTGCAATATTGAAGGTAATTCAAGAATCTCCATTACTACTTCAGGGAAATCCAACCTGAGGACCACCGATAAAATCTGAGGCTATCCAGTGTGATCCAAGATCACACTTGCACAACTGTAAGTTCAGGTCTTTAACCTTCTTTAACATTTTAAATTTAGTTATTCTACCAAGCATGTTGTGAGTTCCTTCTTATTCATCAGAATTTCCTTCTTTATTAAACCAATGTCATAATGACTGCATCACAGACCCTAGCATTTGGAAAAAGTTGCTCTTTTTCAACACTTTGACACAAGAAAAAAAATTATTTTTGGACATTGTTCAACTAGCCATAATTTTTGTTTCATTGATTTTTTTTTTAATGAAACATATCTTTTCATGTTTTGAAAATAATGATATGACTGTAGTATATTCCAGGTATCTGTTTCTGGCTAAAAAGATCACACCTTTGATTCTGTTTACTTTGTAAAACCAAGGTATTAAGGCTTCTATAAATAAAGTGTAAACAAAAATCATTTTTATGAACATATAACATTAATAGTGTTAATATTTATATAAAGGTTTGCTTGAGCTCAAGTTTTAAACTGT
This sequence comes from Smutsia gigantea, assembly GCA_032199065.1. Classification (NCBI taxonomy): domain Eukaryota; kingdom Metazoa; phylum Chordata; class Mammalia; order Pholidota; family Manidae; genus Smutsia; species Smutsia gigantea. The sequence goes on along the minus strand of JAVSCE010022659.1, from coordinate 961,915 downwards.
ATGTGGAAGTATTTGACCCATTACTTCTGGGGCACTGATGAAGTCATAGGGCTAACTACTGACACTAAAACCCAACACTCCTGGACTTCCAGGCTAATGTCTGTCTGCTACTCAGGGCTGCAGACGGACGGATCTTTGGTTACTCAATGTCAGTACTCCTCCCCAGAGCCAGACCTGCTTTCTGAGCTCTCTTGCTTCTGGATGCATTCAATCCCTTCCTGGATTCGGCCTCTCTCTTTCCACCAGGGAACTCATCACACCTCTCCCTGGGCTCTCTCTTCCCTCCAACCTGACAGTGGAGTCTCCTCACCAACTTCCATTCTATTACCTTCCTGAAGATAAGTCTATGAGCTCTTTTAATTTTAAGAGTTTTACATGTGATACTTTAGGCTATGGACAAACAGGTGAGAGAATCAACATAATATACAGGCTGAAGTGGCAGAACTGTCTAAGGTCTTAAACGTCACAGCCCACGGTTTCTTCCCTTGAGACCATAATAGTGTAGTGGTTAAGAGCACAGACCTTGAACCCAGGCTCCCTCTTTCTGAACCCCAATTTCTGCCTGTTAGCTGCCCATTCTTCAGCAAATTATTCAGTCCCTCTGTGCCCATTCTTCATCAAATTTAAAATGAAAATAATGATAGGTTTTTAAGGGTTATGTTAAGAATGAAATACATTAATTCACATGAAGTATTCAGAAGAGTGCCTAACCCATAGTAAGCACTCAATAAATGTTAGCTATTTTTTTATTACTATTGATTCTTCTCTGAGAAGCCCTAATCAGTGGCCCTTCATTTTGATCCTTGGAGGTGGGCTTTTGAATTCATTCTTAAACCAGCTCAGAGACTAATGAAACACACTGCGTGTTCCCAGGAAGGAGTCAGCAAGTCAGGAGCATATTCTAATACATGAGTCTGGCCTTGACTTACATCCTCTAGGTGCTTTTTCAGTGAGGCAGGATATTTTAAAAGGCTCCAGAGCCAGACTACCTCCCTTGAAACTCTGGCTCCATTCTACTTCTTCCTAGCTGGATGACCTTGGACAAGGGCTTAACCTTGCTATGCATAATAATAGTACCTAATTCATAGGGTTGTTATGAGGATTCTTTTAATATTTCTAAAATTTCTAGAACATTACTTGCAAATAATAAATTCAACATTAGAGTGGGTTAGATAAATACCAATTCCAATTAAGAGCTATAGAAATGTCAATTTTTGTCAAAGAATAAAATAGTATGTAAGTAGGTGTATTAAGAAAGATTGATTCTTTTTTAGGTTCTTATAGGAACCTGAACTACCAAAAACTACTAAAACTACTCCTAAGTTACTAATAAACTACTTTCAATGAATTTGAAATGAAAAGTAGTCATATTCACTTAAGCAATTAATGTGGCAAGTACTGAAAAACAGTTCCTGTAATAAACCCAACTCCTGCAACTTTATATGTGTGTATATATTTTTCTATGTATAAATTTTCCTACCTAAATTGAATAGGAATAAATGTATATGGGGCACCAACCAAGCAAAAATAAATATGTTTTAATGTAGTGAGAACTCTTTTAAGATGTTAAGAAGAGTAGAACTTAATTTCTACAGTCATTCATAGATTTAAAAAACTTCATACTGTGCACCTATCATGTACCAAGCAGTGTGTTGTGATGGGTGAACAATGGGAAACAATAGAAAATACCTGCTTTTCTGTTGCTTACAATTTAGAGGGCAAGCAGGTAGGAATAAAGAATGACTAAGTCCATCAACAATAAAGCAGGAGAGAGGCCCGTAGCTGCCTGCTGTGCCACCCGCAATATCCATCTCCAGCTCTACAGAGTTTTACCTGATTGGGATGAGGAAGAGAGAAAGACTCCATGCTTTTCTTTTGTCAAATATAAAACACACGGAACTACTGGTAAATGTGTGCAATTTTGTAATCACTCTGAGAAATGAAGTAAAGGAAAGTAAAGACAAGGTTTTTTCTTTTTTCAATTAAGAAAGCCCAGAGATCACCTGTAGGATGAGTATCTTGCCCAGAGATACTCGGCTAATAAGTGGTAGCTTGGGAATTTGAACCCAAATCTTGTCTGTTCCTAAAGTTTGAGCATTTGCTTTCTCACTAATGGGCCCATTATAATTATGGATTCAGTTACATTAAAACTCAGAAAGCAATTCCTGAGTTGTCCTGGGAGTCATGGAGGCTATATAGAAGACCCATCTACACGCTCTAAGCTTTTCCCTCTACTTTATCTAGAATATCACTCAACCTGCTTCAGAAGAAAGAGAACTTCATATCTGTGTGAACACTTCCCTGGGTGAAAAAGGTTCCTTCACCTCCTGCAGTAGTAAGAGATTACCTTTACTTTGTCTGGCAGTGATTTCTTACAGAGGAGTGTCTTGAAAATGTAGGGTAAAAAAGCACGAAAACGTATGTAAGATGTCTTATTGGAATGAAGTAATCTTTGACTTATTGGAATGAAGTAGATTAAGAAAAGAAAATACAGAGGATGGAAAAAAGAAATCATTCTTCTAGCACAAAACAATGAGGGTGATGTGGGTACCTGGAAAAGGACAGGTAAAACAGGAGACTTGAGTCACTACACCAAAAGCCTCCCTCATACTTTGCCACTGTTTCAAGACACACGACTTCTCTCGAATTTGGGACCTGTGGTGCTAAGGAAACATATAATTTTTACTTATAGAAAAACCATACTGCAACAAATTCTTGATTTATCTGCACCCCTACAGAGTTGCACTAAAAGAGTTAATATCCTAGCATGGATAGTTTACCCACCAGCTTCAAAACCATGAATTTACCTGCTGGCACTTTTACTTAGGTAAGTGGATATGGTGGAAGCAGTCAGGACTAAGGAAGAGGGAGCTGGCTTTGAAGGCAGATAGGCTCAGTTGACATCCTTGCTCCCCTAGTACTGGGTATATGATCTTGGGCAAACTTCTGAACTTCTCTGAACCCCCAAATACAATCAACAAAATAGGGGTTATAATACCTACCTCTTAATGTTTTTCTAAGGATTAAATGAAAGAATGTATGTAAAATAACTCTCAAAACACCTGGTACACAACAGAACCTAAATGAGGATTAGTTATTTTTGCCCAAAGCCTCAGGAATAGATTGTACCTTTCTTCTGAGAGTTTGTGAAAGATTTCCATCTTACACAAAGATAAGTCAGAAAGTGAATATTCACAATTATTTTTAGCAACATCTTTGTAAAAAAAATGGTGAACATCACAGATGAATGTTTCCCATGCTATATTTCATTAATTGCATGTGTTATAGTGGAGCACATCTCCAGTGTGGGATGGACATAAAAAATCTGGCTCCCAGCATTCAGACCAACTCAGTGAAAAACACATGATACGACAATTCACCATATTTCTTCTACAAAGACAATGGTGCAAGACATCTTCTGAAAATTTCCAAGAGTGTCAGCTTTAAAATCTCTAAGGCTTTGTTTTCTGCTTTTATTTATTTTGTTTCCTGTGGAGAACAAAGCTGTGTTTTTGAAAATCTCCAGGATGGGGGCAGGGAGATGCTATTCTCTATGCAACAAGGCTTGCAGGGGTTAGCAAGAACCTATGTGGTCTCAGATAATTTGTGCAGGTTCTCTAAATGCAAATAACTCAGTATAGATCCCTTGACAGTAAAGAGTTTGAACGCTTCCACTACTGTAAATGAAAAAAGGGACTTTTCATAATCATTTGAACCAGGCATGAATAAAGGATGTCAGTTGTTTATAGAAGGTGGCAATTAAGACTGCCTGTGGGTAAGCAAAGAAAGCAGCTTCTTGACAACTTCTCTGGACCTTAATTCTTTGGAGTTTACCTGATATCTTTGTCAGGACCAGGCAGGGGGCCAGTATAACTTCTGCAGACTTCTCATCACCCAGGAGGCAGGCACAGCATGAACTACTTGGATGTTTCAGTCTGACAGAAACAACCAGAATCCAGTGATTTATAATATATAAACCCTTATCTTGGAAACCAATGCCCTGAAAGGTCAATTTTAGCTCAAAAACAACAAAAAGCAACACCTCAGAGCACACGATTTTACATTCAAAAAAAAAAAAAAAGGAAAACTCAAAAATAAATCTACTAACTAATCTCTGCTGAGTAGTATATTTAGTTTAGTTTAATTAAAATCATCAAACTTTTAGTGAATGTATATGTGATAAGCACTATGCTAGGACCTGAGATGCAAATATTATCTGGCAAATGTCTAACAAAGAAGCATCCTTTCTTCACACGTTAGCAGAACAAGTTATACCTAAGGCACAGTCTTTGTCATTGAGGGGCTCACAATGTATGTCTACATGTGTGACCTGTGTGTGTAGGTGTTGAGAGAGAATGAAACAGATCGATATTAAAAAAAAATACAGATTTATAAATTCTAGAGACATCTGTATTATGAATACATAATCTATATCTACTATATAAATCTATAGATCTCTTATATAACATATAATAAATGTGTGAATGGCATAAAAAGAATTATAAAAACACAAAGAAATGAGCAATTAATTCTCCCTGAATGTATTGAGAATGGCTCCATATAAAAAGTACATTATAATTGTACCGAGAAGGGTAAGTACAATTTTGCCAGTTGAAGAAATAACAGAAGAGAAAGTTTTGGTCAGAACAGTGCTTTGTAAATGATGACTATGATGTCTCTTCTACGTATACAACTGCAACATCACAAAATGAATATGCCTTATGAAATAGGTAATAATACGTATTTGGCTATAATTTAATCAATAAGACTTATAAAAGAAAGATAAGCATTGATCAAACCCTAGGCATGTCAGACTACAATTATATTTATCCAAGCATATTATTACAGATATACTACTATCAGTGGGGTAGAAATGTTTTCAAAATTAAATTTGATAGTCAAAATTTTGTCCCATGTGAAGAAAACCTTCCAAGACCAATTCCATGCATCTATTACTGTGGTATTCTTTCATTTAAAAAAATCTATTAAACACTTACAAGATGTCAAGCAGACATTAGATCATACCCTCCACGAGAACCAATTATATGTTCATTAAATTCACTTAGATAACTTGCAGGTCAGAGCTCACATTTAGTCTGTGACACATACAAATAACATCAATTCAGTATGATAATCTCTATTGTAGAGGTGTGAACAGTAGACTTGCTAGCATTTGATTACCCAAACTGGATATGAATATACAGTGAAATCATGTCCATGTGCAGTCAATACTACATGCATCTTTGTGTCTTTCTAATTGTATTAATATTAATTTATATTAAATATATATATATAACTCCTTTGGCCTCTATTATGTGATAGCTTTGGTGCTCAGTGGTTGACATACATTATTTCATTTTACCCTTCCAACAATTCCAATAAAGTAGAAGTTATTTAGCCTCTTTTCCAAGTGAAGAAAATGAGGCTCAGAAAGCTTAGGTAAGTTTTCCAAGGTAAAACAGCCAGTAAGCATATAAACTAGATTGTGAACAAGATCTTACTGTTGCCAAAGCCCGTGTTCTTCTACTTTGGTTATATCCTATTAAGGCCTTTTCGATTATAAGCATCTTAAGAACACAGGACACATAGAACGATATGTATGTCAGGACCCAAAGGGACCTCAGAGATGGATTATTCACACTCCACTTCACAGAGGAAGAACAGGCTGATTCTGTTACCTTGGTGACTACAGGCCTATTTTGTTATTACTGCAAAGGGCACAGATAGTCAAGAGTGCTGGTGCCATAGGTGAGTGGATTCACAATAAATGTCAGTTCTTCCCAGTCTAAAACAGAGGTCCAAGTAGATAAAATGCATGTGAGGTACTGAAATCATAGGGCAAGATTCTAGTTTCTTGACTTCCATTTTTTTTTTCATTTATCTCTCTATTGTAATACCATACTGCCTCACATCTGAGTAATTATGATATCCCATGAATGGATTGTTTTATATTATCTAAGGCAACCAAAGTTTATAAAATGTAAACTTTTACAAAAAGTCCCTTAGGGTTTTCTTTGACTTCTCAAATGACTAAGGTGTGAACCTTCAAAATACTCAAATAATACAAGTTTTTCATCTAGACCATTTTTATTCCCTTTTCTTAACTAAATAATTATAATTGACATACAATATTATATTATTTTCAGGTGTACAAGATAGAGATTCAACATTTCTGAACATTGCAAAATGATCCCCACAATAAGTCTAGCTACCATCTGGGACCATACAAATTTATTACAATATTATCGACTATATTCCCTATGCTCTACATTGCATCCCTGTGACATATATTTTATAACTGGATGTTTTTACTTCTTAAATCCACTCAACTATTTTGTCTATCCCCCAACCCTTGTCCTCTCTAGAAACCACCAATTTGTTCTCTGTATCTATGAGTCTATTTCTATTTTGTTTTAAACAGCTTGCTCTTTGCTTTGCTTTTTATAACCTGTATGTAAGTAAAGTCATACAGCATTTGTCCTTCTCTAACTTACTTAATTTACCCTAACACTTTTTGGGTCTATCCATATTGTCACAAATGGAAGAATTTCATTATTTTTAATGTCTGAGTAATATTCCATTATATATGTGTATATATGGTATGCATATATATATATAATATCTTCTTTATTCATTCTTCTATTATTGGACACATAGGTTGTTTCCATATCTTGGCTATTGAAATAATACTGAAATGAACATATGAGTCCAATATCTTTTCAAAATAGTGTTATTGTTTTCTTCAGATAAATATCCAGAAGTAGAACTGCTGGATCATATGGTAGTTAGATTTTTTATTTTTTGAGGAAATTCCATAGTGCTTTCCATAGTTGTTGCATCAGTTTACATTCCCACCAACAGTGCAAGAGGGTTCCCTTTTTTCCACATCCTCCCCAGCACTTGTCATTTCTTTTTTTTTATAATAGCCATTCTGACAGGTGTGAAGCAGTATCCCACTGTGGTTTTGATTTGCATTTCCCAGATGACTAGTGATGTTGAACACCTTTTCTTATTCCTGTTGGGCATCTGTATGTATTCCTTGAAAAAATGTCTCTGCAGGTCCTCTGCCCATTTTTTAATTGGGTTTTTTGTTATTGAGCTATATGAGTTCTTCATATATTTTGGATATCAATCCTTTAGGGGATATATAATTTGCAAGTATATTCTCCCATTCAGTAGGTTGCCTTTTCATTGTGTTGATGGTTTCCTTTACTGTGCAAGAGCTTTTTTAGTTTGATGGAGTCTCATTTACTCATTTTTGCTTTTGTTGCTCTTGCCTGATGAGACATATTCAAAAATATATTGCTAAGACCAATGTCAAAGAACTTACTGTTTTCTTTGAGGAGTTTTATGGTGTCAGTATTACACTTAAATCTTTAATCCATCTGAGTTAATTTTTGTATATGGTATAAGAAAGTGGATAAGTTTCATTCTTTTGCATGTACCTGTCAAGTTTTCCTAACACCATTTATTGAAGAGACTGCCTTTCCCCATTGTATGTTCTTGCCTACTTTTTAATAGATTAATTGACAATATATGCATAGGTTTATTTCTGGACTCTCTTTTCCATTGATCTGTGCCTGTTTTTGTGCCAGGACCATACTGTTTTGGTTAGTATAGCTTGAAATAAGAGAGTGTGATATCCACAGCTTTGTTCTTTTTTCTTAAGATTGCTTTGGCTATTCAGGGCCTTCTATAGTTCCATACACATTTTACAATTCTTTGTTTGAGTTCTGTGAAAAATGCCATTGGTATTGTGAAAGGGATTGCACTGAATTTTTAAATTGCTTTGGGTAGCAGGGACATTTCAACAATATGAATTCTTCCCATCCATTAGCACAGTATAACTTTCCATTTATTTGTGGCATTTTTAATTTCTTTCATCAATATCTTATAGTTTTCAAAGTACAGGTCTTTCACCTCTATGGTTAAATTTATTCCTAGGTATTTTTTATTTGCAATGCCACTGTAACCTGGAATGTTTTCTTAATTTCACTTTCTGATCATTAATTGCTAGTGTATAGAAACACAACAGCTTTCCATTATATTAATTCTGTATGCTGCAGCTTCACTGAATTCATTTATTAGTTCTAATAGTTTCTGGTGGAATTTTTAGGATTTTCTATATACAGTCACATATCATTTTATTATTCCTCCCTTTATAGAGCTTTTTTTTTTTTACAAATTGAAGGTTGGTGGCAATCCTACATCAAGACTACATCAAGCAAGTCTATTAGCACCATTTTTCCATCTCATTTGCTTACTTTGTGCTTCTGTGTAGTGTTTTGGTAATGCTTACAATATTTCAAACTTTTACATTATTAGCGTATTTGTTATGGTGTTCTGTGATCAGTGACTTTCCATGTTACTATTGTAATTTTGGGTCAGCTGCTGCATGAGGATGGCAGGGCTCAGTGCGCTTGCCTGGCCCAGTTGTGGCCCATCCTGGACCACTTTTCTTTGAAATTTTTGTTCTTTGTTTTCTTTCCTGAATCTTGAGTACTGCCAAGTGTTCCAGAGTCCCACAAACCTTTGAGCTCTTGAATATGACTTAAGGATTCTCTAATGAAAGGAACATTCTGCTACATTTCCCTAATAACAGTTTCTTTATTTGCCTCTTCTCAAAAGCATTATAATGAAGAGAATCAAAATTGTGATACTCAGCAAAAAATATTTATTTTTGATAATGGAACTGACTCAACATCCTATAAAGGATGTCCCTAAGAGGTAGATTTTAATAGTAAAGGAGAAAAGTAGTGTAATGAACAGGGTGGTGAGAATTTTTTGTATTAAATGAAGAAACTCAAGTGTTTGAATCTCTGTGTTGATGAATTAGGTGCTAATGTATAAAGCCATTCACAGTGGTTGTGATTTGTTGAGCTAGTCAGTGTTTTGTATTATGTTTTTAAACATGGAAATTAAGGCGCTGCTTTTTCAAGGGGGAAGTTATACAAAATATTCTCCTCTTTATTTAACAGATTATGCTACCTGCTGGAGCTAGCCTACAGGAAAATAAGGAGGAGTGGCAGATCCTTTCTTTGGCGCATTTGGTGTTGGGGTTCCTCTGAGACAGCTTGCAGCATGGCCCCAAAGCCATGCTCATTGCCTGCAATTCTGCTTCTGAGACTTCCAGAGAAAATCGCAAAGCCACACAGATCCAGGGCTCCATAAATCTATGACTTCCAAACTCAGACCCACTCTTAAAGCTGCTCAGAAGTTCTAGGGAGTGACTCTAGGAAGCTCCCATTTCCTGTTTTCTTTCAGAAACTATCCCAATGACCACCACACTTTTTGAGTCCCTAACATTATCTCCTCACTCCCGTAACAAGCAAATAGGAGATATCAAGCAGGAAACCTCTTAGCTTCCAGTTGATTTTCCCTATGTGGGGCCTCTAGGTATGGGTAGTCTAGTAGTCTCTGTTTGGAAACTAATTTACCCTTTGAGCTGAGAATCCCATCTGCCCTTTTCCACCTTCTCAGCAAACTCTTCTTTAAATACATCTCTTTCCTTAACTTTAACTTTCCCTCTGTAGCTACTCCAAGTCTGCTTATACTCGTTTCATCCCTTCCACACCTCTCACCCCTTCCTTCTCCCACTGCAATTGCACTCTCCCTCATTACTCCACTGACACCACCTGGTAGGGGTTGCCAACGACTTCCTAATCACCAAATGAAAAAGATATTTCTCTTTTGTTATAGGTATGGGGGATGTGAGAGCTCTGGCAAGAGATTGGACATTTTAATTACTGAACTGAGATGATTATTTAGAGTTAAAATGTTCAGAAAAGCATGGAACAACTGGAATGTTCATCCAAAGCAAAGGACAGTAGGGATGGCATGGAGAAATTAAGAAAGTTCCCAATATTCTAGCACTAGTAAGTAGCACATCTGGACTTTAAAGCCAGAAAGGTAGGCCCTTGCTTGCTTACCTTTCACTAACTAGTTATTCATAGTTTTATAATAGTCTTCTGTACTTTAAATTCTTAAAATAATGTACTTCAGATGTTTCCACATATGTATGGATCTCAGTGTTTGTTTAATGGCTACAATTATATTCTATTGTGGAAGTATAATGTATTTAATCAGTCACATATTGATGTATATTTAAGTTGTTTTCAGTTTTTGCTGTAACACAAAAAATGTTGCAATAAGCTTTTTTATAGATATGTATTGTAAACTTGTGGAGGTATATTTGCATAAGAATTCCTAGAAATGGAATTACTGAGTCAAATAGTCTATGCTTTATGAAAAGCGATGGATACTACCAAAATGCTCTCCAAAAAGGTACCAATTTCCTTTAAGGCAAGCATGCCCTTAGGTGATCTTTCTGAGCATTTGACCCTGTTGTGGTCTCCCTCCTTCTCAATGCCTCATTTTCATGGCATCATCTTCTTCCAGCTGATTTTCTAGTACCTCTCTGGCTGCTGTTTCCCCATTTCTTCTTTAGGGCACCCTATTCCTCCACTCTTTCCTTCAATGCTGGGTATTACCAGAGTTCATTTCTTTTCTCTTGGTCTTTAGCTTCTCCCCAAGTAATTATATCCATGCCTACTATTTCAGTATGATTTGTATTTGCTGATGTTGTCTAATAAATGTAGTCCAGACCTATCTACTTGGCTCTAGATCTTTGTAACCCACAGCTTTCTAAAGTATCTTCCCTTGGACATTTCATAGACAATTTGATTTCAAATGTCAAAAGCTGACTTCATCCCCTTTCTCTTCAAACTTATTCTCTTTCCTTTTTGGCCTGTGACAGTGGAAGCCGAGATAATCCAACTAGTCCCCTGAGACTGAAGCCTATGAATTATTCTAGATTTCCTCCTTAGTTCACACATCCAATCAATAAGCAGTCATTGTTGAATCTATTTCTTCATTAGCTCTCATATATCTCTCATCCCTCTGCCATCTCTTATTGGACTATTAGAAGATCAAGAATCAGAAAAAAAAAAAGTGTACAAATACACAAGCACACAAATTTCTCCTTTAGGTTTGCATTAAACCTATGACTCACTTTGGAAAAAAGTGACATGTTCATAATGTTTATTCTCACAGGAACATGGGACATTTCCTCATTTATTTAAATCTTTTATGCTTCTTCCTAATACTTTATCACTTCTTTCATAATTGTCTGGTCATTATTCATCAAAACTAACTCATCTTTTTCCTGTCTTCCCTCTAAAATTCTCCTGTCATATATTAATCCAGTCTCTGCTCATACATTCACAGGGATAGTCTTAATTCAATGTATTATCTCCACATTCCAATAATTATGACCACTACATTGTTACTGGCATTAAAATTTACATACACGTTCTGAATGACTCTTAAAGCATTCAAAAATTTTAGAGGCTGGACTAGATCCCAGAGTTTTCAGCTTTCATGGTGACTTCCAGGATCATAGATGTCTTCAGTCTAGTTCACGAGACACTATTTTCCCGTATCTTATGTAAATCATAAAAGCCCTTTATCCCACTAAAAAAAACAAAAACAAAAAATAACCCATAGCTTGATCAGTTACAGTTCCATCACATAAATATAAGGATCTTACAGAACACCGACAGCTTCACCGGAAGCTAGTCCAGCCACCTGTGAGCATCTCAAGAGGTCAGAGATTCCCTGGGAGTAGAAAGAGGAGTGACCTTTGCCCTCAGTATGGCTTTGGAGGTTTCGTTTTTTTTTTTTAACTGAGTTTGGTTGACATACATATTATATTAGTTTCAGGTGTACAACACAGTGATTTGACAATTACCTACATTACAAAATGCTCACCATGATAAATGTAGTTGCCATCTGTCACCATACAAAGCTATATAATATCACTGACTATACTCCCTATGTTGTACTTTTTATCCCTGTGATTTATTTTATAATTACAAGTTTGTACCTCATTGTCCCCTTCATCTATGAAAGTTTCCATTTTTATTTGGGTTATGATACCTAACATGATCCTATGAAAACTGTGAGATTTTCTAGACCTATCCTCAACATCCTGGCATCAAGGGCATCACTGGAGGCCTCCCTCCTAACGGAATTAATTCATCCATAATTACACAAATACTACTCAACAGGAAGGCATTTTGCCTAAGAAAAAAGGAGTACATTTAGCTGTCTCAGTTCTTTTTAATAGACCTACTAATAAAAAAAATAATAATAATTTTTTTTGAGCACTTAACACATGTAAGGACCAGGCTCAACTCCTATAGGCACAGTTAAACCTTTTAGGTACCCAATAAGATATTTACTATTATTAACTACATTTTATAGATGAGGAAGCTGATGCTTAAGAGATTGATTCACTGCCACCATTAGCCAATGGAAAAACCTGGGAATAAATGCAGGCAGCCTGAATCCAGAGTCAGTGTGCTTAACCAGACAATGCAGAATAATGGTGAGTTATATATATATAGAATCCAGTCTTAGATTTTCAATAACCAAAACTGAGATGAAACATGTAAGAAGGAACTACAGAGGACTTTCCATTCTAACCGAAGACCCTTTCAAAAAGTTACATCTCATATTAACTTGAAACAAGACCCTTGGTAATTTTGATTGCCCATTTGCAATCTCTAGAATCAACAGAACAAGGCCAAAGTCTCTTTATGGTCAGTTATTGAAGCCACTAATCAGTCTCCCCAGTCTCACCTCCCCCAATGACTCCTCTATTACCTCACCATCTTCTCTCCTCTAGGTAAACATGTTCACTTCCTTAGACTGTCTCTTAACATTACCAACTTGACTGTCCTCACCTGGGTCAGCTCCCATTGTGAGTTATCCTCTTACACTATGTTGCCAAAAGCAAACACATGCATTCAAGAAAGACTGTCTTTCCCCTTAGTTATAATTCCACCAGGATATTTTAAGTCTGCCTAACTCATGGGGCATTACAGTGCATTTTTCCACTCAGGTCCCAGGAAATCGTCTCCTCCTCCCGTGTCAGGTATTTTCTTGTCTCTTGGATGCAATAATGGAGTATACCATAATTGAGAGGCTGGAGGAATTAGTAGCTTATTGCATCTCTATAGCATATCTTGGGAAAAACATTTTTGCATCTGAACTACTCTGCAGAATTTGGTGATATCCCTACAGACAGACCTCTAGACTTGGGTCCTTCATGCACATCCAATATTAACTAGGTATTCTGTTTGCAGGGAGCTACGCATATAAACCTGTATGATTCTTTATGGAATATAGTATAGTCTCTTGTATTTCCAGCAACACATGATACAATATCCATAAGCTGTAACATGAACCTGTGGACTCTCTCTTCTAGAGATCCAAAAGCTTTCTCCTTTACTGCTGTCACGACCAATTCCACTGTAGAACTTCTTTTTAACCCCCACAGTGAAGTTTTCTGTGATCCTCCCCCATCTAACCTCACACTGAATCGTGAGGGCTATCATAGCTGTCTTAATTCTTTCTCATTTACTATGAACTTTCAAGGGCAGGGACTATGAATCACTTATCTTTATATTCCATACAGCACCTAAAGCACAACTGGATACTCATAAACATTTGTTTGCTTAAAAAATTGAGAACAGCCTACCATAGATCACTTTCCAAGGGGGCTATATTTCACTTGATAGATATGCAACCTATGCTAAATCACTTGACTCCTCTGACCCTTAGTTCCTCACATGTAATTGGTAATAAAATAGTACCTGCCATTCAGGGTCATTAGGAGGATTTACCAAAATAATGAAAGTACAGAATAAACCTGACTCATAGTCACCATTTAATAGGTCTTGTCATTCTTACCAATTTTCTTCTACAAAAGGACTTGCTGCTTTGTTTTGTAATATTTGTTTATTTGCTTCCCTCTTTTGCTGACTAGGGAGTCCAAGGTCAGAGCCTAGATCTTACTTCCTTTTGTACTTGGCATAAAATAAATGTTGGATCAAAAGCTACCTGGCACCAACCTTTTCCTCTATCATATTTGTTCTCTTACTACAGGAGTGCTTTCTGGCATGAAGTTGAGAGGGAGCAGTTTGTCACTAGCCTTTTCTTGGGACTCCCAGATAGCTCTAGCTTCAGCAAGCTTCCTCCCCATTTCCTGTGTATAGCAGATCACCTGCTTCCTTCCAGGATGGAGCTTTGAAGAAGCCCAACATTTTTCCTATCCGGACTCCTTAAAAAAGCATCCTCTTTGAGGCAGAAATATACCTAAAGTTTCAGAGCCTTTCTGAATTTCTGTTCCTTTTAATTAAAGTTCTATTTGTGACATATAGATAGATATATAGACACAGACATATATAGACACATAGATAGAAGATAGATATATAAATACATATAAAAATGCATGAAAAACTGCCCCCTAGAAAAATGGAAATGCTGTCCAGCTATCTACCTTTGATATAAGAACGGCTCTGATCTATGCATTGTTCACACTATGGAAAGATTTGCAGAGTGACTTTACCTATTGAATTCCCTCCCACCCTACTGCATCTCGTATCATATGAAAAATGGAGAACCCTTCTGACTTATGATCCAAGGCAACTCAGTTTCTACAAAGAGTGGCAAAAGTCTCAGGACAGCACAAACATATTTTGAGTCCATATATTTTAATGTTGAATAGCCTACTTGAGGGTTCAATGTGGGGACAAAATTACTAATCCAATGGTACAAATAATCCTCAAACTCCTTTGAGCCAAGAATTGAAATTTTCTGTTACCTTGCATATTTTACTAGGGAACAAAGAAGAAAATAAAGCTCATGGGCCACGTTGTGTTATTTCTTCAGCAAAATATGCTAAGATACAAAGAGAAGGAATATTCAGAGGAAAGGGCCAGTTTGAAGAGATGGAGAAGAAAGAGCATCAGAGTTTGGAGCCAGATGACCTGGGTGTGACTCATTTTGTCATTTAATTATGTGACCTTGGGCAAGTCACAATCTCTCTATCCTGTTTATCCTTATCTGTAACATGCTGGCAGAAAGCTTATTTTGTTTTCTTTATAGGGAGCTGTGAGGATTAGATGTATGTGCAAAAGCTTGTAAAATGGCAAGAAACTATGCAAATGCCACTCTTAATTTCTATCAGGGGGCCTTTTCATCTACTTATGCAAATGTTTATTTGCCAGTGTGCAAATCTTCTGCATGGCACTTTGCCAGTTTATTTCCATTCACTAAAACAATCAACTTCCAGTAGAATATTGATCTGGGCCTCAGAGTAGAAAGCAAGACTAATTTATTCATGACTTGATAACAGACAAAGAAAAAATTTGTTACCTCAGGTCAATTTTTACCATGCACAAGAAAGGCTAGGGCACTGTTAACAACAAATCTCACTCTGGCATACAACCTCTGCATGGAGGGAAATGCTATCCTACAAAGAAAGGATTGTTGTTCCATATGGCATGCATCGATGGGTTAGAATCATGATACATTCAGTTCCAATTCATCTGTCAGTAGCAAAGAAACTCTTCCATGTGTATAACTAGTCCAATTCTCCTCAAGTATTTGGAAATAGATTCAACATCTGTTCAGTTCTCTGCAAAAAGGCATTCATTCGGCTCACTCAAATCAAAGAGTAAAATAAAAATCAACATAAAACCATATATGTCTGCTTACTAAAAAGGTCAATCAGTACATAAAATATGTGAATCACTTAAAACAATATAAAACATTCAAAGTTCAGAAAAACTTAAACATACTAATAGAGCTGGGGGTTGTGGAAAGGAAATACAAGTTAAATATAGTATGGCAGGAAGGCAAGAGAAGGACTCTGAGCGAGATGTTAGTAGTTTAGTAACCTGGTATGAACTATATTTGGGATCATGGAAAAGTCTCTTGTCTTCATTATGCTCTGTGCCTTAACTGTGACATAGGATAGTTGAATTTAAACAATCTAAAACATAATAAAAGCAGACCTGGGCTTAAATCTCAGTTCTAGCACTAATGAAATAACTTTGGGAGAATCACAAAATTATAAGACCTCATCTATTAAGTGGAAATGTGGGGTGCTGAGTTGGTTCTCCTCAGTTCTTGTCCCCACTGCAACAAAGAACTGAAGGGCAGAGACACAGTAGCAAAGCAGGAAAGTTTTATTTGAATTCACTCTAAGGGAGGAATAGGCTAGAGTCAAGGTAGGCAAAGGCAGGTTTACTTGTTTATCTGGAGTAGGATAGAGAGAGTGAAGACTAATGCTTAAAGTCTGGAAAATGGAATGGAATAGCGAAGTGACAAAAACACCATTGGAAGACCACAGAGACTAACATGCAACAAGTTGAGCAGTAAAAAGTCTTTTGAAAATACACATTCCAAGAAAGGGGAGTGTGGGCCACCTCAGAGAGGAGGAGGCTCACCCAAAAGCTGGGATCCTGTCTCATAAGGCTTCAAGAATGGGGAAAGGTCAAGGGTGGCGGGAGGGTCGAGGCAGGTGGCGTAGGTTTCTCGGGTGGTCTCATGACATTTATCTCTGGTGAGAGACAATGTCATTGCCTATAGCCAGTCCTCTAGGTAATTCTGTAGGACAAACCTTTTGTTCCTCTCTAAGATAGGAGCCACTCCCAAGTATTGGGAACTCATCAGTTAAGCCTGCTTGCCTTGCCTTAAGTAGTTGGCTGATTACCAAAGAATGATAGACTAATTTCCCAATTCTCTTTTAAAAGTGGAATCTTAGCCTTAAAGTAAGTCCATCTTGTTCTTATTATGCTAATCTCGACATTTCTTTAGGAAAATTAATCATGATGCTTGCCCCATGTCTCTGCCCTATCTCACCTGCATTAACTAGAGCAAGTCTCAAGGTCAGCCCAGATTCGAGCACCTGGGATGAACTCACATTGCAAAGGGCGTGAGTCCTTTCTAGGTCTCTGGATTAATCCGATTAACTCTGAGATCTTGGTGGGCCTCACTCTTTTTTCATCCCATTCATCTCTGTCTTTCTGCCTAACAGAAATATGGTATCTCCCTCAAAAGGTTGTTGGAGGGATTAGATAGCATCCATTTAAAATACCTGGAGCATAACAGGCACTTGAATCGCTGTAACTATTCCTCCCACCAGCCACCCGGGGATCTAGTCTTTGCTTATTATATCAAGAGCAGTACAAGCTAACAGTTTTATTTATAATATTTGCTCTTTATTGTGTACCAACTCTGGCCCAGGTATTATCTCTATCTCTAATCTTAACAACTATTCTGAAAGTAGGTATATCTCCATTCTACCTACGATAAAACTGAGGGCCAGAGAGATTAAGACTCTTTCCCAGGGTCGTGGGGCTAGTAAAGGCTAAAAAATATAGATATTCAAAACCGGGCATGACTGGCTCAAGTGAATGTACTAGTCCTTTTACCAGTAGGACTTGGATTAAAAAAAGAAAAACATACTGGGACAACCAAGCAATGGAAAGCAGAAAGCTGTGCGGGAATGATGGAAGACAGAAATGCTGTAAGGTAGCCACAGAGGGAGCAAAGAGCCACAGCCATGGCAGTGACCAGCCTCGATCCCTCTTCCTGTAGCTCGCTCTCTTCCTATGAGAACACCACATGATCTAAATGTCAGGCTAAATTCAGCTGTAGGCTCTGGTTCCAGCACTGTCCACAGTCAAAGTTTAATGTGGTTGTCCTGATTCAGCACTGTAGCAGTGGCTGCTAAGTACATGCCAATAGACATTCCTTCCTTTCTTCTTTGAGGCTCTCTCACAGGTTTTAAATGGGCACAGGTCTAATAATCATCTAAAATAAAGATTACATTTCCCAGATTCCTTGGCAGCTAGGTATGGCTATCTGACTTAGTTCTTCACAATGCAATTTAAGAAGATTTCTTCTTCATAGGAACTATTCCTAAATGGGGAATGAATAGCTTCTTCACCCCCCTCTTACTTATTCCATCCTTCTTCCTTTCTGCAGAGTGGAATGTAGACAGGATGGCTGAATCTTGAACTGCCGTCTTGGGAAGAAGAGGGACTTCGTGTGCTGAGTTCGGAAGAACAACAAGATAGAAGGATACTGGGTCTCTGAGGATCATGTTGCCATCATTCTTGATTGGACTGCTTATTTCTAGGTTTCATTTACACGAGAGAGAAAGAAACTTCTTTTATTTCAAGTTTCCTGTCACTCACAGGCAAATTTAATTCTGACACAAGTATCAAGATAACTTGTCAGTAGCTTTCATCTAATCTTATATCTTCAGGGTGGAGCCTTGTCTTGTTTTTGCCAGCCCTCTTTCATTTGAAGTCCTGTCTGTCCCTAGATCTTAGATCTAAGGAACCTGCTTTGTAATCTTCTCCTCAACCCTGCAACTGGATCTCCTATAATGTCTTTCCAAGACTCCCTTTCAGCTTGTATTAGTCCTGGAGTGGGATGCCATCTTCTTAATGTACCTCCTGGCTACCAATAAACTTCTGGATATGATATCTCTTGATTTCTAGATATCTAGATATGCTCATTGCTAGAAGCTCTATCAACCCTCAGTGCTTTTGTGACACAGACACGCAGTTCTCATAGATCCTAGAAATAAAAAACATGAAATCAACTGAATGAATTTATTACTGTCCCTCACTCTTTTTTCCAGTTTCTGGTCCTTAGAATATTCTCCTCTGAACATTGGTTTTCAAAAACACATCTGTAAGGCATTTAGGCCACCTATTAACTTTTAGAGAGTATGAAGTCCACAGAAAACCACCTTCCCTTCTGATACCAATTTTAAGTTCGAAAGGTTACTAAAACTACTCTTAGTTTAGATAATTGATTAGTAGGACTCACAGAACTCACTGAAAGCCGTTATATTCATAATTTTAGTTTATTATAGGGTAAGGAAAGATTCAAATCAACCAAGGAAAGAAGTCCATCAGGCAGAGATCAGAAAAGTTACAAAATGCAAAGTTTTTGTTGTCTTCTTATAGAGTCATGGACACCATTATTCTCCTGGAATTGATGTGTGAAATATCCATGGGGTATCACCAACCATGAGGCTCACCTAAGCCTCAGTCTTCAAAGTTTTTACCTGGTCTTGATCATATAAGGTCCACATGAATGACCTTTTTTCTCCAGCCCTTCCAGATGTGAAACTGATACCACATGACCCAAAATCATCATAAACCACATTGTTATTTATTGTTATTTCTGATGGCCAAAGTCCCCAGGCAAACAAAGACATTCCAGTCAGACATTCCGAGGACCTACAGATTAACTCTTAGTAACCAAGGGCAAAGGTCACACCTCTCTTTGGATAAGATTAAATTCTTTACCACACCGCATTCCTCTCAGCTCCCAGTATCCTAGACTTGACATTGACAGCCCCAGTATTTTACCATACACTCTGACACCTCATTTGCTCTGGATCAATATCCACTGTGCTTTTTTCAGAATCTTTATGACCATATTGGGTGTGTCTTATCTCCCAAGGACTTCCTGAGATCTGGTCTGATACCTCTCTGAACTACTAATCAGGAAGTAATATCATGGGCAGACCAACCTGACCAGAGCAGAAGTACTATGATCTGAGACAGTGAGGCAGAGGACTGCTCTTGTCAAAGTCTAAAGAAAATATTCCTAGCTTTGAACTAGACTGTGATAGAACATGCTGTAAGAGAGGAAAAATCAACATCCCACACTAGCCTTTTGATATATGCTTTTTCACATGAAAGTCATTTTCATCAGTAGCATTGAATATGAAGAGATATATAAATACACACATTGACCCAAGCGAGGGGAAACACACCACAGATGCATATCTTATTCCTTCTGACAAGGGCAAGGTGACTGAGTAGGCCTGTTTCTTTTTCTTACTTCCTGAATTTATGATTTAATAGGAATTGGGGCCATAAAATGTTTCACCGCATGTTATAAATAAACTCTTTGGCCTGAAGGACTCAAATTAACTTCAAGTTGTACATTTTTATAAAGAATACATTACAGTTTAATGTGGGAGTGGGAGGATCTAAATCAATTCAAGCAGTGATGATTAATTAAAGTTACTCTGCAACATTTCACAGGGTCTGCAGATGGATCATAAAATTAAGTTTTATGACTTTGTTACCATATAGTCTCCCTAGTCAGCTTCCACCAGGTAAAGCCACTTAGATTTTCTGTGTACAGAAAACAATACCAGCATACAGTGCTTGTTGGTAATGATGTCCTTGTAGGTAGTATTTTTTTTCCTGCATGTTTTAGAGGTGTTATGAGATGATTTGTTGGCTTTAGGGCCCTTGAATAACAATGAATTGTTTCACTTATTTTCTTCTGAGAGCACCAGAAGCATTTACCTTGGTGAATGGAAGAGCATAAATTACATTCACAAATGTAGCGATACAATTTAGAGAGAAGACCAGATTTAAAGGCGGGAGTCCTGGGTTCTACCTCTGTCTGAAACAGCACCAAGTGACCACAGGGACTCACGTCATCCCCTGATCCTTAGTTTCTTCTCAAATAAAATTAAGATACAATTAATGTCCACCTCACTAGGAATTATAGATATATAGTTTTTAAATGTACCTGAAAACTATATAAAGTGCCATAAAAATGTTAATTTCTATTAGGTATGCTTTTTAATGGAAATTTATCACCACTTAATAATTCGGTGTTGACTGTGTGCTAAGACCTGAGGTAGAAGCTTGCGATGCAAAACTTAGTGAGACATGATCCCTCCCTGTGAGGTGCTCATAATTTGGTATGTTTTGGGGGTGAGGGGTAAGAAGAATGGGGGGCGGATAGATAAAGAAAGAGCAGGAGAGACAGAGAGAAGTCTCTAAGTTTCTGGACTCTAGAAACCACTTGGCAGCATGTACCAGAGCCTTTGATCGTTGAAGGTGCTTGATATAAATGTTGATATATTGTTCATTTAATGTAAATCCGGAGATTTCTCATCTTAAGTTTGCTTAAAGATTGCTATATCAAACTTAAAGACTACGATCTCACCTGGGCAAAACTCTACCTCTACTTTTTTAACTTTCTTTCTTCTACAACTTCTTTAATTTAGACAAAGGGTCAGATGGTGCTAGGGAACTACAAATGGAACATATGAGGTATGATAACAAAGACTGACAGGGCTGCCTCCCCTCAAGCTGTCTTCCTGCCTCCCAGATCTTTCATTCAGATGTCAGCATAGATTATAAATCTTCATAAAAAAAGATTTAGAGAGAAATGATCTCTAAGCAGTCACTTCTGAGAGGCATTATTTCACCTAGTGGAAGTCCTAGTCAGATCCCTTTATTTGTGATTAAACCTGAGTATTGAGAAAATGTGAAGCCAGAAGTTTTATTCCTAACAAATCGGTACATTTTCTGAACCAGTAAGCTGAAATTAAGTCCTGAGAGCAAACAAGTTATCAGGTCAGATGATGACAACATCATATAACAGTTTCCTAGCCAACAAGACTACCCACACAAAATTATTTTCCCTGTTTATTACTGGAAAATATGTTTTCCCTAGTATGTCCTTCCCCACACTGGACCTTCTCCCCTTTGAAGATCACCTCGGATTATCACCTATTCCAGGAACCTCACCAGCTCCTCTTTCTCCCATAGTTCCTGATCCAAGGTTGGATCAGAAATTAATGTCCTAGATTGGAGAGCAAACTCTGGTTATCTCAAATTAGAATCTATTCCAACAGGATAGTCTATTAACAGGATAACTGGAGGGCAGATACCATGTCTTACGCATCTGTAGTTCTCCAAAGTAGATACAAAAGCACAGCAAATATTTATTGAATGAATGCATGAATGAATAGGACAAGAATATAGGATAACACTTGCTATCTTTACTATTCTCTCCATCCCTCTATGCCCTGTTTGTCTAGAAGTGCCCTGAGTTAAATAGTGATCCAGCAAACTTATGTGTTATATTCCACTCCTCCGAATGAACAGATCTGGATAACAAATTATATTGCCACCCAATTTATTCCTTTTTTTAAGTTGCAACCTTTTCATAAGCAAAAAGACGTTACAAAACTTTTTCCACCCCATCTGGAAGAACAAGTCTTGCTAAATGTACAATATAATAGGTATTACTGTTAAAAGCAGTTATTTGAAAAGAAAAAATAATACAAACACAGATGTTTACTTTCAGTTATGGGTGAATTTACTCAATCTCAAAGTCAGAACTAGCTTTATGTTGGCAGATTTTACTTTTGGAAGGAGGCCCTATATATACTTGCTTTTTTTTTGCTTTTTATTTCTTTTTTTAGGTTAAACATTTTGAAATTCAGATAAAATTCATATCCTATAAAATTCATTTTCTTAATAATTCAATATGTATTTTACTCAAAGTTTTTTGTAGCATAACACCCCATTTATTCGTGAAGCTTTTTGTAGCCCCCTTATATGGATCCTGAGGTTCTTCCATCCTGAGATCCAAGTTCTCATATCCAGTTCTTAAGCTCATGCTCATCTGGGAAGAATGTCCTTTCCTTGGGCAGATCCCACCTCTCTCAATCCTCCTCCCCTCCTCTACCCAATTCAAGGGTGCACGCAAATGTCTTGCCTCCAGATCTGTTCCCCAGTGGCCAAGCCATGACTACAAGGACCCCTTTTATGAAGTCCCAAGTTTCTTTGGCTGAGAACTAGAATTTAGCTTTTTAATCCCAAAGTAAAGTTATAGGTAGATAATATAAAGACTCATTCCTTAAGAGCCTTCCTTCTGCTTAAAGAAAAGTGTTATATTTCTATGAAATATTTTATTAAGAACTTTTCAGTGATCCTTTTTAGTCTATGGATAACCAACTGCACATAATTGTAATTTAGTGCCAAGTATTAACTGTCAGTGACGTTTGTGTACATAAAATCTCCTTTAGAAGGAGTTTCACTTCCAAGCCTCCTCCTCAAATCTATCAAAAACAGAAAACCAAGCCTGAAAATTATTCACTCACTACAACTGCAAATTCCATCTACTTCAAATGGCTTAATTACAAAGTCATGGACTATAATGAAAATGACAACTGATTCTAAGTTAGCAAGTACAATTAGAATTAATTGGAGACTTTGACAAATGTTTGTAGTGCTTTGAAAACAGGTCAGGACATCAATTACAGAGGTAACATAAATTCTTTTTTTTTTCCTATTTATAATTCAAATCCAAGTTACCACATATTGTAACATGTGGCAAAGGTCCCAGATTTCAAACTTATGCTTAGAGTTCAAGTGGTTGACTCACAGAACAAAGCAGAATATCAGGCAGGAGAGATGGGTGGATAGGGTACTGTGAGCCAAAAAGCATGGATTATGTCCAGAAAATTAGAATTGATTTCCAGATACACTCTGGCCTTTTTATTTCTTTCCAACCTACATTCCATCATACTTCTTCCTCTTTCTTACCAGCATTGTTCAAAGGATAATTCAAAGATGCTGATATTTGATGGTTATAGTAGACTAGTACTGCTTTCAATTTTAATTTCCCATCTACTGCTCTTTCTTTTAGGAGATTATACCATCCTGCCCTTCGATTTTGCGTTTGGTCGTATATGCTTTAGTCAATGGAATATGAGTAGATATGACATGTACTATGTCTTAGCAGAAGCTGGGAGAAGTACCATGAGTTTCTGCTATTAATCTTGTTTTTACACTCACATGAGAATGAAGGGGAGTGAGTGCTAAACCAGACAGTACCCACAGTGGCTTTTGGCCTATAGGGAACATGAGTGAAGAATAAAGGATTGTTTTTTATGAATTACTGAGAGGTTGGGTAAGTTTGTCATCACAGCTGACTTACACAATGATAAATATGATATGTATGTTTACGGAGCTTTACAGTGTGCCAGACACTGTTTTAAGTGCTTTATATATACACTAAGTTATTTAACCCCATTTTACAGATGAGGGCCTGAAGTGGGACAAAACACTGATCCTTTCTCCCCCAGGTAAGAATTTGCCTGTTTGATGGCCTTTGAACTGCGGACATTGGCTCTGCAGATTTTGGACTTGCCAGCCTCCATAATCATGAGAGCCAATTCTTTATAATAAATCTCTCTCTCAGTACATAGAGAGATAGAATATGAGATGCTCACTGGTTTTGCCTTTTTCTCTGGAAAATTCTGATTAGTACAGGGACCAAATATCTAGTGATCTTCCCATCATCAGTGAAATAATTTAGTACCAAATGAATAAACTTACGAAGAGCTAGGACCACATGCTATGTATGGTGTTATGTATTGGATATGTATTTATATATGTGTATAGTGTGTGTATATAAACAACTACATATACATATATATAAATATATACAACATGTATTTATATTGAAGTAACTTCATAAATCTCAGAACAAATTTTTGAGGCAATATAATAATCCCCACTTCATGGATGAAGAAACAAGGCTTAGGGAAGTTTACCTAAGGGCAGATAGAGATCAAAATTATTTTGAAATCCAAATTTGCATGATTCCAAAGGCTTTGTTTCATGATGGGCAAATGGTATGTGTTCTCTTATCTATATAGCTTCTTCTTTCACCCAACTTTACCTGAATTATGTGAGTTATATATTGGTCCATCTTGTATTACTTTTTATTGATGAGAATGCTACCATTCTGAGCATCTGTTACATGATTGCTTTAATGGATGTGCTTTAATTCAGATATTTTGCCTCTAAAAGGGTCTTACTGAATACTGAAAGTTGGGCATTATTTTTCCCAACTTCACACATGTGGACACTGCGATTTAAAATATTAACTAGCAAGCCCATGATCATTCAGCTAGAAAGTGACTGAGTAGGAGGTGAATGCAGGTCTGGATCCACTCTTCTCCTTATTTTTGTCTCCCAAAATTAGTCCTAAAACAATTTTTTCAAATATTCCCTTGCTCAGATACTCAAGTTATTTCTATTACATTTCTGGGATCAGAGGAGACAAAGTGGATATATGTTGGGTATGGCTACAGTCTCTAGGGTAGGCTTGTAGGAAAGGAGAGGGCATGACTTAAATTCTTTCAGAAGTTTGTACAAAGTTCTGACATGCATCTTGAGAGGCAGCACAGTGATTGGTGAGGAGCTTGGACCCTGGAGCAAGGTTGCCTGGGTTGGAACCTGGCCCTGTCATTTAAAAACTGTGTGACCTTGAACAATTTGTTTAACCTCTCTGTGTCTTAATTTCCTTATTTAGAGAGTAATAATAATGTTTACTTAGTATGATTGTGCGAGGATAAAATGAGTTAATATACATTTAAAAAGATGGAACTTGTAACTTGCACATATTAGGCTCTCTGTAAATGTTAGCTATTATTGTTGTTAATACTGAATACTTCATGTTCTTATATGCAATTTATGAGACACTTAGAAAATAAAAATGTGTTTCAAAATTTGGCACCATTTTTACTTGACAGGTAAGTAATCAACATTATAAAATAGAAACATTAGGCTATCAAGATATTTCCACACAGTGATGAAAGCTAATGCATCTTTTGAAAAGGAGAAAGTACCATTATTATGGAGATACAGACATGGGTGATATGAAATATGAATAATATGAGCATAAATATTAAAAGCACACTAATGGTAAAATATAAATTCAAGTCCTATTCTTAGACAAATATAGTCTTTAAAGTCAAAATTGAGAGAACTATGAAAGGATAGAATATAGTTTCATGTTTAGTAAGTATATTTTATTGCACAAAATTTACCTTTGTGTCTCTGTTGCAAAGAGCAATGAGCTAGGAGTCAAAAGACTTCAGTTGTTATTCTGGACATATGATTTCATAGTTGGGCATGTGGGGGATGGTAATGTTCTATACTCCTGAGAAAACAAAACAGAAATAACAGGGACTTCAAATCAGATCTTACTGTGGGTCTAGCTCTGTCACACACCTGCTGTGTGATAGTATGAACATTAACCAGCCTGAATATGAGTTCAGATTAAGACAGCAATGCCCATGTTGAATGAAGTGTTTTGGAGAATGCCCAAGAGAGAGTATTCCCAACAAATATTTGTGCCCTTGTCTCCAGACCCTATTTTCCTCACCTGGAGCCCCTTTCCAGGTCTATATTTTTATCCTGACTCCAACATTTTAAGCTAATTTTATTAAAGAAGTTGCTAACTGGATTCTTCTGACAATTTCTATCCTACAGTGCATTTGTTTCTTCTTTAAGCAGCTGAGTTTTCCAGATAGGTTTTGGCAAATGTTCTCTGCATCCCAAATGTATCCTTGAATAATCAAATATAAAGAGCCCAGCTTCCCACATAGCCCTTCTGTGAGGAGAATTGCTGTGATCAAAATGCCTCCCTTACTGAATGACCTTTCTGATAAGACTAAACTGAAATGGCTTAAGTGTTCATTATAGGTTTATTTAGCTTTGCAGTTGATTCATGCAAAGCTGCATCCATTGAATGTTGGGATGGCATCAAAACCACCATTCTGGGAAGAAACACTGAAACACTTTCAAAATTTTCCCTAGTGGTTTCAGGTGTGTCCTTTCAGAACAGCAGCATTTTATCTCTGAGTCTGTGAGTCAAGCCACCACGATGGTTTACTAATAATTATCTTCTTCTTCCTCCTCCATTTTTACATCTAATTATCAAACATTTTGAGCAACATTTTTATATCCACTGTTTAGCTGATCTATGTCACTTTCATGCCAAAAAAACACAAAACACCATGCAAAAACCAGATAATAGCCATCCACTCAAAAATATCTGAGTATCTACATTACCAGGCTCTGTTCTAGGTGCTGTTGATAGAAAATAAATAAATAAACAGGCAAACAAAAACAGACAAAATTCGCTGATCTGTGACCTCACAAATATACATTCAAGTTGGGGAAGACAACAATGAACAAATGATTAAATACGTAGTATGTCTGATCTTGATGAATGAAATGGAGACAAATAAGGGGAACAGGAAATCTAGTGACCAGGAAAGGACTCACTGAGAAGATAATACTTGAGGTAGGATCTAAGCAATATGAGGGACGAATGTGTGTCTTTTGGGTGGGGTGAGGGGGACATTTCAGACCAGGGAAACAGCAAGGCCCTGAGGTGGGATCACATTCGGTTTGTCTGAGAAATGGCAAGGAAGTTGAAACAGGGGGCAACGTGGCTGGAGATGAGGATGGAAGGATCCTCGTGCCCAGAGCCTGAGGAAGACGTGTGCCATCATGGAGAGTGAGTGTGCCAAGGCAGGGAAAGGGAAAGTATTGGCTGTTCTCTCCAAATATCATGCTGCAGACATTCTGCTAGCATGAATTGGTTCCAAGAGCTAATGCACTACTATCCCTTCTGATATTCTGCTCATCACATGTTCTTATTCACTAATTCATTCTTAGAATTGTTCACTTATTTTGACAAGGTATTAGTTGGCATCTGCATTGTAAGGTGCTAACAGATGCAAGGATGAACAATATGCCCTTAAATATTATGGCAAAGATTTACCAAACCCAGTTTCTTTCTCCACTAAACAGAAAGTTTGACTACATTTAGTTAGTAAACATAGACATTAGTAGGGCCACCTGCCAAAATTCCAACCAAATGGAATGTCAGAAGAAGTGATGTACTCCATTTTTAAGCCTAGGCCCCCAAACAGCTCCCTGGAGATCCTCCATAATCTCTCTCTTCCATTGTCTGCTGGATAGACACAGAGAGTTAGTGGGTAACTCTGAGGCCCTGGGGATGGTTGGAGCCATTTAGAAGGAAAGATATAGATCTGGGGCTCTTCAATATCTATATGGAACAGACTCTCCATCTTCCACTTCTCTCTACCCACCACACACATCTGGACAAAGAAGAGAGAGAGAAAACTTATTGTATTAAGCCACTGAGATTTGTTCAGCAGACAGCTTGCATTGATTATTACAAGGAAGTTACATTCTCACAGGAAAAAGAGACATATAAAATATTGGTCACAAATGATACAATAAGCACATAATCCCCTGTGATTAAGTATGAAAGGCCTCTAATCCATATATTGGAAGGATTGGGGAAATTTTCTTTAAAAGAGTTGAAGCTTGTGCCAGGATTTAAAGAAAGGGTAGCATTAGCCTGATAAAAAAAGGTGAGAAAGGGACATTCCTTGCTAAGACCAGTATATGCAAAGGCACTGAGGCACAACAAAGCAGGGCCCTCTGCAGCAACCATGAAGAGTTCTCTGGACTGGGCTCCAGAGGTGTAAGAGTGCTGGCAGGATGGATAGGAAAGGATCGGATGTTGGAAGCCATTCATAGGCATAAAGACTTCATCTTGAAGGAGACAGAGAAACACCATGGTCAAGCTCAATTCCAACCTTCCTGCTGGTCTCACTTGCACGGTCTCAGCTTCCTCATGCTGGGCCCTTCATTAACAAGATGCCCATATTCTCATTTAAGTATGTAAACTCTGATAGGGCAGACTCTCTTTCTTTAATGTGGTTTTCAGGATATAAAGTAAGCATCCGAAGTATTATCATATTTAAATCAAGAGAAGTCACATTATATATGGTATTGATGCATAAGCAAACCATGAGGAAAAAAAGTAACTTCAGTGGTGTGTCCTATGCTGCCTCTGCCCAGGACACATTGTGAAGGTTCATTTCACAAGCTCACTCACCATCTCCAATTCTCCTTCTATTGCCCCTAGTAGCACAATAACTCAAACATCAACATAAACCACTGATGATTAAATAAATGCTATGCATTATACATAACACTGTCCCTAATCTCAATACCAGCTGCAAAACCAACGTTACTATCTCCATTTCACAGAAGAGAAGAACACAGCTTCCAGGAGTCCAAAGCCATACAAATTCTGGTGGAGCCAAGGATCTGGACCCTGGTCTGCCTGACCCAAAGCCCTGCTCTTTTCATCATATCACTCCTACCCCAATAATTCAGGAGCACGGCCGGTGCACTTCTAGTGAACCTGGGGGCTCAGAGTCCAATGCAACATTGGTTTCAAGACTTATTTTATCTTAAAAATTCCTGTGAACTTAGAATTCCTCTTAAAACAGAGATGATTTTTTTAAAATCACTTTAAGGTTTTGAATTAAATACCATGAGAAAAAATACAGATTTACAGCCTCCTCTCAGCAAGTCTTTAATAACAGTAACTTGCCATATTTTCCAGGGTTTTATGCTCTTGGCGTGAGGCCACACATCCACACAATGCATGCCCTGTAGGTTAAGAAGACAGACACTACATCATGCAGCCCTATCACCCTCTTCCCACACTTCAGGGTATACCTGGGATAATGCCATTCTTGACCCTGGAGCAGCCAGTGCCTCTGAGGACTTCACAACTCTATATGTTCCACAGCTAGAGGAGCAGGATGACAGGTCCGGGGAGGGGTTAGCTGTACAGCCTTCTGCTTTGGGGACCTCTCGTCATATAAACACTGCTGAAAATTCCTGTCTCTGCCAAACAGAATGACTTTCGTTTTGGCTTTTGTCCATGTACATGAGTCCTCAGCAGAGAAAAAAATAAAATAAAAGGTGGTTTATATAGAAAACTCTGAATAATGACAAATTCTTTTGCAGGCATAGTCTGGAAAGTTTATCACTTTTTCAGTATGGGCTTCTCCCTTTGGTTAAATCTTGGCTTCTGAAAATTCATCTGAGCCAGTCATTACTCTGAGAACATAATCAACAGTGATTTTAGGCACTGAGTTAGGGAAAGATAGTTGATTTCAAACAAATTTATGACATTAAATGCTTTGTTTTGTCTTTGTTCTTCCATATTTGTGTCTCTATCCTCCCTTGGGTCTGCATCAAGTTCTGTGAGTTTAGATTAGTTTATTAATCATCCAGAACGTCATTTGAATATCCCCATCTTTCAAGCAAATATTCACTGTACACCAACTGTATTCTAGATTTTATTCCAAGTGTTGATGATATAATGGTGAACAAATCAAAGGCCTTATCTTAAGCAGCTCATTGTAACATAACTAGCATAGTGTGGAAACTACTTTGGTAGGACTAAATGGAGGGTGCTACGTTAGCCAAAAGGGGTGCCTCCTCAAATTATATCTTTCGCAAGGACAGAGAGAGCATCTCCAAGTTCTGAATCAGCTAAAATCTAAACAATGAGTTAGATGTATCTCTGTGTTGAGAAAGGAAAACAGACAGGAAAGATAAGAAAGAGGGAGAGAAAGAAGGGTACCTGGTAGATTAAAAAAATAAAATAAGTGAAAAGTCACCAAATTTGATGTTGTCTTATGTGTTAGGCTCCACATAACTTTAAGTCTCATATTCACTCATTTAGATCTAGTTCTTCATTCATTGTGTCAGGTACTCTTCTAGATGTTTAAGTTACGAATAAGTCATAAGATAATTAACTGGAAATCAATGAATAGGACTTCCAGAACAGCTCTTTAAAATTGAGGTGGACACCTGAGATACCACTTCTGCTGTCTTTCTAATTCTTTCAGGCCATTTGGAATGCAGCTCTAATAGCAGAAGCCTCAGCAGCCATCTTGGGCCATGATATGACCTTGGAAATGGGAAGCACAGGCTAGAATAGTAGAGCAGAGAAAGAAAGAGTCTAACAAGTTTGGAGCTGCCTTCTTCTGAACTTCTACATAAAAGAGAAATAAATACATATTGTTTAGTTAATATTATTTGGAGTTTACACTACATGCAGCTGAGCATAATCTCAACTAATTTAGAGAGGTAGCACGGTATAGATTAGAAAGAGTAGAGAACTTTGGAACCAGACCTGAATTTGATCCTGTTTCTGCCAATTATAACCTGTGTTTTCTTTCATCAAAAGGAAACCTACTGTAGTGTATGAGGCTTATAGGTATTATAAATAAGTGCCCAGTGTATGGTAAGTGTTCAGTAAATTGTGGCATTATTGTCTGGATTAGGTAAAAAAAAATTTTTTTAGTATCTTAAACCTATAAACAAAGAATACCAAAATCCCTAGTTTCTAAAAGAAAGCATCCTGCTAAAACAGTGAAGGCTGTGACAGGAATGAAAATCTCATGGGGAAGATTGGAAGAAAATTTGAACTGATATTAGAAAAATTACTGAATTAGGCATATTTCAAAATAAGTGTATCTCCTTAACAAACAATAATCTATAAGATATTAAAAGAGATAACTAATGGACACCTTCTCACCCATTATTCTACACCAGTCAGTTTATGTTGAAAGTCATACTGCCTGCTATTTATTCACCATAACCAGACCCCCATCAAGCATAGGGACAGTAAAAAATACAAATATTGGTCTGCTCTGTTCTGAGGAACATGGGTAACAGCTTTCATTTACTTTCAGAATTAATTGGCTTTGGCCTTAGGCCCAGATGCTGAATCATCAGTTCTTTTCTTCAGTTGCTTGCCAATGGGTAGCCAAGGACACAAGAAGTGGAGGATAATGGCTGTAAGATACACCTGCTCTAGGGTTAACTCTTATGTAAACTCTTACAGTCACTACAACGCAGTGAAAAGTGTCCCTCTAATTTTTTCCATCTCTCTGAATTATTTTTCATGAAGAGTAGATCATTTGTTCATGGTGCTGTTGTATTCAACAGAAAAGTCTACTGGGGAAATATGTGTTGTGCAACCCCAGCTCACTTTCTAACTGGTGACACTTCCTCCCATAGTCCATTTAATTGAAAAGCTTAAATTACATGAATCAAGATGATACCTTTTGTCTCCAGGATGACTTCCCATGATTGTGATACTACATGGATGGACAGAGTATAATTGATTCAATAAATATTTATTCAATCTTGCTAAGCATCAAGGATGTGGTAGTTTATCCTGACTTCTAAATTGGTGATCCTTTCTCCTGCTAACTGCAGACTCATACATTTCTTTAACCTTATATTCAAACTGCATTTTCTTATTACTCTATAAGTCTAATATTTTCCACAAGACAAGTGGGATTCAAGTATGATCACTTCTGGTGACCACTGTGACATACTCTATCCCTTTGGCTAGGGTAAGAGTAATCTTTCCAGAAGAACAAAAATTTGTTAGCAATTCCTCAGTGACCTCCTTTCAGCCTCTGACAGTAAGGACAGAAACCAGCCATGAGTTAAGTTTCATGAGTTTAATATGTGATTATGTGTCCATAATTATGTATATACTACTTATAGTGTGCACATTTATATGTGTATACATGCATCTGTGCCTTCACTTTCCTTACATGGCCTCCTCTCTAATCTCTATGACTTCAGACTCCACATCCGAATAAAGCTATCCATATATTAATTGCTTTTCCCCATGGCCAATCAAAATAAATTGTACTGTCATGAACTTTGAATTCTAGAAAACCTCTGGAATTATGGAGATGTCTTCCTTTGACTCCTACTTCATAAACCCAGTATATAACATCTGGCTTTCTGAATTCCTTTCCTTATTTGAACAAAGCTACAACTGGAGACCAGAAAGAAATCTGACCTGCTAGGTAGAAAATCTGCGATCCAGTCCAGACCTGCAGCCCCTCTGTCCAGGGTCTCGATTTTGTTGTCTAGCTTTCTAATACCTTCAGGGGTTCTTATTCTTAACAGATGAATGAATTAACTGACTACCTGAATTTCAATATATCAGTGCTACTTGGAATACTTAGCCAACCACTACCTCATAGATTAGACCTCCTTGAGTAACAAGGTCAACTTCATTGTGCCCTTTTGGATACAGCCAATTGGGGGGCTGACCTTCCTCTTTGGAAAACTAGCCCTACAGCTGACTTAGTCCCTGCCACTGTTGTCTCCCTCCTCTCTTTGCCAGTCACGAGGTGGAAGTGTAGCATGCTCCTGGCTGCATCTCCCTGAGTTAAGACACACACATATATGGCACTATACTTACGTTTACATACATAAATAGCTTTAAATATGAGTAAATACACAGACACATCAATACATATATAGAGAAACTCTCAAAAGACTTGCAGTATTATGGGAACTGCTTCCAAAAACACCACTTGGACTCCACTGTCTTAATGAAACTAGTCATAAAAAAAAGCCTCTTGGGGTAAAAACCTAAAAAAAAAAGAGGAAAGGGAAGATATAAATATGGCAATAGCTCTAAGAAGCAGGGTTTGTCTCCTAAGGAGGCAACATTACCTTTAGGAAATAATGTCAGAAGCTCTGGGAAGGATCCCCCTGCCAAAAAAAAAACTTTCCCAGGGGTTTTAAGATGCCTATGAATTAGACAACACCTGCCATTTCACAAATGGAACAGAGGCTCAAAACTCAAATGCCTAGACTGCTTGTTAGAGCCTATAAGTTCTGGTGGCTCTTGGGCTAGCATTTTTTGGGAGGCTCAGTTAAAAATAAATAAATAAATAATTGCATTTTCTGGTTCCCAGAGTACCAGCTGCCTAACACAGTTCACTTTATTTTAGAAATTGCCTAACCTCTAATCGAAATTAACTAGATAACTGACATTTAAACTGACATCTTGCCCTTTCTTCAATAGCCAAACATCGTCCCATCTCTTAACTCCTTTTTGCAGAGAAAGATTGAGTTACTGGGTTCTGGGTGATGGCTGTTGACTCAGGTCTCCCAGCTGAGTGGAGTTAATTGCCAAAAGTCTTGTGCACATGGGATTTGGTCTCCTTCCTCTCTCTCCTCCACCTAAACCAGTGAGAGGTGGGTTTACACACAGTGAGAGGTGTGTGGCCTCTGAAGACTCTGTCCATGAGGCTGTTCCACCATCCAGTCATAAAGGTAGGAAGACAGCAGGTCCATTCAAATCTCGTACAAGAGCTATGTCCTCCAATTTGGCCTCTATAAGTAACAAAGATGGCACTGAAATTCTCCTCCTGCTGACTTACTTCTCAATTTATCTAGAGCACAGAGGAGGAAGATGAGGGCTATTTAATGAGCCCACTAAATGATGTAAGAGCCTTTCCAATGAGAATAATTTGATGAAGGGATGGTTTTTTGTGTCTAGGAAATGAATGGCCACCCTGGATGTGGAGAATACTTCAGACAGAAAGGCTAGAAACCTGAAGAAAAGCATTAACTTCATAATCAGCTCTTTCTCTTTCTCCTTACTTTGACTTTTAAAAGAATCTAAAATAGAAGTTCTTAAAGCTATGAAATCTGTAGCCCAGAAAGTTTAGATAACACATAGCAGAGCTGTTATGGGACCTAAGGCCTTATATCACGGTCCAAAGCCCTCCTATCAAAATCTATTAATAAAGAGAAAGTAAGAAAAATACCAAAAATAACAATTAAAGTAATTAACATATACAGAGCACTTACTCCGTGCCAGGCCCTCTTCCACACTTCTAAGTGTGTTGATCTATGAACCAATTCATGAAACATTTCATGTGACCAGTGCTGTACCTGTACTGATTCTGTACTACACGGTACAAATACAGGAATGAATAACAAGTGGCCCTTGCCCTCACAGTCTAGCAGAAGTGACCAACATACACTTAATATACTTATTAGCAAATCATTTTTAATTATACATATTCAAAGAAGCATAGAGTATCATGGCATAGAAAAATAAAAAATGGCCAGAGACTTAAAGGGTAGGAGTAAATTAGGATGTGGGGAAGGCAGGGAACGATGTTCAGGGCAGAAGGAATGACATGTGGGAAACGCCTGCAGCAGAAAGGGACCTTTGCAGAAGCATAGCTGGGGTGGTGACAGCGGATAAAGATGGAAAGGTGGGAATGGGACAGAGAGATATCAAAAAGAATTTTGGGTTTCTCCCAAGAGTAACTGGGATCCACTGAAACATTTTAAGCAGGAACGTAACATGATCATATGTGTATTGTGAAAAAAATATGTCAATAATTTCATAGTGACAGGAAGAAAAATTTGGATGCCTGGCTAAATTTCAGAGAATGAGAATCCTAATGATTTTGGTTAAGGCATTCATTAAAGGAGGTTGTATAAATGTGGGGACATAAGTCTGTTGTCATTTCTTTTTGACTTACATTTGATCAGTTGGGACATCCCCAAAATGAGGGCACCCAGGGCACTCTAGTAGTTTCACTTATGCCTGTTTACGACAGAAGCTTAAAACTTCACAGTCTTGACCTCTCCTGCTGACTACAGATAATTTGGGGATACATTAAATAAATTGGTGGCCTTCTCTTAAACCGATGAAAGTACTACTATATCAAAGAACAACGAAAAGAAAGTAGTATTTCTCTAATGACCAGGCTGGAACAAAAATCTATTATTACCTAAAAATCAGAACTACTTATAAATAACAGTGCTGCATAGAATAATTGTAATTGGACACAGGTCTTTTGAATTTCTACAAAACATCATTTCCACCCTACCATTAAAAAAAGTCTACTGACTCAGAGTGCATATATAAATTTCATGCAGAACAATATTAATCTACTATTCAAACAAAACAAAATTTATCACAGACTGAAGAGGAATTCCAAGCCTTCAGGATGCTATTAAATTTCAAGCCAATTAATGAGTTGCCGAAGTCCACTTATAACAAATTGTCTCCATGAGGGTTCATTAAAAGACTCCCTAGAAAAGTAGGCTCCCTCATCTAACTACTTCTTCCTCAATTTGCATGCAGATGGTCAGAGTCTCCCCAGGCCTTCATTGCAGCTTTTCTGTTCCATTCTCTGGGATTCTGAACAATGTCATCTATTCCCAAGGGTTTATGAATCATATGTAAACTAATGACACACACATCTTTCTGCTTGGCACTGACTTTTCTACTTGGATATTATCTTGCTCATCATTAAAAACACCAGCAGTCCCAACCTATTTTCAGTCTAATACACCCATGACTAAACGGCATGTCAGGAAGAGGAGGTAATCATCTCACCCAGCTATTAAGTAAGCAGAATGCGGAAGTGATAAAAAACGTGGACTCTGTAGTCAGACACACCTGAATTTGAATTCCAATCTTGCCATTCACTGGTGATATGACCTCTGACAAATTCTTCACTTCTAGTAGCCTCATTTTCTACATTTGTCCTTGGATATAAGGCCAATCTCTCTCTTAAGATAATGTTAGTACATACTAATCCCTTGAGAAAATTTTAACTTCTGTCATTATTATTGTTATCACTAGCCAGCTTCTTATTTGTAAATACACATTTATCCCCTTATTTAATATGGTGTATGTATAGGAGTTAGTGTAGTAGGAAGCTCTTTGGACTAGAAATGAACATAAATGACCTTTACTTCCCTCTCCTACCCTGATAGCTATGTGACTTATGTAAGTTATTTAAATTTCTAAATCTCATGGTTGTAATATAGAAATAATACCTATTGTGTAAGTAAGTTTTGAAAGTTAAACAAGATAATATAAGTATCTACATGTAAGAAAGTTCCTACTGAGTCAGTTATTTTGGATAAAGAATATGCATTTTTCACAGAAATGACACTACAAAAGGGCATTAAGTTACAAGCTAGCCCACAACAATATTTTCGCTTCAAACATAGCTTAAACATCATGTATTTGCCATAGTAAAAATATTCTCAGGCAACAACAATGATGCCAATAAGATCAGTTAAATAAAACAGAATAAAGTGGACCACACAATTTAATAAAGAATCATGCTCTATCTCAAGTGCTGAAGCTGGAGGAAGAAAATGCAATGAGCGGTGTTGTGCAGAGGCTGACAAGAGATGGGGCAGTTCTGATGTCACTATGGGGATTTTCACAGTCTGTGGAGATCGGTGACGGACTCTAGCTGGCTTTTTCCAAGGATGTTTGGATTTCTCAGTGTTGTAGGTTCAAAATGCAACAGACAGATCATCAGACATGTTTCTGAATTAAGAGGCAAGAATAAAAGAAAAAAGGAAAGAAAGAGAAGGACAAGAAAAAATACAGATGTTCATATGAAGGAAAGTCACCTCAGGAATAATTCCCAGAACTGTGGTGATGGAGGATTTCAGGCTAAAGGAAAAGGAAAAAAAAATTTTATAATAGCTAACATTTATTGAATGTTTAGGGACCCATTCCAAATTATTTCACGTGTATTACAGTTACTTAGTTTTCGCACTTAGTTTTCATGACCAGCTAGAAATATTGGGCTTGGGGTTTATTCATGTATAATATTTAATATCAGAAAGTAGATACAGGTAAATGCAGCAGTTGTGGTTTCTGCCTTTATGGAGATTACAGTCAAGCTGGCTTGCTGAGCCCACAGCTGGCCTGGTGCACGGACATAACTTGGTTGCCAACTACACTAGGTGAAGATACATTATCAGCTTTCCAAATAAGCAACCTTAGAGCCATTTCCAACTCTCTTCTTTTCTCTTCATCTTACTAGCATCCTTCACTGTGACCCCTGGTCTTTCTGTTCCAACATATGGTCGCAGCCTCTGTTTAAGCTCTGGTCAACTCCCTTCTGCCACCTCCCCAGACTTTCTCCAGCCAGGACACCACGACCATCTTCAAAGCTGTTTCCATCAGTCCCGTCTGTCCCTGTGACTCTGTTAACAGCTCTGTTTATTGTCAAAAAACTCTAGACCACAAACGGACTAGGGCGATTTTCCTAATGCAGTATCAGTCAAAAAAAATAGCCATAATTTCCTTAAAGACCAATCACTGTCCTTTGGACTAACTACACCCTACTTTACCTCCACAGGTTT
The DNA here is from genome assembly GCA_032199065.1 of Smutsia gigantea. NCBI lineage: Eukaryota > Metazoa > Chordata > Mammalia > Pholidota > Manidae > Smutsia > Smutsia gigantea. The sequence goes on along the minus strand of JAVSCE010022659.1, from coordinate 924,551 downwards.
CCAAGGTGAATCTAACTATCTCTTGGGGGACACTTTCGTTATTCAAACTGACCTTGGAATCCAAGAAATCATTTCAATTGGGATAGAGAGAGTTTGGCATCTCTTCAGTTAAAACCTCCCCTAAATATTTACGTAATCTGTGCAGCTGAAATGAACATTAGCTTTGGAGCCAGGCATACTTAGATTCAAATTTCTGCTCTTCTACTTCCCAGTTGTGTGACTTTGGACAAAATTAACATCTCTATAAAGCAGGAGACAACACCACAGCTTGTTCTACTGGTGTGAGTTAAAGGAAACAATAGCTCACACCATGCTTCTACGCAACATTCTCTTCTCTGGTGAGTTGTAGTACAGTGGTTGTAAACATGATCCTTAGTCTGCAGATTTTTAAATGGCAGAACTCAAGTTGCGTACACAGAGAAAAAGTGGTGCTGGTCATGCTGTCACATTTAAATACTTTCAACTGATGCCTTGGATCATTATAACTATATACCACTCATTAATTTAGTCAATAAACATTTATCAAGTATCTACTATGTGCCAGGCTCCAGTCAGGACACAGGGATGCGGTAGTCAACCAGATCCATCAACATTTATCAGACTCACACTGCATCTCAGATTGAATGACTTCGTTGGAATGAGTTCATTTCTGCTTAATTTACTTTACATAGTTGCCAGTCCCTCAATTTTCTTGAAATATAAAGGCCAGATTGAGAACCTCATTCAAAAATCATAGTGGAAAACGGTGACTAAGATGCTGAGGGCCACTTCAAGTTGCCCTCTTCCCCCAAGATCCATTCTTCCCCTGATATGAGGGAATACAGGATATCAGAAAACGTATACCTGTCTCTATGCCAGGTGATTTATCTTATTTCCTTTGTATTCTTTAGAAACTCCATGAAGTAGAAAATTTACAGAGGGACATTCTGAAGTTCGGAAAGGTTAAATGACCTGAGGAAGGGCACAGAGCTCCTAAGCCAGATCCCTCTAGCTGCTTGCACACCATTGGTTTGTGATTTCAAAACAGAATATACAATGGTACACTTCAGGGAGTACAAAGTACTGGTTTGAGTGTTTGAACATGCAGTTTTATGCTCACAATGAGTGGTTCCAAGGTCTCTTAATGGCAGAAAAAAACCTCCAAACATGAAAAGAGGAGATGCTGGTTCTTCCAACTATCACCTTTAAATGCTTTCAGTTAATGCCTTGGATCTCTGCAGGCGGGAATCTGCAGATGAGAGAATCCATCTGCAGTCAGTAATTACTCCACTTCACTGTCCTGGACTCCTGGCTAGGTGGGGCAATTAAAGGCATGCCCCTGCTGGGATTCAGACTCAGCGATTCTTGCTGCTCTCTTGTGGGGGAAAAGTAGAGGCCTGTGTAGAAAAATAGTACCTTTTACAAAAGCCCTTGTTTTTCCCTAGCTGACCATTTGACCTACGTTTGTGGCTAAGCATTGATGAAATATTGCTGTTCTGAAATGGACCTACTAATTTCCATGACAGGTGAAGAGAGTTGGGGAAACAATAGTCTTGATTATCAGAGAGAAGCTGGGGACTGAGTGGGGCTGACTTTTCAAACAGGATAAACCTTGGTAATTCATTAGCTTGTGGCATGCTGATTATGTCTGCTTAGCAAATGAACTCAGCCAGAAACTGAGAATTAGGAGATAAACCCAACAGGAAAATAGTGTAGTCTTCTATCACCCTTTTACAATATAGACATATGAATATGCCAGAAACACTCGAAATGTCATGGTGTACACTGGGGGACATCACAAAATCCGTGGCCCAAAGAGACTAAAACTTGCCACAAGGACTATGTACATAGGTTGAACTAAGTGAAGTCAGTAACTGAACTTTGTTTAAAAGAGGACAGTGCACAAAATGAGGGAGCTAATAAAACTGGTCAACTCCTACTATATGCACTAATATGTATGGCCTGCTCCTTATGTGTCAGGCACTCTTCCATGTAAAGCATGAAATTAACTCATTTAATGCTCACTAAGTCCTGTGGTAGGTATTATCGCAATTCCCTGTATATTATCCCCTTTATATTATGTATGAAACTGAGACCCAGAGAAATTGAGGAACATGCACCAAATCAGCCAAGAAGCAGAGAAGCCGAGATTTGAAGCCAGGCAGGCAGTCTGGCTCCAGAGTTTGGTCAAAGCAGGGCCAGACTACAATTCTGTTGTGATCTCTGTGAAGGTAACTTAGGCAGGGAAGGCTGGTCCAAACATCCACGCTGCGGAGTTACTATCCTCCTGTCAGGCATGCAGACAGAGGAATGTCACTGCCACACTGCTTTCGAGATGCTATGACACAGTGAAGAGCACACCAACTCATAAACAGGGAGGCTGGCGTTCTAGACCCAGTGTAGTCACTCGCAGACTATGTGACACCAGATAAACCACTTAACCTCTAAGTGACTTTATTTGACAGCTGTAAGAATAATAAGATAACAGCACTTGGTCTGCTGACTTCAAAGAGCTCTTGTGAGAGCCAAGTGAAGCTACTGCCGATGAGGGCTTCTGCACACAAAATGCAAATATAAGGAATGTTTTGATTCTCTCTCCACAGGGGCTCTGTGAGATAGCTGCCCAGGGTGGGGTCCTGGAAAGGGCCCTGGGAATGGGAAGCTGGTGCTGTTCCATGGTCCGCCTCCTAACTTTTACTGCGCTGGGGCTGATGGCTCTGGGGGAAGGTCTGTGAAAGTCCTGCCCGCAGACGACTAGGCCAACCTCCCTTTCCCACAAATCCATCCGTCTCCATGTCTGCGGCCTTGGGACCAGGCCCTGCAACCTCCAGTTTAGGCTTGGGACTGACCGCATGTTAATCGGTGGACTGCAGGCAGCTCTCAGTCCAGAACTTCGTGATGCAGCAGTCCAATTGCCAGCTGTTCCATTGCTCTGATCTCGGGTCCTCCATCTAGTAGGTCATAATTGTAGAGACAAGGCATAGGCTTCAGAAACCTATGAACATAGATTCCAATGCCAGATGTGCCATTGGGTCAGAGTCTCACATTCCTCTTTGTCACAGGGACAAGCACAGAGACCAGTAGCTGCTGTGGACCATAGCAGTGTGGGGGATTCGCAGTGGGGTCTCTGACGATATCTAATTAATATTTAAGCTGAGGTCTGAAGGATGAGTGGAAGTTATCTAGGAGCTGGGGAGAGAAGAGCATTTCTGGCAGAAGAAAGAGCTTTGTGAGCACAAGAAGCAGAGATGAGCCCATGGTGTAGTGACCAAGCAGGAAGAGGTGGAGAAAGAACGACATGTCAAGAAATGAAGTTCAAAAGGTACTTCAAAGTTCTGATCAACTAGAAGAACTCAAGTGAATTCAAGGTTCTCCTTGGTTCGCTGAGGACTACCCTCATGGTGCCAGACCTACTCTCCTGTGACTGTGAGGTGGCGATACTCAAACAGGTTCAGGAGCCCCCTCCGTGTGAAGCCAAACCCTATGTGTTCCTAAGTTTTTCACTGCTTTAGAGACAGGCACTGGTAGAAAAGCTTAAGAATTACCGGCCGAATGTTTGACTTCAAGAGTTCAGAAACGAAGTACTGTAAGTTTTCAGAAGAAACAAATTACTTGCTTTATCAGCTGCTGAAAATAGAGGCACCCAAAAGCAATAGGGATTAACTAAGTGCTTTCCACACAAAGGTTATCGGCCTCCAAAGCCGACTGCTGGAGGGCTTGGGGACTCTCAGAGGAGCACGTGCAGCTGGTAGGAAATGGGCTGAAGTGACAGCACTATGCTATTATCTGCAGGTGCATGGAGAACATCAATTAAGCCAGTGAGACAGGGTTTTGAGGAGGAAGGAAGAGATTTGAGAAAAAATTTCAATGTGAAAGCAATCTCCATGATGTCCTATTGCTGAACCCAGAAGGAAAGGAGAAGGTCCTTGATGTGAACAAGTAAGCTCTTGACTCTGTTTTCCGCAGGACAAAATATCCTAGCTCTACATGTTGACTTATTTTTAGAGGCACGTTTCAGAAAACATCTATACCAACAAAACATCTCGAATTTAAAAATTTCAAATAGAAAGCAACTGATTTAGCCTGAATGAATACAGCTTTTCAGACCCCTGAGCAATTTGTTTCATGTTGAAATTACCTCATGAATAAAAAATGTTTTAGAAACCACAATTTTACTGCATCTCAGATATTTATTTATCAGGCATCAGGCACAGGATAGGTGCAATGTGTATTTATTTTCTACTTTGGCTACAACATCATGGACTGAAAAAGTATTGGCAGATATGAAATGACAAGCTGTGGAGTAGGAGATAATTCCCCTGTGGTATTTAGCATATGTATTCTTCTAGGTCTTTCTTTGAGTGTTAGTTGTATTCTTGGTCTCAGCCTGGGTGTTCATATGCTTCCAGTCTGCTCTCCTCACACCATCTACTCTGTCACCCAGTGTCAATCTTTTTCTTGTTCACTGTCCAGTAATCTAGTTTTTAAGCTTCTCTTCCCCACTCACCAGTATAAAGGATGCCTAGGGCTTCACACAGTCTGTCTTAGAACATATTTATAAGTTCATAATCATGGCAGTACCAGTCCCATACAGACACTTTTCTAGGGTTTGGGATGTATGAGGTGTAGTGAAGAAAACCTGAGCATGTGAGTCAGACCTGGTTTCAAATCCCAACTCAGTCTCTTGCAAGTCATGTGACCTCTGACACACTCCATAATCTCTCTTGATACTATTTTGTCTTCTGTCAAATGGAGATAATAATTCCCACGTCACAGGATTAAGATTTCCATAGTACCACAAAATAAATCATGTATGAGGCCTGGCACGTATCGTTTTTGTTAAATTTGAGTTATTACTGAAACCTAATAATTTCTATTTCTTTTTCTTCCTTCCCACTCAATGAAGTGTTTGGCTTTGAGAATTTCAAAGGATGATGCTTCTAGAGGAAGATTTTTAAGACTGACAAAAATTTTTGATATTAGGTCTTTATGCCAGCAAGGTGATTAAGGCTGCTGGCATTTGTTTAGCATTTTATTTCTTCATGATTCTCACCCAGACATTCTCTCTTATATCTTCAACAATCCCTTGAAGGATTATTTGTAAGATCTACAGTCATCCCTTTTGAGACACATGGAAACTGAGGTCCACAGAGGGGAAATGACTTTTTTCAAGGTGACCCGGCTGATTTATGGCAGAGCCAGTGCTGGAACTCCAAGCTTCTGAATCCTTATCCATCATACTATTCTACCTCAGTTTTAGGAGCTCCAATATCTTATATGAGTTCCTGGAAAAGAGCAGCTGGCCCTTCATGTTTGTGTCCTCACTGTCTAGCCAAGTTCCTAAAACATAGGAGATGCTCAACAAATCTTTAATGAGTGAATGGATCTCCTTTCTGGAATCCGTAACAGTGAACTATGGTGAATCCTGCAAACGGAACCTGGGGATGATCCCGGGATTATTAAGCCAAAAAGTTTAATTGTCACCCAAGTAGCTTTGCAGAAAGAGGGCAAGCAGAACGAAGGACAGGCCAACTCTCAGATCCAACGGGTGATCAATCCCCTTTGTTCTTCCCATACATATAGAGCCCTTTCTTTCCTGAGGTGCACTGCTGCTGTGGTGAGCTGTAGTGTTATCTGCCAGAAGCAGTACAAGGTTCCCAATAAATGAAAGGCACACTGAGAGAGAACATCAGAAACATGGCAGGATTTCTGAAAATGAAAACACATTTCGAAGTGGTCTTTCATTCTATACTTTCTGTCTTCATTGGCCAGCAGCAACTCCAATGGCTCCAGGGAGCCTCTTCACTCATTTACAAGTTTGAAGCTCTGAATAGAGACCTTCCTTTAAGAGCAGTGCCTCCTGGGTCTGTCAATCATTTTCATGAACAGGAAATTTGGCGCAAGCTAGAAGCATATGCGCAGGCACTCAGTAACCCAGCCCCAGCTCTGCCTGCTTGCCTCAGGACGGACAAGAAATGCTGTCTGCGAATGCAGTTCTCCAGAAAAGGCTGTCAAATCCATGTCTCTTGAGGTAAAGGCCTCCATCCAAAAACACAGCATGATTTTTTTGGAATCACTTTTGAATACCCAGCTCCCTTGTTAACATCAATTTGTGGTATATAATAAGCAACCTTTCCACCATACACATCTCAAGTGACAAATCACCCAGAGTCTTAAAAAATCTGGACTCATTTCTGTTTCCCATATTCTAGCACCTTCCACAGTAGTTAGTTTTTATGTAAACTACTACTCAATTTATTGACATCTCATGGCTCTTCCCAATCCTTGAGGTTTCATGCACTGAAACACTGAAAATCTAAGTTACTATGAAATTGAACTATGTTTTATCTCACCTCAAACCAAACTCTTCTCTCTGCATCCAATAAACAACTGGTCCTGAGGTTTGTGTCTTTGTTTTCCTTTGCTAAACCACCTCAGTAGTGAGACAGAAAAGCCTTAATCCGTAAGAATTGTCAGAGTTGACAGTGAGTGCCTACCACCCACAATATAAACCACACTCCTTACTTGCTTGCCTTCAAGAACGGGAACAGCAGGGAGGAGAGGGGGGCAGGAGGAAGAAGGGGCCAAGGCAACACAAGGCATCACCCCCGAGTCTCTGCCTCCTGCGGAATCTCCAGCAGCCACGGTATCTGCCTTCTGGCCCCACCTGCACTCAGCAGGCCAGTGGTGGTTCCAGATTCCTATGATTGGTTCTGGCCCCCAAGTGCCTCCCTTCCATCCTCCAATTTAAGGGTGGGAGTGTCTCCCTACAGCGGTTAAGCTCTAGATTGCCCTGCGACCACCTGTTTGCTTCTTAGCTTTTCCATCGATTGTGCAATTTATTCCTTTTACTATAGCCTTTCTACTTGAACCATTCTTAGAATGGTTTGGTTACTGCTTTCCTTGTTGGACCTTGATACACATTCCATTTCATTTTTTCTATACTCTCTGCAAAACACTGTGTGAAAATGGAAATTAGAACCAGACAGACATGGTCCAAATTCTAACTACTGCTGGAAAAAGTAACCTAGTGTAACTCAGGCTTTAGATTCCTCATTGGCAAACTATGATACAACTCATTTTACAGGATTGCTGTTGGAATTAAAGGATAGAAATTTTACAGGGAATATGAGTAGAAATCCCTGGTGCACAGTGCCCAATAGGTGTTTATTATTTCTCCGAACTCAGTTCTTTATATCCTTGATAGAATACCTAAATTTCAGTCACTCAACTTTCAATATATTTCCTTGCGTAGAATTTTCTAATTCCTACACAAGTACCTCAACTAGTATCATTTACTGGTCTCAAGTCCCTCCCCTCTTTTCTCCAATATATGCTATGAACTTCTTCAGACCTCCTTGCCTTCTTAAATGAAATCTATTTTACTCTCATGATTCATTTACACTACAACCTCGAAGTATAAAATATACCAGGTCACTCTGCACTTCTGAAACATTTTTTAATGACTAACATTACCTTGTTTTCTACATATCAGGTTTCATGTGAGTAAATCTCTTGAAGTTCAGAACTATAGTTGCTATTAATATTCCCTAACTCATGCATAAACACACATTAGAGGCCAAAAAATAAAAGGAAGTTCCAAGAAAGAAAGGAAACATTACACTTGTTGTTGAAGGAGATAAATAAACAATCAGGAGAACAGTGTTTGTTACAGTTTTGCCCGACAAACTGAAAATTGAGGATGGAAGGATTCCAGGTACAAATAAGTACTACAACAAGTGCATACCATAATACTGAACATAAGTACTGCACCTCACAGAGGCAGCACTATTTACTGGCAAGCGCAACTGACTGTCATGCTCAAAGATGTATCAGGTGCGTGTGAGGGCAGCATGGTAACAGAGAAGACTGAACTAGGGTCCCTCGTTCTCAAAAATGCCTTTGCTGAAGAGAGATATCAAACACCTCATGGATCTTTCCATTTCCTGATAGACCAATAGGAACAACCTGAGAACAAGAAATACTGTAAAATCTAGAGATAATTTGTGATGGGAAACCTACTAAACATCACAACAATGGGAAGAATCTGACATCAAGGCCTCTTGACCTAGGAGGAAATAGCTTCCAATAATCTCTTGAACTTCACCATATAAAAGTGTAAAGTTGCATCAACTGCCCATGACTTTCACAGCCAAAATATATGTAAAATAAATCAATATATTAGAATTCAGAAAAAGGGAAGTATATCTTGAGAAAGACATTTTCTGGTAAAAAACAAAGAAATAGTTAATTTTTTAAAGGCTTGGCATCAAATGCATATGATTCAGTTATGAGAAAGATATGCCTGCATGGGAAACTCTCTTTCATTCATTTATTTACATAGATATTAAGCCCTGTCACATTCTAAGCACTGTTTTAGGCACTGGGGAAGTAAAATGAATAAAACCCAGTTCTTGCCCATAAGGAGAGACTCACCCCACTATCTTACCAAAGGCTAAGTAATGTGAAGTGTCAAAATATATAATTTCCACTTAAAATTTAACATATAGTCAAGAAACAAGGTCAGAGCATTTCTTTTATTATTTTCAGTTTACCAGGTATCTTAGATTGCTAGGGATGTCATGACAAAATGCCACAGATTGGGTTATTTAAACTATAGAATTTTACTTTCCTGTAGTTCTGGATCTTGCAAGTCTAAGATCAAGGTGCCAGCAGGGTTTGTTTCTCCTCAGACCTGTTTCCTAGGCTTGCAGATGACGGCCCCCTTCCTGCCTCTTCACATGGTCATCCCTCTGTACATACGCGTCCCTGATATCTCTTCTTCTTCTTCTAAGGACACCAGTCATATTGGATTAGGGCCTCACCCTTATGATCTCATTTCACCTTAATTACCTCCTAAAGGTCCTATCTCCAAATACAGTCACATTCTAAGGTAAAAGAGACTAGGGCTTCTACGTATGTATGGATGGCAGTGAGACACAGTTCAGTCATAACATCAGGCGCAATAGTTCTATGTTAATATTTATTTTCTTAAAGGCAGATAGAATGTTATAGAGGAAAAAGTGCAGGGAGTCCAACCCTGGGTTCCAGTGCTTGTCTTTCTCCCAGGCCTTTGGCAAGACGCTTGGCCTCTGATTCCTCTGAACGAGTATCTCCACATGAGAATCACACATGAGTATGAGACTTCCTGGGTGTCTTTAATATTACTTCTCTTTCTAATAACCTGAATTTTTAAACCACTGGATTCCAATTTACACACAGACCATGAGGTAGAAGCACAACCTTCCATATATTATAACCATTATACTCTTTCTAATTCTACAAGTGATACTTTAAAAAAAGTCATCTAGAGAATCATTAATAAAAACATCCTCTTTAGACAATGTGCTAATCGGATGGTTACAAATCTTCAAGACTGCTCAACAAAGTCTCCAGATGCAGGAGACAGTCCTTGCCTTAACACTCACATTCTAAAAGATTTAGCAAAAGCACTTCTTTCAGTTGTTTTACAACTAGCCAGGCCTGCACATAATAATCAACAGATCATATCACCCCTCAAAGAGCTACGTACACCAAGCTGTTTGTATGTGCAACTAAAATTCTGTGAACAAAAATAATGCAAATATAATTTCTTATTTGTGGCAGTTTTTTTCTTCACTTAATATCATAAACACTATTCCCTCTACCTAGAAGTCCACCTGACTCTATTTCACTAGAGAAAAACCCCTCAGACAAGATCAGCTCAGATGTGACCCTTACCATCACCCCCTTCCATGCCCCCACTTTTTTGCCACGGTGTATTTACCGTACATTTTTAGGAGACATTCTCACCCTCATCCTCTCCCGCATGGACTATGCAGCTTCAAAAGCAGAAGTGACAGTATATTATCTCTCAACAGTCTGTGCATATACTTAGTAAGTTACACAGAAATCAAATGATCCTGGTTTTAATTCCTTAATCTTCCAAACTATGCTGTTAAAAAGATTAGAGATTATGTATCAAAATAGTCAGTGTCTGGCATGTAGCAGTAACTTAAGAAATAGCAGTTCTTATTAGCTCGATTTTTCAACCTTCAGAACTTCTTAGAATGCCTCATATGTATATAGATATATGGATACAGATATGAAAAGAGAAACTGCTTATGGTATTCATCAGAAGGAGATCTGGTTATAAATTCCTAGTAAGTATAAAATTATCATTTAGTGAGTTTTACTAGCACTTCTAGAGATAGAATATCTGAGATCTTGTTTACTCATCCATCATTCTGAGGCAGGACCAACATCTAGAATGGAATGTAATTAAGCAAGACTCTCTTTTGGATCATTTGAATTCATCAATGAATGTGTCCATTGATAAACAATGTTTCAAGAAGAAATAGCATATTTGATATGCTGTAGAATCAATCCTCCTCCTCCTCAACAGAATATTTAACTTTAGCAGCTATTGAGTCAAGGATAATGAGGACATGACTCATTTTACTCGTGTTAAATATAAACATAAGAATGAACAAGCTTCTAGGTAATTGTTGTGTATTTAAATACTTAAGCATTTCAGCATAAGCGCCATTGACATCATCTTTCTCATAATTGATTCTACTTTCCCATCTTCCATACTTATACTATATTTACTGGATAGAAGTTAAAAAGAGTTTTGGCAACTCTCTCAGTACAATTGGTTATTTGTCAGTTTTCTCACTGTTGATAGCAAGAAAGTAGGGACCTACGTGTACAAAATTTTGGTGCTAGTACAATTATACGTAGTTCAATAGAAGACAGCAGAAATGAATAGCTAAGCAAGCTCACACACACACACCACATATAACTAAGCTAGGGAGGGCACGAAGAGAGAAATAATTCCAAATTTGGAACAGAGCCATGAAAGTAACACTTTGAAAACATATTTTGTGGATTAGTATATGTTAAAATGCAAGCATATTAAATGGAATTAGAAGAAAACAAAAAGAAGGGACATTGGAGGGCTTATATTCCTTCTTCCTCTTTTTTTAATATCAATTATCAAGAAAATTCACTTACGGCCATCTTCCCAGCCCCTCTCTTACTGAAAACAATATAGAGGCATGAGGAAAAAATTAAAAAGTCAATTTCTTTCCAAGACCTAAGTATCATTTAATTACAACTGTTTATTGACTAATTATCATGTCTTAGCCAGAATAGTCACAGGTACTTTACATTCATTACCTCATTTAGTTATTTAACCAGTTCTATGATTTGGACAATATCATTCCCACCATTTTCTGTTAAGGGAACTGTGTTTCAGAGAGGTTACATGGTTTATTCCAAGTCACACACCTAATAAGAGGCAGAGTTGGTAATTCCAACCCAGGTTTGTCTGATCCCAAAGCCCACACATTTAACCACTACACTCATTGAAAATGACAGTAAATTAAATTGAAAGATGACCCTGTAACTGTAGTTTGTATGATACTTTCCATTCATGTGAGATTTCATGTAATTCTAATGACATAAAGAAATGGTGTTCAGCTATATTATATGTTATTCATATTCCACAAGACGGTTTTCCATATCTCTGTTCCTTTTAAAAATAACAGTCTGCCCTTTTATTTTTAACACCAATAAATCCTATTCATCCCATTGGTTCAGCTCAAATGCCACTCTTTCTTTTAAAATTTATTTTGGTATCATTAATCTACAATTACATGTGCAATATTATGGTTATTAAACTACCCCCTTCATCAGATCCCCCCACCAACCCCATTACAGTCACTATCCATCAGCGTAGTGAGATGCTATAGAATCACTACTTGTCTTCTCTGAGTTGTACTGCCCTCCCCGTCCCCCCTCAACATTACATCTGCTAATCGTAATGCCCCTTATTTCTCCCTTGTCCCTCCCTTCCCGCCCATCCTACCCAGTACTTTCCCTTTGGTAACTATAAGTCCATTCTTGGGTTCTGTGAATCTGCTGCTGATTTTTTCTTTCAGTTTTATTCTTTGCTCTTATGCTCCACATATGAGTGAAATCATTTAAAACTTGTCTTTTTCCACTTGGCTTATTTCACTGAGCATAATACCCTCTAGCTCCATCCATGTTGTTGCAAATGGTAGGATTTGTTTTCTTCTTATGGCTGAATAATATTTCATTGTGTAAATGTACCACTCTTCTTTATCCATTCATCTACTGATGGACACTTAGGTTGCTTCCATTTCTTGGCTATTGTAAATAGTACTGTGATAAACATAGGGGTGCATCTGTCTTTTTCAAACTGGGCTGCTGCATTCTTAGGGTAAATTCCTAGGAGTGGGATTCCTGGTCAAATGGTATTTCTATTTTGAGTTTTTTGAGGAACCTCCATACTGCTTTCCACAATGGTTGAACTAATTTGCATTCCCACCAGCAGTGTAGGAGGGTTCCCTTTTCTCTACATCCTCACCAACATTTGTTGTTGTTTGTGTTTTGGATTTTGGCTATCCTTACTGGTGTGAAATGATATCTCATTGTGGTTTTAATTAGCATTTCTCTGATGATTAGTGATGTGGAGCATCTTTTCATGTGCCTGTTCTTTGGAGAAATGTCTATTCATGCCCTCTGCCCATTTCTTAATCGGATTATTTGCTTTTTGTTTGTTGAGGTGCGGGAGTTCTTTACATATTTTGGATGTCAACCCCTTATCAGATATGTCATTTATGAATATATTCTCCCATACTATAGGATGTCTTTTTGTTCTACTGATGGTGTGTGTCCTTTGCTGTACAGAAGCTTTTCAGCTTCATATAGTCCCACTTGTTCATTTTTGCTTTTGTTTCCCTTGCCAGGGGAGATATATTCATGAAGAAGTCGCTCATGTTTATGTCCAAGAGATTTTTGCCTATGTTTTTTCCTAAGAGTTTTATGGTTTCATGACTTGCATTCAGGTCTTTGATCCATTTTGAGTTGACTTTTGTGTATGGGGTTAGACAGTAGTCCAGTTTCATTCTTTTACATGTAGCTGTCCAGTTTTTCCAACACCAGCTGCTGAAGAGGCTGTCATCTCCCCATTGTATATCCAAGGCTCCTTTATCAAATATTAATTGACTGTATATGTTTGGGTTAATGTTTGGATTTTCTGTTCTGTTCCACTGGTCTGTGGGTCTGTTTTTGTGCCAATACCAAATTGTCTTGATTACTGTGGCTTTGTAGTAGAGCTTGAAGTCAGGGAGCGTAATCCCCCATTTTATTCCTCCTTCTCAGGATTGCTTTGGCTATTTGGGGTCTTTTGTGGTTCTGTATGAATTTTAGAATTATTTGTTCCAGTTCATTGAAGAAATCTGGTGGTATTTTGAAGGGATTGCATTGAATCTGTAGATTGCTTTAGGTAGTATAGCCATTTTGACATATTTATTCTTCCTAGCCAAGAGCATGGGATGAATTTCCATGTTAGTGTCCTCTTTAATTTCTCTTAGGAGTGTCTTGTAGTTTTCAGGGTAAAGGTCTTTCACTTTCTTCATTAGATTTATTCCTAGGTATTTTACTCTTTTTGATGCAATTGTGAATGGAATTGTTTTACTGATTTCTCTTTCTGTTAGCTCATTGTTAGTGTATAGGAAAGCAACAGATTTCTGTGTGTTGATTTTGTATCCTGCAACTTTGCTGAATTCAGATATTAGTTCTAGTAGTTTTGGAGTGGAGTCTTTAGGGTTTTTCATGTACAGTATCATGTCATCTGCAAATAGTGACAATTTGACTTCTTCTTTACCAATCTGGATGCCTTGTATTTCTTTGTTTTGTCTGATTGCCATGGCTAGGAACTCCAGTACTAGGTTGAATAACAGTGGAGAAGGTGGGCATCCCTGTCTTGTTCCTGATCTTAGATGAAAAGCTTTCAGCTTTTTGCTGTTAAGTATGATGTTGGCTGTGGGTTTGTCATATATGGCCTTTATGATGTTGAGGCCCTTTCCCACTATACCCATTTTGTTGAGAGTTTTTATCATGAATGGATGCTGAATTTTTTCAAATGCTTTTCCAGTATCTATGGAGATGATCATGTGGTTTTTGTTCTTCTTTTTGTTGATGTGGTGGATGATGTTGATGGATTTTCGAATGTTGTACCATCCTTGCATCCCTGGGATGAATCCCACTTGATCATGGTGTATGATCCTCTTGATGTATTTTTGAATTCGATTTGCTAATATTTTGTCGAGTATTTTTGCATCTACGCTCATCAGGGGTATTGGTCTGTTATTTTCTTTTTTGGTGAGGTCTTTGCCCGGTTTTGGTATTAAAGTGATGCTGGCTTCATAGAATGAGTTTGGAGGTAGTCTCTCCTCTTCTATTTTTTGGAAAACATTAAGGAGAATCGGTGTTATTTCTTCTCTATATGTCTGGTAGGATTCAGAGGTGAATCCATCTGGCCTGGGGGTTTTGTTATTGGGTAGTTTTTTGATTATCGATTCAATTTCATTGCTGGTGATTGGTCTGTTTAGTTTTTCTGTTTCTTGCTTGGTCTGTCTTGGAAGGTTGTCTTTTTCTAAGAAGTGGTCCATTTCTTCTAGGTTTTCCAGCTTGTTAGCATATAGATTCTCATAATATTCTCTTATGATTCTTTGTATTTCTGTGGGCTCCATCGTTATTTTTCCTTTCTCATTTCTGATTCTGTTTATGTGTGTAGATTCTCTTTTTCTCTTAATAAGTCTGACTAGGGGTTTATCTATTTTGTTTATTTTTTCAAAGAACCAGCTCTTAATTTCATTGATTTTTTCTACTGTTTTATTCTTCTCAATTTTATTTATTTTTCTCTGATCTTTATTATGTCCCTCCTTCTGGTGACTTTGGGCCTCATTTGTTCTTCTTTTCCCAATTTCAGTAATTGTGTCTTTAGACTATTCATTTGGGAATGTTCTTCCTTCTTTAAATAGGCCTGGATTGCAATATACTTTCCTCTTAGAACTGCCTTTGCTGCATCCCACAGAAGTTGTGGCTTTGTTTTGTTGTTGTCATTAGTCTCCATATATTCTGTGCTCTCTGTTTTAATTTGGTCATTCATCCATTGATTATTTAGGAGAATGTTGTTAAGTCTCCATGTATTTGTGGGACTTTTTGTTTTCTTTCTAAAATGTATTTCTAGTTTTATACCTTTGTGATCTGAGAAGTTGGTTGGTAGAATTTCAAAATTTTTGAATTTAGTGAGGTTCTTTTTGTGGCCTAGTGTGTGGTCTATTCCGGAAAATGTTCCATGTGCACTTGAGAAGAATGTGTATCCTGTTGCTTTTGGGTGTAGAGTTCTGTAGATGTCTGTTACGTCCATCTGTTCTAGTGTGTTGTTCAGTACCTCTGGGTCTTTACTTATTTTCTGTCTGGTTGATCTGTCCTCTGGAGTGAGTGGTGTGTTGGAGTCTCCTAAAATGAATGCAATGCTTTCTATTTCCTCCTTTAACTCTGTTAGTGTTTGTCTCACATATGTTGGCACTCCTGTGTTGGGTGCATATATATTTAAAATGGTTATATCCTCTTTCGGGACTGACCCCTTTATCATTATGTAATGTCCTTCTTTATTTCTTGCTACTTTCTTCGTTTTGAAGTCTATTTTGTCTGATACAAGTACTGCTACACCTGCTTTTTTCTCCTTGTTGTTTGCATGAAATATCTTTTTCCATCTCTTCACCTTTAGTCTGTATATCTTTGGGTTTGAGGTGAGTCTCTTGTAAGCAGCATATAGATGGGTCTTGCTTTTTTATCCATTCTGTTACTCTGTGTCTTTTGATTGGTGCATTCAGTCCATTTACATTTAGGGTGATTATCGATAGATATGTACTTATTGCCATTGCTGGCTTTAGATTCGTGGTTACCAAAGCTTCAAGGGTAGCTTCTTTACTATCTAACAGTCTAACTTAACTTTCTTGTTGTTACTGTAAACACAGTCTGATGATTCTTTCTTTATTTCTCTCCCTTCTTATTCTTCCTCCTCCATTTTTTATACACCAGGTGTTTTATTCTTTGCCTTTTGTTAGTATTTGTGTGGTCTTCTTTTTTTGCTATGATTTTATTTTCTCTGGTGACATCGTTTTAGCCTTAGGAGTGCTTCCATCTAGAGCAGTCCCTTTAAGATATCATGTAGAAGTGGTTTATGAGAGGCAAACTCTCTCAACTTTCGTTTGTCTGGAAATTGTTTAATCCTTCCATCATATTTACATGATAATCGTGCTGGATACAATATTCTTGGTTCGAGGCCCTTCTGTTTCATTGCGTTAAATATATCATGCCATTCTCTTCTGGCCTGTGAGGTTTGTGTTGAGAAGCCTGATGATAGTCTAATGGGTTTTCCTTTGTAGGTGATCTTTTTTCTCTCTCTAGCTGCCTTTAATACTCTGTCCTTATCTTTGATCTTTGCCATTTTAATTATTATGTGTCTTGGTGTTGTCTTCCTTGGGTCCCTTGTGTTGGGACATCTGTGGGCTTCCATGGTTTGAAAGACTATTTCCTTCCCCAGCTTGGGGAAGTTTTCAGCAACTAGTTCTTCAAAGACACTTTCTATCCCTTTTTCTCTCTCTTCTTCTTCTGGACTCCTATAATGCAAATATTGTTCCATTTGGATTGGTCACACAGTTCTCTTAATATTCTTTCATTCCTAGAGATCCTTTTATCTCTCTCTGCCTCAGCTTCTCTGTATTCCTGTTCTCTGATTTCTATTCTATTAACAGTCTCTTGCATCTCGTCCAGTCTGCTGCTAAGCCCATTGATCACTTGTCTCATTTCTGCATTGTCTTTCCTCACTTCCCTCACTTCCTCCCTTAGCTCTTGCATATATCTCTGTGGATCCATCAGTATGGTTATGACTTTTATTCTGAATTCTTTTTCAGGAAGATTGTGCATGTCCATCTCATCAGGCTCCCTCTCTGGCGTTGTCTGGCTAAGCTTTGTTTGTACCATATTCCTCTGTCTTTTCATGGCGATAGAAGTGGTCGCTGGTAGGTGTCACGTGTGTCAGGTGGGCTCTTTAAGACTTTTAAAATGAAAAAGAAAAAAAAAATGCCCACCGTGATAAAATTCTGTGAGGATGCTGTAGGTGGCACTGCTGCTCAACTATTCTGCAGCCATGGCGGCTTCACCAGGCCCTTTGTGGCTTTGGCCAGGGACGACACAAATGGGAGGCTGCTGATCTCTTTGGGAAGCCTCGGCGTGGCTGCTTTGCTTGTCTGCCAGCTAAGGGGTCTGAAATTCCCCAGGACTCCCAGCCTGCTGGGCTGAGTGCACTGGGATGATTTTGTTCCGCTGTTCGGCCCTTGTCTCTTTAAGACTTTTAAAAAGCACGCACTTTTCTTTTGTCCCAGGCAGCCGGCCTAGGGGACTTGCCATCTCAGATCCTGCACTTCTGTTTCTCTAATCTCCGATACACTGCGTGATGTGTGTCAGTGCTTCTGGCGCAGATCACCAGGGCTGGTTATTTGGTGGGCCTGTGCTTCCACTCCCTCCCTGCTCTGAATCTTTTCCTCCCGCCTGTGTGCTGGGGTGGGGAAGTGCTCAGGTCCCACTGGGTCGTGGCTTTGTATCTTATCCACTTCGTGAAGTGCTGAGTCCTTGCAGGTGTAGTTGTAGCCTCGGTGTTGTCCTGTATCTTCTGGTCTCTCTTTAGGAATAGTTGTATTTGTTGTTTTTTCATAAATATATATAGTTTTGGGAGGAGATTTCCGCTGCCCTGCTCACGCCGCCATCTTCCCAGAAGTCAGACACTTCTTTTTTTAAGCTCTCCATTTGTTCTCCCGCTGGAAGTAATCACTCCCATTTTTGAACTCTCACAGTTTTCTTTTATGCTATAAATTATTGCCTTTAATTGCAGGCTTCCCGAGGTAGTGATCTGTGCCCACATCACACCTGCAACTTCTTTGTGTCCACAAGGCATCTGTAAGTGTTTAGAGCTGGCAGCAACTCAGACATGACAAAATTTGTCTTTTACTGGCTAAAATTTTATCTTGAACTGTGAAAGTATGAATGTGAACAACCTATGTAAATATAAATATGTTAAATAAATGAAAGGAAAAACAGTAGAAAATTATTTAATATCTGGAAACCAAATCACGCTAAAGCACTTTATGTATGCTTATTCACATAGGTCAATAGTTGTTGTCATACATTCTTGTCAAATCATTGTTATATATTCATTGAAGTAGTATTTGAATATCAGTATTTGTCAAAAACTGTATTTCTTACAGTTATTAATAAATTAATTGTATTTTTATCATGTAAAAAATTTGGAATTAGAATAATAACCTGTTCTATATTTTCATTCTTTAAGCTTAGCATTACCTCCTAGTTTAAGTGGATGGGATTAACTATATCGGCAACAAATAGCATTTGAATTACATGTATACATGTTACTTTTATATGTAAATGCTCCTATTGTTATAGATTCTCAACATGCAGATGCATGCACCAAATACAGAAGCTTGTAAAAAAATAAACATAAAATGTGTTCTATGTGGGTATTTGTCATGTGCACACACATGTGTATCTACCATCTAGGAGGTTTAGAGAATTTGAGTAGTTATTATTAATATCACCACTAATTGAGGTAGGCATTGTATTTGGAAATCCAATCAACTTAGCACAGTATACAAAATCATCCAATATATCAGTCCTGCCTCCCTTTCTAGACTTGTTTTCCGTAACTTCCTCCTTCCTGGTATCAGATGATAATTGTGAAGCAAATTCCTTACATTTCCTAAACATATCATTGTCTCTGCATCTCTACCCTCCACCTCCCTTTGCTAGCTTCTTCTCTTTACATGCAGTACTTTTTCCCCTTAATTTTATTGAGAAATAATTGATATACATCTCTGTATAACCTTAAGGCATACAGAATAATGGTTGTATTTACATATACTGTGAAATGATTACCACAATAACAGTACTTTTATAGACTTCAATTTGTAGTTATTGCATGTTCATCTCCACTGCCAGACCACAAGACCTTTTGGCCTCAGTGTTTAGCATGATGTTCAGCTCACAGCATGACGAATAAATGAATGTGAACCCATTAAAAATTCTCAAGGCTCTGCACTCAGATATTAAAAGAGAACAAACCTTCTTTCTCTTTTCTACAGTCTGCTTTTTTAAACAAGCTTCAACTTGAGTGTGTTACGCTAGGCATGCTACCTTTTCAAGCTAAAATATTGCAACTATCTCCATAATTAGTCATAACTGGTCATTAAGTAAATTATTTTGAAAATTCTGACAGTATGTATTTGTTCACGATAGTCCTCCTAGGAGATAGAAATGCAGTCCAATGCACTATATTGCCTCCTGCCACAGATCCTTAATTTTTAAAAACGTCTCTGCTCTTTCTTCTAATTTATATCAGGTATATTCCTTTAGATTTCCTTTAAAATGAAAATAATCTGCTTTAAACACAATCATCTGAAACCAAAGTTTGCTTTTCCACCCAGGTCAATTGCATGGGTAAGTAAATTAAAAATTAAACAAATAAAGGAAGGATTTGTGATAGGTAAACTTAAGTTAAATATTTATTGAGAACCACTGATGTATAAAACACAATGCAAGGAGCTTTCACATTCATTTGGGTTCTTAGCCAGGCTTCAGTGGTCCCTACATTGGATAGGATCCGATCCTACAGTGTCAGGATCGCTTGAAATTTTATGCAAAACTTTGTAATATGGTTGGTATATGACAATGATGATGATAATAGTTAACACTTATTGAGGATTCACTATTTTCCAGGTAGAAGCTATGCAGTTTATATTCACTATCTCATTTAATTTTCACTTCAGCTGAAGAAGGAAATTGAAATGTAAAGAAGTTGCATAACTTGTCACACACTTAATAAGGGCCTAAACAGGGAAATAAACCCCGATTTGTTTGACTCCAACCCTATGCTCCTAACCACTACATACTGCCTCTATTTTCTGGAGCAATGGCCAAAGTTTTCATTAGTCTGTCAAGCAGATTGTGAGTCAAACATTTTAAGACTGTCTTAGAAGCATTAGCTTAGTCAATCCCCAAAAAATCTGCTTAGGTGGTATTGCTATCTCCATTAACTGACACAGAGAACAAGACAAGCTTACAATTTGCACGCAAGTTGACTTACAACATTTATACACAATTTGCCTCTTAGTGTAGCAAAAGGACAGCTCTTCATGGCTGTCTTCTCTGATTAATATTTAGACACACCCATGCTAGACCTGGCATTATTCCGTTCCTGATTCAGCCCATCAGGACACCCCAAAGTGCTGTCATGTAATAACAGGGCATGAAGGCCAAATCAGAGCCTGGCAAACTGAGGCACATGAGAGAATTCTATGACCTGAAACTTACTCTTTCCTTGCCACATTTTCACAATAGTTTCATAATTTATCTTCCTGCCACCACTGTCTTGCCGAAAGAGCACATCCTTGTTCCACATGCTATAGGGGAGACAAAGTATTAAAATTCCTTGTAAAAACAAGTTTAGACACTCTCACAGTAAAACTCCACTGACGTATACAGCCTGCAGGATGAAAGCCAGATGCCCTCACAGGCTTTCCAGGAGCTGACCCTCACTCACACATTCCTCTGTGCTCTTTTCACTCCACTCCCCTTTATGAGAACTGCGTTCTGCCATATGGATCTTTGTACTGGTCCCCAGTGAGTCCAACTGCCTCAGAACTGTGCTTCTCATATGCTACTCCTTCCACCTGAAATGTTCTTCATGACTACTCATCTGGAAAACACTGACTCTTTATTCAAGATTACTTTTAAGTCTTTTCCTTGATGATTTCCCCAAACCAGAAATTCAAGTTAACACTTTTCTGTGCTCACATGGCTGCCTTGTTAATGGCCCTTTGCTGGATGCACTTGTCATACCATATGTAACTGCTTAAAAAATACAGTTTCAGATATACCACTGGCCTACTAAGGGTGTAACTTTCCCTTATGCATCTTTGTATCATATCATTAATACCTGTCACTGTGCCTATTATAAGGTAATGTAGAAGCCAAACAATTACTGGACAAAGGAAGGAAACCTTTTCTGGTAATTAAGACTGAGATCATCTTAGCCGTTGATATGAGTTTTTCTCTTCACAAAAATTATTCTAAGACACCTGGGGTTCTGTTGTGATGTGAGAACATAAAACACCATGGAATCACAACAGAAAATTCTCATGTGAGCACTTGGATGAATCAATTTTACAGCCTTAGAAATTTGAGAGGTGAGCTTTGCACCTGTTACTTATAAGAAAACTGCACTGTAGACATACAGTGTTTCTATTTCCTGAAAATTTCAACATTATCACCTTCATTGAATTCATGTAATATACTAATAGTTCCAAGGCAGGTATATATATATTTTATCTTTTTGTGATTGAGATGCTAAGAAAATCTGATGGAGCGAAAACACTATCCTCATTCCTTCCCTCTGTAAATCTATGACATGAATTCAATAAACTTCTTTACTGACCCACTTTTTCAGAGAATAAGTCATAATTTTAAGAATCCTCCTTCTGAAACCTTTGGATGACAGGAAAAAAGAGTGAATAACCATGGGCCTGTCATCTGATTTTTATCTCTATCTTGTATTTGCTTGTATGTCTATATTTAGACAATAAATCAGATATTAAATCCATAAACAATTTAATACAAATATAGGTTTGTAATACACAGTGGGGCAACATAAATGAAACTCCAGCCGAGCAGATGGATTTAGCTATTGTTAAGTCTGGAATGGTTTCCAAGAACATTTTGCATCTTCCAAATGATCTCTTGCATGCAATTTTCAACAACTAATGTCCAGAAAATGGTTAAATTATTTACCCCATTGCTCTTGGTCTCTGGGGTACCTTCTAGTACACTGATGCCCATGAATTAATTTCTTACCAGTGGACAAACGTTTCTATAGGATAAAATAATAAGACCCAGTATAATGGCTGCTTTATTTAAAATCACAATGGCCACCTTTGCAGAGCTGCTGCTGTGTTCTAAGCTTCATCATAGTCCTGCAGAAATAGACCTTAGCAGACCCATTTTATAGAGGATGAAACTGAGTTCTGAAAGGTTAAGTGACACGTCCAAGACTGCACTACTGGAAGAGGTAAGATTTGAACCTTGAGTTTTTTAGCTTCAAATCATTCTGTGTTCAGCTTAAACTGTGGGTTATGTGATTGTAAACACAATGCTGGAAACATCTCTGAATCATAATAACCCTAAACCCCACTTTAGGAATATCACATTTAAAAATACTTAACATGTGGCCCCCAAATTAAAGGTCACCTATACTTTTAAAAAATTTAAGAGAATTACAGAAATTGCTAAAATAAAATTACTAAAATTTCAGTAAGTACTATTGAAACTCATAATAGCTCTATAAGAGAGCGTGGAATGAGGTTTCAACATTTTGTGTGGGATGGCTTGTAACAGCATTTTTTACATAGTCTTTATAATTTGGGTTATAATTACAACAAAGTATTTAATATTTAAATTCACTTACTATATGAATGTTACTACTGGACAGGAGAGATACATCACTTATAACTTATGATTTAATACGGGAGATGGACACATTAGTCAATAATTGACATACATTGAGCAATACATATAGGTCTTTTGGAGATAGAGACTGATAAGATATTGACAACATCCCCAGGAGGACTGTAGCTTAGTGGATGCTGTCTACTGAAATGTAATGGTTGCCCCTCTACCTGTCTGCGTGCTCCATAAATACTGCTAAAAAAGGAGGAAAACTCCTGCCAGTTTTCAAATTAGATCGCCACCAATGAAAATATTCACCCATTTTCCATCAATAAACATGCACCAATGATCTATCATAAGCCAATTTCCAAATCATGTGCAGGGAACACAAAAATGAATGTAAAGAACGTCTAGGAAGAATTTTCAGCCTATTAGATATAAAGTCATGGAAATAGGCAACACTATGATAACATGAAGCGATGTGTGCTCTGTCAGAACAATGAACTCCTATTATCGTTACTGACTCGTGGAGTTTGAGCCTTTACCATGTGCCAAGCAGTGTGCTAAGCACTTACATATGTTGTTTCATTTAATCTTCACATAATTCCATTTGATATACCCTATTATTCACACAAAATGTACAGGTCAAATTGAGGCTTATAGCTGTAGAGTAGTTTGTACAGGCCACACATTAAGGATTTAAATCCAGGCAGTCAGACTCCTGAATGCACTTTGGGCCTTAACCTCCTAATGGCGTGCAGAGAAGGGAGTCTCCACTTTGGAAATGGGAAGCTCAGAGGATCTTCCAACAAGAAACGTCCCTTGAGCTAAGTCTGACAAGAGGGACAGGACACACAAGGGGGCTGAGTAGGAAGGGGACAGCTGGTGAAAAACCTGGCAGAGGAAATAATAAAGACAAAGTTACGGAAACAAAAACAACAGAAAATGTCACTTGTTAGGTGAACAGAAGGCACTTTGTTATGTCTCGTGTGTAGGATATGTATGGAGGAAGAATTAAGAACTAATATTAAGGATCTTAAATTTAAGACATCTAACCACATGTCAGACAAGTAAATAGGATTTTATTTTGTTCTCAAACAGACAAATGAAATAGGTATTATTAGTATTATCCCACTTTTACATATAAGGACACTTAGGTTTAAAGAGATTAAGAAACTTGTCCAAACATAAACTGGAGCTAGGATTTTTTTACCAGATCTATTGACTCCTGAGCTTAAGTTCTTCATTTCTAAACTGGAGAGGCAGGAGCCAGTCCATGCAGGCCTGGAGCTCCATTATCAAGGACTTCAGATTGATTGATTGACACTATAGGCATTGTCAAGGCTATTGATCGGAGAAGTAATATTACCAGATTTTTATTTTAGAAAATTCCCTCTGGTTATAGCATGGAGGAGAGAATAAGATCTAGCCAAAAAGATAAATCCTGTTAAGGTAAGAGAAGGGGAGAGTCTAAACTGGGTCAATGTTATGAAAATTAATGGAGGGAAGAAAGATTCAAAATATCAGGGTGATCAAATCAGCAAAACTAGGTGCCTGAGTAGCTAAGAGAAACAGAAGAGCTGAGAACTTCTAATTTTTTAACTTGAGCAATAGGAGAGATGATTTCCCCCCCTGCCCGTGTTTATAGGACAAATAAAAGCATCACAGGAACAGCAGGAAAGATATAGGAAACTTAATCAGTTATTAAATTTTGTTTCAAAAACCTTAAGAGACCGTTTCTAGAATGGAACATGGCACTGTTTTCTGTGATTGTGTGACTACAGGTAGATTCCCTGTGGCAATATAATCACAAGGACTGTAATAAGACCAGCCAGTGTCATATGGAATCAGCCTCTTCATTCCTAACCTAATTAGTAACCTAATCTCTTCCTAAGTATAGGCACATTTTGAATACAGAACAATTTAGTGCAGGTGAACTTGGTTTTAATTAAATTCAGCTATAATTATTCAGATTAATAGAGCACAATCAGGAATGATTATTTACTTTTTTAAAAACAAATTTTGTTTAAAAAAAACCATACACACACTATAAAACTGTCTTTGTATAGCCTTTCCAGTGCAATTGTGTGCATTTGAAATACAGCATACCTCCAAGGCTTATATGTTGATACATGCAGTATGCCAGATGATTTCCATGTATTATCTCATTTAATTATCACAAAAATTCCATTCGTTGGCACTATTATTATCTCCATTTTAATGATAAAGAAACCAAGGCTTAAAGTTTATCCAAAATCATTTCTGAAGAGTGAATATTCAAATTCAACCACTCTGCTAAAAAATGTCCATCATTGTCATATGTTTTCCAGTTTTCCTTTTTAAGGTATGTTCATGATAAATTTATAGCACAAAGTAATCAAGTACACACTGATTATGTTACAGCTAGATAAACCTAGCAATATGCAGAAGTATGAGATATATTTTTGTTTTCCACCATAAAAAGCAATGTGTTTAGGAATGATGGACTTTGATAGAAACACAATTACTTTTTGTACTGCTAATTTCTATCACTAAATTGCTTTGAAAATTCAATTATTCAGTTCAGTTACTTTATTTAATGAGTATCATCAAAGAAACATGCATCAGCATAACATTAAATTTATTTCATTTGAAATTCTTAATTACTCTAAATATGTCAGGGGATTTGATCTGCTTATGAAAAATACACAATAGGACTTGAAAAGGACCTTTTCTTATAATTTCTTAAATAGATGATACAAACATACTATGAAAGCAGAGAGCCAAACAGTGAAATAGAGCCATCTAATCCAAATTTTTAAACTCATAATGTTTTTTTTTCACATATAAAATTGCTTCACCCTCTCTGCTTCTGATTTCAGATTACATGCTCACATTGTGCTGGCTACTTAACAAGTATTATTTAATTTAATCCTCATGGTAAATCAATACAGTGGATTTTAAATTGAATCTACAAATGAGGAAACCAAGGTTCAAAGAAATTAATCTATTAATTAATTCAGGTCCATGCAGGAATAAATGGCAGAGCAAAGACTCAAACCTTGGCCATTTAGATAACAAAATACAATAGATTTTGTTTATTATAAGTAATTATAAAAGACAGTCTACATAATCTTATTTTATTTTAGAATCTATTTTTCTCACATGTCATAGGCGTTTAGGCTGCTCTAAGCTTAACTTCTCCTTTATAGCACATATCTCAAGATACATATCTGAAAGAATCAAATGCTCTTCTAAAGTAATCAATAAGATATCCAGAATTAATGACATGAACAAGAATACCTTATAAACATACTTTGCTTTAAAAATGAGGACATTGCTACTATCGTTAATATCTAAAAGTCACTGTGAATTCCTTTAGGATATTTTGGGTAGTTGTGGAAATACCTTGTTATTCAAACATTAAATGTAAAATTTTAACCCCTCATATGCATAGTATTAGGCATTGCCCTTGCCTACATATCATTTTTACAACTTAGGACTTCTAGTCTTCTCCTTATGGATAAAATCCCACAGTCAGGAGGCCATTACAGTGTCCACTCTCTGGCCACCACCCTCTGTGCCCCACTGCCTTTCTCCACAATGCCCAGGTCCCTGCAGAATACAGCTGTACTTCTATATCCTAGATTTCTTCTTGAAAAGTACCAGTGAATAGAAGTTGTAGGTGGGCAGCTTGGTATAATGAAGAGCCAAAGAGACCTGAATTTGGTTCTTAGAAACTGTCAGGGCTTGGACATGCCCTTAAGTCTCTCCAAACGTTTATGGTGTAGGGACATATTTACTTGAAAGGCTAGGTACAGCTTAGAAATAATGTGAAAAAATGCCATTTGCACAGGGAAAATAATGGTAAAGAGTTCAAAGTAATGGTTATAAAGATGCTTACCAAATTCAGAAGAATGGAGGAACACAGAACTTGAACAAAGAGTTAGAAAATATAAGAAAGAACCAATGAGAGTTAAAGAATACAATAAATGAAATGAAAAATATGCCAGAATCAAGAGCAGATTAAATGATACAGAAGAATGGATCGGTGATCTGGAAGACAAAATAGTAGAAATCAACGAATCAGAATAGCAAAAAGAAGAAAATGCTCTTTTTTAAACAGCATTAAAAAAAATAAGGATAGATTAAAGGACATCTAGGACAATATTAAACATACTAACATTCACATTATGAGGGCCCTAGGAGAAGAGAGAGAAAAAGAGGCAGAAAATATATTTGAAGAAATAATAGCTGAGAACATCTCTAACCTGGGGAAGGAACCAGACATCCAGGTCTAGGAATCAGAGAGTCCCAAATAAGGTGAACTCAAAGAGCTCCACATCAAGAATGTTACAATTAAAAAGGCCAAAATAGAGGCTCTTAAATGCAGCAAGAGAAAATAATCACATAGAAGGGAAAACCCATAAAGACTATCAGTTGATTATTTTCAGCAGAAAGTTGTAGGCCACCAGGGAGTGGCATGATATATTTAAAGTGCTAAGAGTGAAAAACTTAAAACCTAGAATACCCAATCCAGCAAGGATAGAACTCAGAATTGAAGGATAGAGAGTTCCCCAGAAAAGCAAAAACTAAAGGAGTTAATCACCACTAAACCAGCCAAAATATTTACAGACATAAAGAGGGAAATTATCAGTACCACAATAAGAGTAGAGGACTTTAATTCCCCACTTATATCAATGGATAAATAATCCAGGGAGAAAATCAACAAAGAAAAATTAGTCATAAAGAACAACTTAGTCCAGATAGACTTAATACATACAAAACATTTCACTTAAAAATTACAGAATACACATTCTTTTCAAGTGCACATGGAACATGGTAAAATGCTTATGCTATCTAAAGCAATCTACAGATTCAGTGCAACTCTCATCAAAATATCAATGGTATTTTTCACAGAACTAGAACAAATAATCCTAAAATTTGTATAGAACACAAAAGATGGTGAATAGCCAAAGCAATCTTGAGCAAGAAGAACAAAGCTCAATGTATCATGCTCCTTAATTTCAAACTACACTACAAAGCTATAGTAATCAAAACAATATAGTACTGGCACAGAAACAGACATATATTTCAATAGAACAGAGAGCCCAGAAATGAACTCACACATATATGGTCAATTAAACTATGACAAATGAGGTAAGAATATCCAGTGCAGGAGAAGACAAGTCTTTTCCATAAATAGTACTGGGAAAACTGCAGAGCTATATGCAAAAATATGAAACTAGACCACTTTCATACACAATATACAAAAAATAAATTCAAAATGAATTTAAGATTTAAATGTAAGACCTGAAACCATAAAACTCCTAGAAGAAAACATTGGCAGTAAGCTGTATGACATCAGTCTTAACAACATATTTTTTTTGGACCAGTCTCCTCAAAAATAACAAAAACTAAAATAAACAAATGGGATTACATCAAACTAAAAAAGTTTTGCACAGCAAAGAAAACCATCAAAAAAAAAAAGACAACTTACTGAATAGGACATTATTTTTACAAATTATACATCTGATAAAGGTTTAATATCTACAATATCTAAAGAATTTATACAACTTACTACCAAAAAAACAAACAGCCTGGTTAAAAATGGGCAGATGTGAATAGATATTTTTCTAAAGAAAACATACTGATGGCCAATAGGCACATGAAAAGATGCTCAACATAACTAACCATCAGGAAAATGCAAAACAAAACCACAATGAGATATCTCTTCACACCTGTCAGATTGGCTGTTATCAAAGAGACAAAAAATAGCATGTGTTGATGAGGATGTGGAGAAAAGGGAACACTTGTACATTGTCAGTGGGAAGGTAAATTGGTGTAGCCACTACAGAAACCAGTATGTAGTTTCCTCAAAACATTAAAAATAGAACTACCATATGATACAGCAATTCTCCTTCTGGGTATTTATCTAAAGAAAACAAAAATATCAATTCAAAGTGATATATGCACCCATATATTTATTGCAGAATTATTTACAATAGCCAACATACGGAAGAAACCTAAGTGTCTATTGATAGATGAAAGAATAAAGAAGATATAGTGTATATATATGTATGTATGTGTGTGTGTATATACATATACACAATGGAATACAACTCAGCCATTAAAAAAATGAAATCTTGTCATTTGCAGCAACTGGGATGTACCAAAAGGGTATTATGCTACATGAAGTTAAGTCAAACAGAAAAAGGCAAATGCCATATTTTATTTATATGTGGAATCTATAAAACAAAATAAAACATAAACAGACTCACAGATAACAGAAAAATATTGGTTACCAGAGCAGGCAAGGATGGGGGCAGGAGAAGTAGGTGAAGGGGATTAGGAAGTACAAACATGTAGATATAAAACATGTAAGTCACAGGGATGTAATGTATAGCATAGGGAATATGGGCAATAATATTGTAATAACATCATATGGTAACAGACGGTAACTAAACTTACAGGGGGATCATTTTGTAATGTATAAAAATATCACATCACTATGATGTATACCTAAAACTAATAAGATATTATATGTCAATTATACTTCAATGAAAGAATGGGCTAATACCTACCTCACATGTTTATTTAGAGTATTAAATATAAAAGGTATATGAAACACTTGAGACACTCCCTTACATATAATATGTATTTGGTAAATGTTACTTTCCTTATTATTTTATTTACTTACTTTTTAAACATTTTTCTCTTATTTACTTCCTTTGCTATTAATTGACTCCTAACCCAGCAATAGGCACTTGCAGTTAGTAAAACCTCACAATGTTTATTAAAGACATTACTTTGAAATTAACTGTATTATTTTAACATGTGGCAAAACTATGGAGTGTAAACCAATGATGTTTATCTTATTCATTTCTGCTTCAGGAGGAAGCAATTACTAATCATATTTTGGAGTATACTGAAATCAGAAGTGAAGCCAATTTCAAAATATGTAAATGAATTCTAAGTAGAAAAAGCAAAAAAGGCAACAATAAATACTCTGTCCACATTATAATGAGCATTATATAAAAATTAACTTATATTCAGATATTTTAGACTTCTTTTTATATGATGAGACTTTGCAGCGAGAGAATACAGTTATTCTGTGAGAAACACTGATCAACTATGGCTAAATAACTGAAATATCAGAACAAAAATTTCCATAAAATCAGATCTCTCAATCATTATGTCAATAACAACATGGTACAATAACATTATTTATAAGCCACATCATATCCTTTATCTCCGACAATATTTGCAATGACCTTGCAAGACTGGCATTTTACAGCCCCCCAACTTGTAGCAGAGAAAACAGACTGAAAAGCTTGTTAACTTGTTCAAGATGATTCAGTGAGTAGGGATGGTGTCTGGATTTAAACCCTGGTCTGCTTTATCCTAAGTCCTCCTCCCTTTGTTCGCATTGTTAATCATCACAGAAGACACACTGGATGACTTAAGCAGACAAAGGCAGAGGCACCCATGCTATCTGCTGGCTTCTGTCTGCCCTGACTTCTTGCCCAGCCTGGAGGCTGCAGTCTCTGCCGTCACTCCCTGGTCTCCCACTAAAACTTCCGCCAAGACATATGTGTCAGTCCTGGATCCTGGCTTGGCTCCAGTTCCTGCTTCTCCATTCTGGCTCTCAAGCTGTAGAACAGAATGCCGCACAGACCAGTCAGAGGGCAGGGGGCGTACCCCAGACCCAGGCTCGGCCTCTCTGGTGGAGTGGTCTTGTCTTCTTGGACACCCTTGTGGTTGGCCTAGACCTTTTCCACTCCACAGGCTCTTGTGTCCAAACCCCTGCTCTTACTCCCAACATATCATTTTGTATTTTCTTAAAGGTGCAGAGTTCCAGGAGGACAGAAGACTCTCCTCTCACTTTCATGTCTGCCTGATTTGAATCACAGTTCTTTTACTTACTGGCTTGGAACTTTGGGCAAGGCACTTAACTCTGTAATCTCAGGCTTCTGTTTTTTTAACATGAGAATTATGACATTTGCTTCCATGAGTTACTGAGAAGGAAAATGTGTCTGGCATAGTACCTTGTTCAAAATAGCTATTATAGCTGCTATTATTAGTATTATTAATTATTATAGCTGTTCTAGCATGTTAAGTCCCATGCCCTCATTCTCACTCTGATCACCTCTTGGGGGACTTGTCTTCTGAAGTTAATACTCTACTCTTTGGGACTTGCAGGATGTTAGAACTGGTAGGGATTACAGAACCCCCACCACCTTTTTTTTTCTTCTTTTTACTGATAAGCAAGCTGAAACCAAGAGAACAGAAGGGATATATTTATATGTGTTCACAACAAAGCTGGCTCTGGAATTGGAGGCTTACAATTCCTAATATTTGGCAGTTTCCTTTATGCTCCACTCAGTGTCTCCTCTTTCCTTATTGCTGCCTACAGGCCTGACTGAGCAAGAGCCTTCACTTAACCTTACAGACCCACCCAGATCACACCCTATTTTTCACCCCTCTTTTTCTAAGGATTTACTCAAATAATTTGCAGCTGTGGCCTCTATCTTTCCCCCATTCTGTCTCCCCTAAACCACCTACAATTTAGCTTTAACCTATTGGTGCTACTGGAATCACCAAATCCCATTTTTTCTTAATAAAAAATAGCTTCTTCTGGGCCACGTCTCTGCTTTGCTCATCTTGATGCCCCACATGCCGAGCATAAACTAGGAACACAGTATTTAACATGTATTTGTCGAACGAACGAATAAATGAATCATCAAGAACATCAGCTCCCCTATTCTTGGGATTCTCTACTGATGAAGCACTAAATCTCTTAGTCTTCTTTATTAAACTTCTTTTACTCTCCACCTCTCAGAGTAGAGAGGGATTTTCAACCTTCTGGCTCTTTCTGCATGCTCCCTATTTTCACAATGTGGGGCTGAATATCAAATCTGCACCTGCAGTTTGACACTTCCTCAGTCTTGCATTTCAACTAGTTGGTCTTCATTAACCATGGGGATGGCTCACCGTCACCCCAAACTTACTGTATAAATACAGCAAAATAAAATTCCTCTTCACTCATTCCTAATTTCCCTCATTCAATTGACATTAATATCATTCTCCCAGAATTCCAGGCTTAAAATTTTGAAATGCCTTTTGACTCTTCCCTTCCTTTCACTTCTGTTCCCCACTATTCAGTCGCTAAACCTTGATAATTCCCTCAAATATCTCCTTTTCTTCTACTCCACAGCAGCCCCACCCTGTCACCCATGGCCATTCTTTTAGACCTTTCTAATAATTCATCCCTCCCATTCCTCAGTGAAACTTTCCATTACCTCCTACTATAAATCAGGCCTTGTATAATTTCCTATCTGTCTTTTCCTTATTTTTAACTCTTTTTATGTATGTATTTGTTAGTCATCTGACTATAAACGTGAAAGAGAGACCATCTCTATTTTCTTCACCTTTGTCTTCTTGGAGCCTCACACAGCATCTGGCACATGAAAATATCTACATGCTTGTTAACTAGGGAATGAATTAATAATTACTTTTTGAGATAATTTCCCTCAAAGTGCTTTCATACCTATTTTCATTTGGTCCTCATAGTATCATTGAAGCGGAGATGTTTACACTACACTTCTGAAGAGTTTCACCTGAAAATGCTTAAAAATAAAAACATTTTACACACTTAAAGGGGGCTTACTTTGAGAAAAAAGTACTTGAACAGAACCTGCAATTTCCTTATTAGAATGAGGTGTTCCTATGCTTGGATTAAATGAGTCATCTTCCTTTTAAAAATAAATGTGCCGTCAATACAAGGAAGACTGGAAGGTGCCCCAGTTCACATGAATCACAGTTTCAATCGAGTGTCCTGTAGTAGGGCTTACTCAGTTTCTCTGGAGAAAAGCCTGAGACCCTGACTTGTTCTAAACCATTAACCTTTCTTCCTTCCGATTAGATCTGAACAAAACCACAGTAAATTGAAGAAAGTGGATTCCACCCAAATAGACTGAGAGTGCTAAAGCAAGTGGTAGAGCAAATGAGGGAAGCAAGTATTTACCATTCATTCATATTTGCACGGGGTCAAGCAGTTCTCTACCACAAATACTTCTCCTCTGAGATAAATAAAGTTCAATTAAAATAAATAAAACAAATAAAAAGCAGAAACAAAATGCCCCACCCTAATTTCCACTTTTGTGAAAACATTAACATAAAATTGGATACTTGGGTCTCAAGAGTTGAGGTTAGAGAAAAACTGGTTTGGGCATATAAATGATGACACCGAACAGGCAAGTCAGCCTATTCTTCACCTTTGAAGTAATTCTCAGCTACAGTGTTAAATAAGAGAATGGAAAAAGCTTTTTGAGCTAGGAAGACCCATAAGAGTTCCTGGGTCATATATATATTTTAGTCCCTTACAAGGTTAAAAAATAGATTTAAAAAAACAGTACTATAAGTATCCAGTTATTTGAGGTTTTTATATATTTATTTATTTGTTTTGGTGGAATCTATTCCTGAGAATAGCTTATTGCCACATTGTTTTCTCTTTTGCTTTAAGTAACAATAATAATTAGCTGTCAATATTTCTTAGCCTATACCATACTAAGTTCTTCATATTTAATATAATTTACATTCTCATTTAATTCTCCCAATATGTTTTTAGTAAGTCACTAGTATTTCCATTTTTCACCTGAAGAAAAGTCTTCAGAAATTTTTAAAAGTATTTTTCCCATTTCTCTAAGACTAATAAATGATGGGAGCTGTTTTCAACCAAAATCTTTCAGCTTGCAAATTCACATCCCTACTTCTATGATACACTATTTTTACAGGTGCTAGTTCTTAGTCATGAGGTATCTAGACTTGGATCCTGCAAAATATTAAAAAGAGGAAACACTTCAGTTCAGAGTACACTTTTCAGAGTTAGACAGACCTGGGTTTGAAAACTAACTTAGCCTATTTCTCTCTATAAACCCATGGAATGTTATATCTCTCCAAGTCCTTACTGATAAAATGGGACTACTACCTAGACAGTAATTCCTTCTTTTATGCAGAACATATTGACAAGCACCCACGATGTGCCAGGCACCACACTGGGAGTAGGGGTTGAGTGATATATCAGTAAGATAAAGCTCTGGCCATTATGGAGTACACAAACATATTTTCTACATGTAATCCAGAATTCATATCACTACAATGATTTTTAAACATGGAGCATTTTAATATTCTAATAGCTTAACCATTATGACCAGAGCGCTTTCCAATTAATTCACTTTCTTATAGTCACAAAAGACTCATTTTCTCTTCCTGCATGGTTCTTATACCCAGAAGCCCTACTTAACCCAATTCTATAGGTAATGACTGGTTTATTCATTTGTATATATATTTGTTATTTAAGTAGGCATGTGAGCATGCACACATGTGCACATACTCGTTTCTAGGAAGGATTTGAGGTGACCTGTTAGTTAATTTAAGAACTTCTTAGCTGGTTGCTCTTAGCAACCGTCTTTAGCAGTTCTGTCTAGTTAGCCAGAACAATTTCTTTTTTTTGTCAGTTTTTTTTATTAAGGTATCATTAACAGACACTTATGAAGGTTTCACATGAAAGAACAATGTGGTTACTACATTCACCCATATTATCGAGTAACCCCCATACCCCATTGCAGTCACTGCCCATCAGTGTAGTAAGATGCCACAGAGTCACTATTTGCCTTCTCTGTGCTACACTGTCTTCCCCATGACCCCCCCACACCATGTGTACTAAACATAATACCCCTCAATCCTCTTATTCCTCCCTCCCACCCACCCTCCTCCACTCCTCCCCTTTGGTAACCACCAGTCCCTTCTGGGAGTCTGGGAGTCTGCTGCCATTTTGGTCCTTCAGTTTTGCTTCGTTGTTATACTCCACAAATGAGGGAAATCATTTGGTACTTGTCTTTCTCTGCCTGGCTTATTTCACTGAGCATAATATCCTCCAGCTCCATCCATGTTATTGCAAATAGTAGGATTTGTTTCTTTCTTATGGCTGAATAATATTCCATTGTGTATATGTACCACATCTTCTTTATCCATTCATCTCCTGATGGACACTTAGGTTGCTTCCATTTCTTGGCTATTGTAAATAGTGCTGCAATAAACATAGGGGTGCATATGTCTTTTTGAATATGAGAACTTGTATTCTTTGGGTAAATTCCTAAGAGTGGAATTCCCAGGTCAAATGATATTTCTATTTTCGTTTTTTTGAGGAACCTCCATACTGCTTTCCACAATGGTTGAACTAGCTTACATTCCCACCAGCAGTGTAGGAGGGTTCCCCTTTCTCCGCGTTCTCACCAGCATTTGTTGTTCTAGAATTTCTTAAAGGGACTGAAGCATTCAAAGTAGTTTAGCTAACAAATGGAAAACAAACCAGTTTTAAGTGGACTTAATTCAGAAAGAGTTACACAGGGAGTGGTAATTCAAGTTTAGTTGGGATGGAGAACATGGTACTGAGAAGCATGCCACACAGAGGGGAACTGTTCAGTAATCTCTTTTCCCAGAGCACCAAAGCTGCCAGGTTCCTGTGGGAGCACTGGAATCAGGCCTCATCCTATAAAGTGCAT
Source organism: Smutsia gigantea (assembly GCA_032199065.1). Classification (NCBI taxonomy): domain Eukaryota; kingdom Metazoa; phylum Chordata; class Mammalia; order Pholidota; family Manidae; genus Smutsia; species Smutsia gigantea. The sequence continues at coordinate 889,653 of JAVSCE010022659.1, read as the reverse complement.
GTCCAGCTCTTCTTAACAACCCGACTATAAATCATTCAACTCTATAGACAATACCTGGATTCTGAGGCTGTCAAGAGGTTTGAAAGCTGGTGCCAGTTTATGAGCAATAAAGGTAAACCAAATCCCTTCTAGCTGTTAGGAAACTATGAATTATTTTAAGAGGAATTTAAACCAACTCACAAAATATAGATTACTATGGTATGTTACATTTAGAGTCATTCATTTATCTGTTCATTCCTTCACCATGTACTTCTCAACCAACTCTAGATATCAGTGTTGGGGACTGACTCATTTATTTGTTCACTCAACATATATTATTGAATACTTCATTTTTCCCTTTGCTCCCATGGAGTTCAGTAGAAATTACATGCAGCTAAAAATACCCTAGAAATAAAGCATGATGGGTATCATTATGGGAGAGGCAAGAGAAGCTTTAACAAAACTAGGATAGGTCCTTCCTCTTTGAAATTAACACTAGGTCTCACTTGCCTACATAATTAAACATAAAGATTACATAAACCATTGATTCAACAAACGTATATTGAGCATTTAATATGTTGCCAGCACTATACTAGTAATTAGGTGTTCAAGACTTTAAGTCCTGAGTTCTGACACCCACCTCATGGACAACCTTGGACAGTTTGGGTCAATATATTAGAAAGAAACCGACATTCCATGGAAGCTGAAAGGTGATATGGTGGCCAGGAACATCTTCCATGAGAAGATAGAGCCCATTACCATTGTAAGGCACTAGACAAGTGTGGAAGAGGATAAATACTTGATTTATTTGCTAAATAAACTAATATATTCTTGCTGGGCAGGCAAGTAGAATGTTTATACGCAATCATTAAATAACAGTGCAGGGTGCTAGATGATTCAGAGCCAAAGCAGCTATACAGAGAGTGCCTTGAGTACTCTGAACAGTCAGGCTGTATGTAAAACAAGGATTTCAAACTGTTTGATATGTCAGGATTCTTCCTTTGAAAGTAAACAACTGGAGACATACCATGTGTACCACCTCATTAAAATTTTCTGAATGGCATATTGGAACATCTTGATAGATTCACTATGACTTAACATGGAATTAGGTTAAATGCAGCTAAGTCAGTGATATGTAATAAAGGATCTTCAAAGCTATCATCATTATGAAGCACAACATCAAATCCTTAATGTTAATTCTCTAGGATGAAATTTGTTTTTGGCAAATCTGCTTCTCCAGACAGGAAGAAGTAATCTTGATGTGTACCTAGTTAAAAAAAAAAAGCTGAACCTCTGCATATCTATTTAAATCCATTCATTATCTCTTAATTTGCTAAAAATTCAGTTGCATTGATATTGAAGTTTTTGCACAGTTTTCCTAAACTGTTTCAGAGAGAAGTTAAATAAAAACATCATCAATTAAATGTAAAGAGGACAACTTAACCAACAACGGCCAGAGAGATCTTTTCTCTACAGCTGTATATAAAGAAGACTTACATGTCAAGGTCAAGCACTTATTCAAAACTGTAGAACACCTAGCTGTGCTAGAGTAACATCATACATTTTGGGTTGCCTTTTGATCAGAAAATTTAGGCGTTATCTTCCCGAATCCATATGAATGGAACAAAAAATATGCATGTAGGTCCGGCAACATCTAAAACTCAACTAAGCTTACAAATACAATTATGCAGGCAAACAACATCTAGACTTTGTTTTTGTTAGTAGAAAGCTGGTCCATCAGAAATCAACCTTATAAGCAAATTTTCTCTGCTTCCCTAGAACTCAGAATACCTACTACCTAGAACATCTTTACACAGAGATGAAGATTTTCATTTTTCAAAGAAGTTTTTGGGTCCATAAATCCTGGGGACATAAGTGTCAAGGCTCTGACACATGCAAACTCTTGCTGAGTTTCTTGGTTTAACACTAAAAGTATAAATAACTGATAATGGACCTGTACATAAAACTGATTTGACTGGAAGTAGGAAGGTAGGATCCAGGTCCTGGATTCATAAAGCAGGACACAGAAGAATGCAAGAGAAAGCCAGTAGTGCCTTCTTCTGGTCTAACTACATACTCTCACTTGTATCCCAGGAGCAAAACAATAAAAACAATTGTATTCTAGGTTAGGGGCTATCAGCAACAGGTGAGAAACTATAGAAAAGAAGGGACTTCTTCAAAGTACTTTAAAGTCATTCAACTCTACTTCTGCACTAATGATCTGAAATATGTATCTGTTTTCATTGTACAAGTGTGATTTTACTTGCCTTAGTACCCTGTTACTGAGCCCTGCACCCTCAGCCCTTCAAGATTCAATACAGGTGACAAATACCCATTTTGGTCACATAAATGAGTGTTATAGAGCATGCACCAGTTCTTCCCTCTCTTCTTGGCAGAATCCCAGAAACAGTTTGGCTGAATGCTTTGGAAGTATGGTTCATCCCTAGGAAAAGCTTAAGAAGAGACAAAAAGGGAAAAAAGAAACTTTCCCTGGGCTTACAGTTAGAAACCTGAGCTTAAACCCCAGTACCACCACTACATGCTTTATGATGTTGGGCAAGGCAGTGTCATTTAGGAAGTAAGAATATGAGACTTTAAAGAATATCCAGTCTAACGCCAGCTAGTTATTTGATCACCTGAATAATATCACAAAAAATCTGTCTTCAGCCTGATACTTGACCATCTCCAGTGTAGACAGTTTTAAACCCAATATGCTTTAGTTTCCAATCTGTAAACTACTTTACAGAGCTATTGTGTTGAGGGACCAAAGATAGATGATTTCAGAATGTTGTCCATATAATAATGATGATTATTATTTTAAAATATGAATAAATATCAAGATTAAAGGTTCTTCCCAAATAGTCAGATAAAACCATTACAAAGAGGTAAACCCTGCATTCAGCCAGTCACTACGCAATCCCCATTTCCAGCCTCTTTCAACCCTCTGACCACCTTCATTCGAAAACCTTACTGAAATTCAATTTACTACTTTACTTAGAGAACAAAGGCGGAGTTTGTGTGGCCCTGGTTTCTTATTTCCCTACAGTTATTTATTTTTCTCCTTGCAAACTTTTCAAGATAAAAATTCAAAACCCCAGAGCTCTGGAGGATGCCTGATCTCCCTTCAGCCAAAACAGGCATCCAGTTTCTACAATAAATGAGATCATAGCATGCCTCCTCACACTGCTGTAGATAAGAACCTGTCAGCATTTTCATTATAAAACCTTTTTCCTCCCTCTGGCTTGAGAGACCAACCATAGCAATTTGCTGGGGAAATAGCTCCAGCAAAGTGAAATACACAAAGCTCAAGCACAGGGAGAAAATGTTTTCATTTTACAGAATTCAAGAAGGGTTTATTTGGGAATTAGGCAGGCTGAAGAATCTCAAGGAGCATTTCTGATGGTCATTTGGCCTTTTAAATAAAAAGTAAGGTTTATTGATATGTAAAACAAAATTCTCTCACGCAGCAGATGTTAGAAAAAGGTTATCTGCTTAATACCTTCAGGCACCAATACCTGAGGTAACAACAGCTATAATAACACACTTTCCTGAATCTGTGCTCACATGGAAGGCATTTGCAGGTTGGGTACATTCTCTCATAGACTCTTTGAGGCAAAATCATGAGGGAGGGTTATGCCAGCATTACTTCAATGGGAGAAAATAGAATATATTAATAACATGCTAGGAATGATAAATATAACGTTCCTAGCAAATGGTGGCACACTGAATACTGAGTAAAGTGAATTGAATACAGCTAATATCAGATCTGATTCACACAATAAGCTTTTTCTTCCCCACTCCTGAATCCCAAATGTGAAAGTGAAGAGGCCTTTTCTAAGTTACTTCATCATATGCTAACATAAACAAAAATGAAACAGGAAGAGACTTCATCTGAGGAAGAGGAAGAAAACTAGTATCTATTGAATGGCTACTACTTGCCAGATACAGTATGAATGGCTTTCTTATTTGGTTAGTATAACAAGCCCACTAAATATATCTTATCTCCACTATATAGATGAGGATATTAAAGCTCAGAAAGGCGAAAGTGCTTTCCAATGTCACAGAGTTAATGGTCTAGTCACACACCTTTTAATACCAACCTCTATTCTCAGGACTCGCTCCCTAATTCTCTGTGTTTGTCTACTAAGAGCTTAGTCAGGCTTAAGGCTCCCCAGCGTATGTCTCCACATTGTCCAGATAGTAGGATAGGGTACAAGCTAACTCTCTCCTGCCCTCCTCCTTTCTCCCTTTTCTTCCACTCAACAGGACATCCCTTCAATGCTATACCACTAGTTTTGATATCCTGTTCTTTCAATACTAGCAAAGGAGTGTTAGATCATAGATGTTTGTCATAGGCTGGAGTCCAGACTCTTTCCTTTTTGACAGTGAAAGCCTTGAAAAGAATAGACTCACATCAGTTACCTCCAAAAAGCCTTCTCTAACTATACTTAAAGCAATCTGATTCTTTTGTCCTTGCATTATCTTTACCTCCCAAGCTACTGAAGTTATAAGACTACTTTTACAATATGAACTATTTTGTGGATCCTCACCTGATATTAGTTGTACATGTGAAAAGATGGCATTACATAAGGGTTAATGGCTCCCTTCATGGAGCTACTTTGAGAAGTATGGAAGTTAATTCATGTAAAGTCCTTAGAACAGAACCTTGGACATGCTGAGCCCTCAATAAGGGTTAGTCCATCGTGTTCTGCTGGTTGTTTTCTCTCTGCCTATTTCTTAGTGCTGGTACGCTAGCCAAACTGGAAGAATTCCAAGTCAGGGACACTATCTTATTGTGTCTGAGTAACCATGAGGTGCCCACTATAATGATACATATAATAGGCACATTCAAGAGAAGCTACAAATTGATTAATCAACAAATGTACCTACCTTTCCCCAAATGGAGATTTTCACCAAACATAGTGGGGATAGTTAGAGCTATGGCTCCAAGGGGAAAAAAAAATCAAAGTATTCTAATGTTAGATAACAAGCCAAGCAATATGCTAGTAGCTACCATAATACCTGAGATCTTATAAAAGTAATAGCATTAATCATAATTTGATGCTGTCACTATTTGAAATATAATGCAGTGTTATTAATCCCTCTCTGGTTTAATGCATAATGTGGATGTTAAGATAGAATGCATTGGACCAACATTTTAGGGTTTATGACTGTTTTCAGTGTGCTTTCTCATCAAATAAAATGATTTAAGCCACCTCAGAAACTTGGACAAAACTTTAAGAAGATATTGCAATGAAACACCATCAAAAATTATATATTTTGTATGAGGAGTTACATGCACAAAAAACTGGAAGCCTCAGTTTAGGATAATATTCTTATTCCTTTTCATCCAATCATTTAAATTTTCATAGGAAAAATTATTATTGAATACTTAATCACTATTGCAATGAACAATGTGTTCATAATGCTTATAAGAACATTCATGTATATATAGATGGAAAAGTCATTAAAATAGCATTGAATGATTCCTACTGTACTATATCTAGAGGTATAATTTATGATTCATAATGAAATAAACACATGACCTCCTGAGAAAACAAGCTTAACCATAACAAGATGCCCATGGTATGGAGATTCAAGTGTACTGATAATCTATTAGTCCCTCTGTACCTTACTAGACAAGAATGACTTACTAGTGATGACATGACCCAGCATCTCACCCCAGATACCAGGTGTACTAGTCAGAGTTCTCAGAGAGAGATTTCATGTAAGGCATTGGGTCATGCAATTGTGGGGGCTGAGAAGTTCCAAGATCAGCCATCTGCAAACTAGAGGCCCAGGAGAGCCGACATGTAGTTTTAGTCTAAATCCGAAGGATTGAGAACCAGGACAGCTGACAGTGTAAGTTCCAGTCTGACGGACAGCAGGCCTAAGACCCAACAAGGGATGATGTTTCAGTTTGAGATCAAAGGCTGGAAAAGGCTGGCCCAGATCTAAGCAGTCAGGCAGAAGGAATTTCCTCACACTCAGCATTTGTTCTTTTGTTTCTATTCCTATCTTCAACTGACTGGATGAGGCCTGCCCACTTGAAGGAGTGCAATCTACTTCACTCAGTCTAAAGATTCAGATATTAATCTTATCCAGAAACACCTCCACAGATACACCCAGAAAACATTCAGCCAAATGCCTAGGCAACCCATGGCCCAGTCAAGTTCAGAAATAAAATTAACCATCACACCAGGGTGACACACTGAGTAATGTCTAGTCTGTGTTTCAGGGAACGTAAACTCTAGGAAGTTTGACAGCACAAGAGGTTCTCAGAGGCAAACTTCTAAAGGAAAACAACAAATGAACTATAACAAAATACTATTTACTTTTTCACTAATTCATTAAAAAAACATTCACAAGTGCATATATTTGTAAGGATACTCATTCATTCAACAGATATTTATTGACTGCCTTGTATGGAACAGGCACAGTTCTATTTACTGGATTTTTCAGGCACTGTACTAAATGAATACGATATGGCCTCTGCCCCTAAGGAGCTCATGGTTTAGATGGACAAACAGAACAAGTAAACAGAATTTACAACTGCATATTATAATTAAGATTTAAGCATTTAGTATCAGATGCCATAGAAATCTCAAGGTAATTTAATTCAGAAGGGATGGGGATATTTTTACTATATAGACTTTGGAACTTCACCTAGATAGATTCCTTAAGTGAGTGAAAGGCAAAAGCCTTCACAACAAATATAAAATAAGTCTGAGGTTTTTCAAGATACTGAATTCTGTAATAACATCACTTTTTGTGAACATATTTTAGTGACTGCATAACATTTAAGCCCTCCTTATCTTTTGATATTTAGCCAGGCCTTGCACCAATTTTTTACCATTAAAAGTAAAATTTTTAAAGGGCCTTGAACTGACAAGTATATTTTGTCAAATGGGACACAAGGCCTATGCAACCTGCTTCTTTGGGACATTCAGCACCTGTTTCACTCGTTAGCTCATTTTTCATTTTCTCTTTCTGGGTCAGGCTTAATCTAGAATTTTTTTTTTGGTGTGAATTATGTAAACTTCTAGATTCTGCATTTTGTATCATTAAAACATTTTAATAATGTGTTAGTAGGTTAAATTAAACCTCATTTACTGATAGATGAATTTCAATGTATTTGACTGAAGAAACTATTCAGTTGACCATCAACAATGTCCAACTTTTCCACCATTTTTCAGAGTGGCTCTAATAAAGTAGAAGACAAAAATATTATCAAATATTTACCACATTCCAGGCATTGTGCTAAATGTTTTCGTATGTGATATAGCACTTACTCCTCACAACAGTCCTGTAAGGTAGGTGTTATTTTTCCTGATTTTTACAGATAAAACTTGTCAGTTTCCCCTCTCTCACCTCAATTCTCAGAACTTCTAGCACATAGTTAGAGATCACAGAAAAACCACACTGAGTTAGAAATTAGGAGACCTGGTTATGGCTATGGCTCTGTGACTTGCTGTGTGATCTTGAGAGAGTCACCTCCTATCTATTGTTTACTAACCCTAGGTGGGAAATGAGAATATGAATATTATAGGAGGTGGTTTATTACATCAAACTCCTCTCAAAAAAAAAAAGATTTTACAATAAGGCTGAATCCTCTAACAAGTATGTCTTGCATTCAAATTCACAATTCTTCCCAGAAAGGTATGTATAAATTTTTTTTTTTTTTGCAAATTGACTCCTAACTTAAAGGAACTTATATGTAGTTGCTATTTGAAAGAGTCCTGCAGTTAATTCTGGAAATGCATGTAGGCTCTAGACATAAACTGCTTGGACTTGAATTTTAGTTCTGTTACTTAAAAGCTATGTGACATTAGGCAAGTTGTTTAAACTCTGTATGCTTTAGTCTCCCCATCTCTAACATGGAAATAACTATTATGTCCAGCTGCAAAGGCTGTTGTGAAGATAAAGTGAGTTGGCATCATTTGTATAGCACAGAGATCAGTATCTGGCATGTGGTAGCAGGAACATATGCACTGGATCAGGAACTAAGACTTTGACAATGTAAATAGCTGTTACCTTAGTGTACCCATTTTGAACACTTGGATTTTTGCATATAAGGTATTTTTAAACTGGGACACACCAATATAGTCATGGGACTCCTGTTAGCTTAAAGTCTAACACAGTTTTAACCTTATTCACAGGAGAGCAAACTAATTACCTCTTATTTATAAGTCCATAAAGTAGAGGTAAACTATTTAAAGCTGAAGAATTTTATGAACTATAAAGTAACCTATGGCTGTGTAAATTTATACAGTCATCTTCAAAATAAATGTAGTAAAACCCATCACCAAAGGTCTTAAAATATTTAAAATAAATGTCTTAGTAATCTACTTATTTTGGACTACCCAAAGGAAATAATTCCAAATCCAAAAAACACTTATTCCCCAGGATATATATTTTATTTCTAATAGCAGAAAATGTTTGGTGGGGGGAACCTAAATATCCAAAGATATGGACGGTTATATGTTATACAGCTATTAAAATATATACACAAATCTAATATAAATGTAAAAACACTCAAAAGTAAACTCAACATGATTGCAACTCATTAAAAAAAAAAAGCTATATGTAGACCAACAAAAACAAAATAGTACCAAGAAACTAGGAAAGTATACACTAAAATGTCAACAGTTTTTATCTCCAGTCCTCTGGGACAATAGTATGTCCTAAGTTTGTTTTTTTAATTATTTTTTAAAATTTATTTCAATGAACACATATTACTTTAAAATAAAACCAAAGACTGCATCAAAACAGGCACTAGCAATATTCAAAATATTCACATACAGAAAAACAGTCCTCCCCATGATAAAAATATATATAGCGATATATACATTAATGAATTCTCTGGGATCACCACTCTTCTGTAACAAACTTGATTATGTTTAAATAAAGAAATGATCAAAAAAACCCCATTCTCTGACACATAGACTTTCTAGGCAGGAAAAGGAGGCCTGCGAGAGGTTGGAGAATGCCAGAGGATTCCAGGGAACTGTCCACCAGAGAGGTGCTGACGGCACTCTGATTTGGGGAGATTGTAAAAAGTGCCCTCTGAAGGTTGGGAGCCCATGGTCCACTTCCCTTCATTCTTCTCCTCTTTCCTGTTGTCTCCTTTCCTTCCCATCACCCTATTCTACTTTCCTTCCATCCCCTCCATCTCTTGCTCTCTTCCTAATAACTATGGAGATTGGAAGAAATAACACTTGTAAAGCACCTAGGACAGTGTCTAGCTTTTGTAGATGTTTAATCAAGCTGCATTCTTTTTTTTCCCTTCCTTTTACTTCTTTAGTAAGAGTCCTTTCATTCTTTTGATTCTCTCCTCTTTTTTCTATTTTCTTCCATTTTAACCTCTTATTTTTCTTTCTTTGGGATGAGTCACCATTTAGATAAGAGAAGGTTCCTTTGTACCAGATGATTCATTTTTTGGGGGATGGTGGGGACTTAATGCATGTCTAAACATTCCCTGGGGGAAAAAAGGTTCTAGGACTCTGTGTTTTCAAGAACATTTCCCTATTCTAATCCATCAAACAGGATATTAAAGGCATCTGATGTGGCCTAGGGCCCTGATGGTTTGATTTAGCTGAGCTATTATATTAACAAATGGCCACTGGGGAGTGAGAAAGGGAGTTGTTCCATAAGGTATGAACCATATTTCATTAATATCTTCTTTTGAGTTAAAACAATCAAAGGGATAATTATAGAGAACATTACACTTTATAAAGAATTTTTAGAATATTGGGGAAAATAACAAATATTCCATCTTTTCCCCCTTGGAAATGGTGACTGGAAAGGGAAATGTGGAAATAGGGGGGCATACAGGGGCTGCTGACACTTGCAATGCAGCTATAAAGAAGATAAAGGAAGGAGAAACACTATAATGGCTTGGACATGGAGTTGCATTCAGAACCTGGATCTTTGCAAGTGTAGAAAACAGTTAAGCAAAGGTAAAGCTGATGTCTATTTTCAGATAATGACACAGAAACTTCTTTGAGAGAAAAAAGCCTTGTAGAAGGCCTCCTTCTTCATGGAAAGCTCCTTCTCCTAAGCGGCATTGCATGGTAGTGGTATACGGACAGGAGCAAAAAGAGGACTGATATAATAGGAAGACTCTTCTTTAAACAATGGTGTTTGGTTTCTTTTATGAGACCATAAGATTATGGGATGTGAGTTTTTCGTATTTTAGAGAAGGAAATGGAATTACTTCCCTTACTAGACTTGGAATTCCTGAGGAAATGAATGATGTCATATTTACATTTTTATCTCTAATGCCTATCACAGTGCCTAGAATAGAGCCTAGCACAGAAAAGACACTTAACATTTATTTTCATAAATTATAAGTCATATAATCAGTTAACTAAACTGAATGACACCCAAGATGCAGCAAAGGGGGCTCTGGATATTGCTAAGGGACAAAATAAAATTATTTGGGGCTTCTGCCTTAAAAGCCCAAGTTACTTGGTACCCTTCAAGCCATTATTAAGCTTGGGAATAATAAGAACAGTTTAACTGGTTTTGAAACTGATGAGGTCTGGCTTACATTCAAACATGGCTTTAGACTTTGCTATGCTAAATATCTCCCTAGAAAGAAAATAAATATCCATTATAATAATCTTATTTTCAATCTTAATGGATAATACTGGAATGAAGGCATTTTTTGGAGACTCCATATCAACATCTTTAACTCCATGAGTTTTTTCAAACATTATTTAAATTCTCTTTTCATTGCTCAAAGATTCAACCAAAATACTTATTTTATATTTTTTCCTTAAATCAACATTGCACCTAACACAATCACGCATAACCTCATTTGACTTTGAGACTACCAGGGACAAGAGCTACTAACTGTCACATCTCCAATGTCCAGCATTTATTGGTTGCTCAATGAGTATTTGTTGATTGAATGGAAAAATAGTATGTTTCTCATTGATTTTCATAAATCCAGTTTGTTTTGTGAATATTTTATTGGTATATAAATGGTTCCTTCAGTTTATATAAACACTTAGCATAGAGAAAAGTAACTTTAAGAGAAGCAATGATCAAGCTCATAGCAAAGATGAACAATTTATCAAAAGAACAATCCTAACAGTGAAAGAGGTTCCTCCTAGAAGTGATGAGCCCCCTTTCAGTGGAGCTATGAAAATAACCAAAGCCATATAAAAGTATCAATCATTTGATGAGTTCATGCTTACTAAACACTGCATGTATCATATTTAAATTGTATTTCTCATAAGGGCATAGCAATATGTAATGCAGTAGTTATTATGATGGCCATTTTACCTATGAGGAGACTGAATACGATAAATCATGTATCTAGTAAGTGGTACATCTAGTTTTGAAATCCATGCCTGTATGATATGCTAATGTTCCACATTATGTCTTGTTATCTGCTGCAAATTGTGGGAGAATTTCACTAGTGAAAGGCTAGAACAGAAGACTGTATTATTGTTTCCATATCTAAGATTCTAAGGTGGGAACCTTATATCAATCCATCTATAATTAACCATCTGTTAAATATAGTGAAAATATAATTATCAATCTCATTTTATAAGGCTTTTAAGAATTATCTTATTCAAATACTTGGCAAAATGGAATGGGACAGACCTTCTTAAAGTATTATTTTATTTTCACAGAAGCCAGATTTCTTTTCCAAAGAAGGATGCCCACTAACACATGTGATTTAGGTGTGTCACTCTACTGACATGGTTCTCTCACAAACTGACTTTGTCAAACCAGGACACCAAAAGGAAGATAACTTAAAGGAAATTAAACTAATGTAATTCCCCAGACCTTAAGAAAAATTTTTAAATGTGTGCTTGCGATCATACCAATTCCCTCCAATGGTCTGAAAATCAGGGGAAAACTTAACAGCATAAAAGAAATCTCTTTGAAAATGAGCTTCAAGAGTTGAATACATAGTCAACATTCTCCACACCAATAGCTTATCTGATTTGATTATTAGCTTATGTTTAATTTCCCTTGACATGATTCACTTTTGTTATAATCATTTAGCATTGCAAAGTGATTCTCCTAAGTTCATGGTAATGGATTTTAAACAGTAGCCATCGCTAAGATGCTGCCATAAACACAATTAGAAGAGTGAGTGAACAGAAGTGGTGGGGAAGGGTGGCAGATTGTGTGAGGAGAGGAGCTAACAAGTTAGTTATTGGTGTTGTTCATTCACATACATCTTCCTGACACCAGTCAACACAAAACTTTCAAGAACTCTAAGACCTTTTTAGGGATTTCAAAAGGAGCATCTAGCTACTCTCTAGGTCTGGTCAATGTTTTTTTTGTTTGCTTTTTAACTGACTCTAAGCCTATCACATTGAGTAAAAAACATAAATATCTGGCAGTCACTTTACTGTGAAATGCTTTCATGAAAGACATTACTGAAGAATGTTCAAGTTGAAGGGGATCACCTCATCCACACCACTTGTTTTAGAGAAGAAAACTTGAGGTTCAGAGAAGAGGGATGCTCTAGGCAGAGCCAGCAGACTCACAACCCTGACTCCCAATTTTTCCAATAAACCTATGCCTCCTCTGAGCACCATGTATGAAGTTGAATATGTTTGTTTCTTTAACTCTACTACCTAGGTTGCTTGGCAGTGTCTAATCGAGTCACTGGAGTTGGCTTTCAGAATAATGGGGATCATGTGATTTTTATAGTCACTTCACAACAGTGATTTTTTTAGTAATATCAGATGGTCTCTCTTTCCTTAGGGAGTCACCACAGTTGCCACAAAAGTGTTTTGTACAAACAAGTTAGGCAAACCCACCAGCTTTTCACAATGAAAAGAAGTAAAGATGTATACCTAGGAGTACGGAGACATGCACTCAGACCATTCATGGGTCAAGACTTAGTTCAAATACCAAGTTCTAAGCATTTTTTTCAGGAGAGGCATCCCTGAGTCCACCAAAAAAGTTTCAGACAAGGAGCAGTGGTAACCTGCTTTAAAACCTTTCAAGCCTCATTTCCTTGGAAACACCTACCACCTTTACAAAAATATGGGGTGGGACAGTTATTCCCTAAAAACTTCACTGAATAATTGCGCCACCTCTTGATGAAAATTTCTGAGTGTGTATTTCAAGTGGATTGTATAAGCTTAGAGAAAAAATACACAACTGGGGGGACCTGAGCCTTGCTTAGCTTTTCCCTCTACAATAAAAATAAGCTCCTCAGCTTTAAGAGTGTCAAACTGCAAACTGACATTTCGATTCTGTCTCAAGTACATCTACCATCCCAGATCACCCTGGCTGTGGGCAGTGTGTGTGTGTGGGGGGGGGCTCCAGGCGCTGGTAACCTGTGATGAGAGCAGGTGCTCGCAGATGAGCGGCCAGCAGCTCAGTCCTCAGCTAAAGGTATAACAAGATCCCAAGCAGAGAGTCACCTAAGGCGCCCCCTTCCCGAGGAGCAATCTGCTCTGAAGGCTCTGTATATGAGAGACCACGGAGCTATCAACCCAATACCGGACCCCATAAAACCAGTGCGCTCTCGCGGCCCCCAAACCCAGGCGGCTCCCAGAGAGCGCAGAGCAAGTCCTAGCTTCTCACGCTCCCGACAGGCAGACACGTAAACAAACAAAAGGAACTGTTCGCTCCCCCGGGAGGCAGCATGCATTAGAAAGACATGAACCTCGTCCTACCTTGCATCCAAACATCAACGACAATGTGTTGTTGGTGCAAGCAACTTTGCAGTGGCAAATCATTGGTGTGAAACAGTCAGGGTCCTTAACAACAGGGCACATTCCTTCCGGGCTGCGGCAGTGGCAGCTCGCTGGGGGCCCCGGCGCGGCGCTCGCCCGGCACATGGAGCGGCAGCCTAGCCCGAGCGGCCGCCGCGAGCACCCCCCGCGCCCCGCGCAGACATCCCAGCACCAGTGCGAGCAGCGCCTCGGGCAGGTACCGAGCGCCCGGGGTCTCCCTTCCCTGAGGAACCAGGCGTGTGTGCGCGCGGGGCGGAGGGGTGGTGGTGGTGGTGTTCAACCAATGAGGGCTTCCCCCCTACGTTGAATTTGGGAGAGGTAAAATTTTAAAAAATTAAAAAAATTAAAATAAAAGGAAGCCAGGCGCTCAGAGGGCTCAAGGAGGTGGGGCAGTATTAGCATGTGAAAGGATGCGCCCGCCTACTCTCCCCAGTCACACAAGATTGTCATGCGAGCTGAAGGGGGCTGAAATTATTCTCTCTGAAGAAGGAAAAAAAAAAAAAAATACTGCAGCTCCCGATTTGGTAAAAAGCCAGTGGCTTGCTGCAATCCAGAGTCACCGTGGGGAGTGCTGGCCGGGCAGTGGGGTGGAGGGGGGCCGGAGAGGGCGGGAGCTTGGCGCAGCCAGCCCGGCCCAGCCCGCGCGCTCTCCGCGCCCCCTGGGGGTCCCGCGCGGGGTCTCCGGCGCCCGGTGACTCGGGGCCCCCGCTCGGCCCCCACCGCGGCCTCCGACCGAGTCCAGCAAGGGAGGCCGAGGCAGAGCCCTCCTGGGAGCATCCTTCCCATCCTCGGACGTCGGCGGTCCGGGCTGATGGCCGGCAAAGGGACCTGGAGTAGGTGGCTGCAAATGGTTCTCCTGGAGCCCTGTGTCCTTGACTTCTGGGTCAGCGAGCCTACTCACTCCCTGGGTGGTAGAGCCGGCCTCAGAACTAAGGCTGTATCGGATGCAATATTTTTCAAACTTCCGTTCTCTCCCCACCTTGATGTCTTAGTCGCTCCAAGAAGCCCCAAAAGTATTTCTGTTGTTCCGGAAGTACGGATGACAATACTGATGGATGCTTTATTGTTGTTTTTCCTTTTGAAAGTGAGGCTGTCAAAATTGCAAACCACCAATAAGTAAGTAAACAGCAACGACAACAGCATGTGGCTGGTTCAGCTGCAAAACTGCTTACTGGAGAAAACCCACCCATTCCTCACCCTCCAAAAAAAATAAGGGTAGGGAAGATACAGAGTAGGAAGTGGGTAAAACTAACACTCCTTGGGTGCCACCTGAGTGCCTGGCACTATGCCACGCGGATGGCTGGTGGAAAGACAGCAAGACATTAGGATTTGGAATCAGTCTCTGACTATGGCACTGAGTGTGTCTTTATGTAAGTCACAGTGTTTGAGCCTTGTTTGCTTATCTGTAAGTGGGGCTGTTAACCTCTACCTTGCAGAGTTGTCATGAAAGCTAGAGGTGGTAAGCAACACATGACTGTGGTAAGCCCTGAGGGTATATCATTACTTGTTTAGATTATCTCACGTTTTAGCCTGAGAGGTAGATGTTATTAGATACATTTTCTAGATGAAAAAACTGAGGCTCTGAGGGTTATATCACTTGCTCAAGTCATACAATCATTAAGCCACAAAGGTTCAAAGAAAAGTGGTGGAGATGGTTTAAAAAGTACTATTACGGGAGATGTTATAGACTTGTCCAGAACTATGTATTATAGCCTCCCCATTTATTTGAGAAGGGTCAGGCCTCTTACATTCCTATGAATGCAGCAGTTTCAAACATCTCTGGGCATTGAACTCAGATCCCACTTGAAATACAGCATCAACATAGCCCTAACTCTGCTGGAATCATGTCCTCCTCATGCAGTTCCACCAGAATACCAGACCACCAAACTCTAAATTAATAAAAACCCAATACCGCTATATGCTTCAGCCTTATAAAATTTCAGTAAAAAATAAAAGAACAAAAAGACTTGCAAACTGTCAAGTCAGATGCAGTGCCCTATAAACTCGCTTTCACGTGCCCATATCCGACATACCCTACCTTCCTGTCCCAAGTTAATGTAAACCAAACCTAATTGCATCAGAATTCCCTGGGGGTGCTTGTTTAAAAAAAAATGGATTCTTAGGCTCAATCCTACCTTCTCATTCCACAGGCAGGGAGGATATCAAGGAATCTACATTTTTTAATCAGCCCCCTGGTGAGAGGAATATGGGTCCTACCTACAAAATGTAAGACCTCTGGAAGGGAAATCAGCATGGAAACAAAGTACTAGCAATGATTAGTGTGGAAGGCAATTAAAGTTGAAGCAAATGTGGTTCTAACTGAAGAGGGCAGCTGTGCTTCAGGCTTTGGGGTTCTAACATTAAGGGCAGGTAGTCCTTACCTAGTCAATTTCTCTACTAGGATCCAAGGTTGATTCAACCTCTTGCCTGTCTAGGGGCTGCTGATGCTCAGAAAGGTTAATCTCTATGTGCTTCAACATACCAGACCATATTGTAAGAGCAGAATTCTGGTTTGGTGCCTTCTGTGGAATCTTAAAGTTACATTCACAGATTAAGTGTATCCCTGAGCATTTTATCCCTTCATGTTACCATAAAATGTGTGATTGTGTGAGCACTTCCACCTACAGAGCATCTATAATTACGGCTGTTTTTCCAAAAGAGAATAGATTCTAAAAAAGTTGTACAATATTTCTCTTATTCATTAGCCTGTAATTTGGATTTCAAACACCCCAAAAGTATTGTATGCTCTATATTGTGATGTTCCAATAATATCTAACAGTCTTTCCCTAATGAATTACCCAAGCTAGGGCTGACCTCCTATTCTAGGGCAGCATTAAGGCTGTTATGTTCAAGTTATTTCTCACATTACAGTTTGTGCTGGTTTAGACTGAGAAAGCCAAATGACAAAATATGAAAAAAAGTGTATTTCTTTGCCTTGATTTATTTACTACTTAACTTTAATCAATGAGAATACGTTTACCTAAACCCGTGTGTGTGTGTGTGTGTGTGTGTGTGTGTGTGTGTGTGTGTGTATGTGTGTATCTGTTATCTGTTCATATGCATCTGACAAAATTCTTTCCTTTAATTCTTGTCTCTCAATAATAGCTCTGGGGTGAATTGAAGGAGGGGAGGAATGGGGGAATGTGGTTTCCATGACAATGCATTCCATAGTTACAGCCAGTAACCACTATGGTTAAAAAAAAAAATGAATCACTGTTTCCTTAAGATATGAACACACTGCATTATTGATCTGAAAAGCACTAATTTGGGAGTATACTGCATGGGAATATACTGCAATATTTTTAGTGATATTACTAGGGAATACCAGGAGATGATACACTCATTTTAATAGTCAAAATTTAACCACCCTCAATTAGACATTACAATGATTGATAACAATTACTGTTGTTCTTAATAATCATAACTTTTGCAAAATTAAACACAACTATCCACTATTAAACATTCTTCCTATTGACAGCTTTTTTTTCAAAATGGACTCAGTCACAAAAAAAATGGGGTTATCAATAAATGTGACCAGGGTTTAATTTTAATCTTTTAGTTACTGTTATTGTTATTATTCCTAATCAGAAATTGGGACAAGAGGCATTAACTATTTACTTATCTTTTTTATATCTTTGCTGATCACTTCCACAGAACTTTTTAAAAAGAAGTGGCTCCTGCTGGAAGGTAAATGAATGCACTGGACACTAAGAGTAATGTTGTTTCTTCCTACTGACTGTCTGACTTTGAGACAGCTAATCAGCCCCTGAGACCCTCCTTTCCCTTATTTATTTTCATGGAATGGGGATGCTAGTGAGTCTCTATGTTTACTTCTACTGCTGAGGTTCTCTGAGTGATCTAAGGATCTTAAGAATGTACAGGAAATTTGAAAAGCCATTTCATTTAGTCACCTGTCTTCAGAAAATAAACTGTTCTATAGTGCTTACTCTCTCATAGGCTCTAATATAGTGTTTGTTATGTGTTCTGTTTCAAACTAAGCAGTGTGCTGGAACCAGATCCTATGCTTGAGAGCCAATTGCATGTACCTCTTTCCAACTCTCCAGTCAATGGCTTATGCTGGTATCTTGGAATCAGCCATGTAGAAGTATTTAGACCATGTAATGTGGCAAATATGACAGATCAAGACATTTATTTTTCAGAGAAACATTTACCAGCACAACACTGGTTTAAGTACTTCATCTACATGAACTTACTTAAACACCACTACTCAATTTTACCAAAAAAAAAGGGAAACTGGATCACAGCTTAAATAATTTGCGCAGGTTAACAAAACTGGTATACTAGTGAATTAAATGAATCTAGTAATAAAAAAAAAATCTTGGTGGTTTTCAACCACAAACATTTATTTCTTCCTCATGTTAGGTGTCCTTCACAGCTTTGCTGGGCCTCCTGCCCAAGTGGCTCCATGAACAGAAGAGCAGCCTCTACTAGGAACATGATAGTCTCATGGCAGAAGGAAAAATGATCAATGGCGGAATTTGCATGGATCTTAACATTTCTGTTCAGACACTGAACACATCTTCCTGTTCACATTTTATTAGCCAGAGCATGTCATGTGGCTAAGCCTGAGGCCAGTTCAGTGGGGAAAAATAATCCTCTCAGAGGGAGGAAGGAGAGAATATTGGAAAAAATAAAATACCACATACTACAGATAACAGCTTAGCTGGGTGATAGACTGGAATTTGAACCCAAGCAATCTGACAGAAGGAGCCAAGTTCTTGCCGTGTAGGCCATTCTGCCTGTAATGTACAGCTGACACATTTATTTTCACCTACTTTCCATAATAAGGTTTGTTATTTAGTAACTCTTGGAGGTAATTCTTCCCTGTGACTCCTATAAAGCAAGCATGGTAGATTAAGAAAACATAAAAGAACTTTGGAGCCAATCAGACACACTAGTTTCTACCACTAATAGCTATGTGATTACAGCCTTTGTATTCCTTTTCCTCTCCTTCCTTTCACTGCAAATAACATCCAGTTATTTTCACTTAATCTTTAGGAGATGTTTTCATTTAATTAACTTATCAATGAGCCTATAACACAAATTATGTTTTTATCACCGAGCTTCTGGAAATATGTAAGGCAGAGAGGCATATAAATATGTCATTTTGCCATCAGTGAATTTACAGACTAACTGAAGAGATTAAAATGAAATAAAAGCTAACAGTTCCTCCTAACAGTAGGAAAGTGTATATAATTAACTATTAATAAATGTATTTTAAATCCATAAGGATTCTTGACCAATAGTTAACTTCTCTTAACTATTATTTTCTGTTTTTCAAAATAGTGATAGTACTATAGGATTTCTAAAGGCTTAAATGAGATAATATATTTCAAAACACCTGTCACTCTTACCTGGTTTATGCTAGGCATTCGGTAAATCAGAGGTGCTTTATGTTAATTTCCTGACTTTTTTTTTCAATAAAAGTTAACTGGAAAGAACAAACCTATTTGACCCACTCAGTATGTAGAATCTCTTTATACTGAACAATTCTAACTCTTTAACATGTCTTTAATTCTAACTCTTCACAAATTTTACTCTCCCAAAGACCCCTTCTTGGCTGTCTGGTGTCCCTTTTTCTGAGGAACATACAGCTGTAGTGAGAGTTTGTATTAGTCAGGCTCCATGCAAACAGACACTAAATCTATCATGCTTTTCCTTTGATTACTGACTTTTCATGTTCTCTGTAATACTCGAATCCTCCATTTCTACTCACCCCAAATACAGACCCCAATGGGCCAAATGACTGGTTAGCCTTTATTTGAATCACTCTTAGCAGGTTTGGTTGACCTTTATTTGAAATAATTGTCTTGTTTATTTGTAGTTTAGAATAATTGAGTCAATAAATGAAAGAATAAAGAATAAATAAATGAAGATATGGGTTAAGCCAGGTTTTCCATAGTCCCTACATGAAGTAGTATATATCTTTTGTCTCCTAACCTAGCCACTGTCTCCCCACCTCCTAGTTGGAGGGAGTGTAACCTTTATTTAGGAAATGCCAGCCCATTGACTCAGAATCAATTTTGACCTTTGTTGTAGTAGCAAGTGTTTTAAAATAATTGTCCTCAGCTACAACAAGGCAAGGCAAAAATTTGCCTCTAAGAGTTCCCATGATACTCAGTTTCACACTTAGTTCCATTTTGAAAAAGAAACTCTAAAACATCATCCCCTACATGACATGTGAGAATTATTCAGTAAGAAAAAAATCAAATGAAAAAAATCTCTTCTTAGGTCTTATTGTAACGAATTTGATTTCAGTGTTAAAGAGTAAGATTTGGTCTTGGGTTCCAGTCCTAGCTTCGACCCTTATTTTGTAATTCTATTACTTGGTTAATCTCTTTGACAGTCCATTTTCTCCGCCTTTAAAAAGGGGGAAGCATTATTAAACAATAACACTTATATTACAGGGATCTTATGAGGATTAACTAAAATGATGTATGTGAAAGAACCTATCAAAGTGGCTGGCATAAATATACATATTATAATATATAAATAAATAGCTAAATAGATATTTCATACCCCCAAACAGCATTTATTTTTAATAATATTTTTCTAAGTATAAAAGCAATTGTTTAGTTTGAAATAATTTAAAAATATTGTCAGGCACAAAAAAAAACAATTTGAAAGTACTCAAAATTCCATTGCCTGGGATAACTAACTGTAATATATTGGAGGGTATGTCTCAGTAATATTTCAACAGAATTGTACTCAAACTGTATATAATAGTGTAGTGCTTTTGAAAATAATATACCTTTGATACCTACCCATGTTTTTAGACAGAAATTTTCCAACAAAAGTACCACTAATGACGTCACAGTATTTCAATATTTTATGACATATTTCAAAAGCCCCTTCTTGTTGGGCATCAAAATAGTTCTGGATTCAGTTTCATGAGAGAAACTGAAATGTCCTGTGGGCTAATATTTGCACATATCCATAAAAACTATTAGGCTACAACTTGTAGACAAGGAATTCTTGGTGCAAAGCACATGAACATTAAAAAACATGTAATGTATAATAACCAATTATATTTGTATCATTTTAAGCTTGCATTAAAAATGCTATGGGACTCATTTTTATCATCCACAAAGTATATCTCATGTGAAGTATTTCAACAAAATTCTGCTGGTAGATTTTTATGTTGCTTTGATTGAAGATGCTATTTTTATTTTATTTGGTTCTTTTAATGTTTTTTACATGATAGTTTAGCTGACTATAAACTCTAGGTTGCCAACTATTTTCTCTCAGTATTTTGAAGAGTCAATCCTGTTGTCTTTTCTCTGTAAGTGCTTGTTTCCCCACTGATCAATTCTATTGATTGTTTTGTTGTGCTGGTGATTCACTCAATGTGATTAGATATGGGGTTCACTTTCTTTATCCTGCTTAGGTCTGATTGTAATGATTACTTCTAAGGATTCGTGTCTTAAATCAATTATAAAAATGCAAAGGCATATCACTTTGCGTTTTTCTCTCCCTCATGTTCTATATTGTTTTTTTCTTAAATTGTAATTAGATATATATTTACTTTCCATTTCCTTTATACTTTTTAATCTCTTTAGCTGTTTGTGCTGCACTGTAGTAATTTCTTCACATATCTTTCCATTTACTAATTCTGTCTTCCATTCTTAATTATATTGTTTTTTCTTTTTTTTTTCTTTTGGTATCATCAATACACAATTACATGAGCAACACTGTGGTTACTAGATTCCCCCCATTATCAAGTCCCCAACACATAATGCATTACCCTCACTGTCCATCAGCATACTAAGATGCTGTAGTGTCACTACTTGTCTTCTCTGTGCTATACTGCCTTCCCCGTGACCCCACACCCACGTTATGTGTGCTAACTGTAATAAACCTTATTCCTCTTCTCCCTCCCTTCCTACCCTCCACCCCCTCAGTCCCTTCCCCTTTGGCAACTGTTAGTCCATTCTTGAGTCTGCTGCTGTTTTGTTCCTTCAGTTTTTGGTTTGTTCTTACACTCCACATATGAGTGAAATCATTTGGTACTTGTCTTTCTCCACCTGACTTATTTCACTGAGCATAATACCCTCTAGCTCTATCCATGTTGTTGCAAATGGTAGGATTTGTTTTCTTCTTATGGCTGAATAATATTCCATTGTGTATATGTACCACATCTTCTTTATCCATATATCTACTGATGGACACTTAGGTTGCTTCCATATCTTGGCTATTGTAAATAGGGCTATGATAAACATAGGGGTACTTATGTCTTTTTGAAACTGAGATCCTTCATTCTTAGGGTAAATTCCTAGGTGTGGAATTCCTGGGTCAAATGGTATTTCTATTTTGAGTTTTTCGAGGAACATCCATACTGCTTTCCACAATGGTTGAACTAGTTTACATTCCCACCAGCAGTGTAGAGGGTTCCCCTTTCTCCACATCCTCACCAGCATTTGTTTTTCCTAGCCTTTTCTATGTTGGCCATCCTAACTGGTGAGAGGTGATATCTCACTGTGGTTTTAATTTGCATTTCCCTGATAATTAGTGATGTGGAGCATATTTTCATGTGCCTGTTGGCCATCAGAAGTGTCTGTTCATATCCTCCATCCTTTTTTTAATAGGGTTATTTGTGTTTTTTAGGTGTTGAGGCATGTGAGCTCTATATATTTTGGGTGTTAACCTGTTGTCAGATGTGTCATTTGCAAATATATACTCCCATACTGTAGGAAGCCTTTTTGTTCTACTGATGGTGTCCTTTGCTGTACAGAAGCTTTTTAGTTTGATGTAGTCCCATTTATTCATTTTTTATTTTGTTTCCCTTGCCAGAGGAGATATGTTCAGGAAAAAGTAGTTCATGTTTATATTCAAGAGATTTTTGCCTATGTTGTCTTCTAAGAATTTTATGGTTTCATGACTTACATTCAGGTCTTTGATCCATTCTGAGTTTACTTTTGTGTATGGGGTTAGACAATACTCCAGTTTCATTCCCTTGCATGTAGCTGTCCAGTTTTGCAAACACCAACTGTTAAAGAGGCTGTCATTTCCCCATTGTATATCCATGGCTACTTTATCGTATATTAATTGACAATATGTGCTTGGGTTTATATCTGGGCCCTCTAGTCTGTTCCATTGGTCTATGGGTCTGCTTTTGTGCCAGTACCAAATTGTCTTAATTACTATGGTTTTGTAGTAGAGCTTGAAGTCAGGTAGCATAATCCCCCCAGCTTTATTCTTCCTTCTCAGGATGGCCTTGGCTATTCGGGGTCTTTTGTGGTTCCATATGAATTTTAGAAGTATTTGCTGGAGTTCACTGAAGAATAC
Source organism: Smutsia gigantea (assembly GCA_032199065.1). NCBI lineage: Eukaryota > Metazoa > Chordata > Mammalia > Pholidota > Manidae > Smutsia > Smutsia gigantea. The sequence continues at coordinate 866,650 of JAVSCE010022659.1, read as the reverse complement.
TGTTGGTATTTTGATAGGAATTGCATTGAATCTGTAGATTGCTTTAGGCAGGATGGCCATTTTGACAATATTAATTCTTCCTATCCATGAGCGCAGGATGTGTTTCCATTTATTGGTATCTTCTTTAATTTCTCTCATGAGTGTCTTGTAGTTTTCAGAGTATAGATCTTTCACTTCCTTGGTTAAGTTTATTCCTAGGTATTTTATTCTTTTTGATGCAGTTGTGAATGGAACTGTTTTCCTGATTTCTCTTTCTGCCAGTTCATCGTTAGTGTATAGGAATGCAACAGATTTCTGTGTATTAATTTTGTATCCCACAAGTTTTCTGAATTCAGATATTAGATATAGTAGTTTGGAGTGGATTCTTCAGGGTTTTTTTAATGTACAATATCATGTCATCTGCAAACAGAGACAGTTAAATATCTTCCTTGCCAAAATGGATGCCTTTTATTTCTTTGTGTTGTCTGATTGCCATAGCTATGACCTCCAGAACTATGTTGAATAAAAGTGGGGAGAGTGGGTATCCTTGTCTTGTTCCCAATCTTAAAGGAAAAGCTGTCAGCTTCTCCCTGTTAAGTATAATGTTGGCTCTGGATTTGTCATATACAGCCTTTATTATGTTGAGGTATTTGCCCTCTGTACGCATTTTGTTATGAGTTTTTATCATGAATGGATGTTGAATTTTGTCAAATACTTTATCAGCATCTATGGAGATGATTGTGTGGTTTTTGTCCTTCTTTCTGTTGATGTGGTGGATGATGTTGATGGATTTTTTAATGTTGTACCATCCTTGCATCCCTGGGATGAATCCCACTTGATCATGATGGATGATCTTTTTGATGTATTTTTGAATTTGGTTTGCTAATATTTTGTTGAGTATTTTTGCATCTATTTTCATCATGGATATTGGTCTGTAATTTTCTTTTTTTGTGGTGTCTTTGCCTGGTCTTGGTATTAGAGTGATGTTGGCCTTGTAGAATGAGTTTGGGAGTATTCCCTACTATTCTACTTTTTGGAAAACTTTAAGGAGGATGGGTATTAGGTCTTCACTAAATGTTTGATAAAATTCAGCAGTGAATCCATCTGGTACAGGGGTTTTGTCCTTAAATAGTTTTTTGATAACCGATTAAATTTCCTTGCTGGTAGTTGGTCTATTCAGATTTTCTGTTTCTTTGTGGGTCAATCTTGGAAGGTTTTATTTTTCTAGAAAGTTGTCCATTTCTTCTATGTTAGCCAGTTTGTTAGCATATAATTTTTCATAGTATTCTCTCATAATTCTTTGTATTTCTATGGTGTCCATAGTGATTTTTCCTTTCTCATTTCTGATTCTGTTTATGTGTGTAGATTCTCTTTTTTTCTTGCTAATTCTGGCTAGGGGTTTATCTATTTTGTTGATTTTCTCAAAGAACCATCTCCTGCTTTCATTGACTCTTTCTTTTGTTTTATTCTTCTCAATTTTATTTATTTACGCTTTAGTCCTATTATGTCCCTCCTTCTACTGACTTTGGGCCTCATTTGTTTTCTTTTTCTAGTTTCATTAATTGTAAGTTTAGACTGTTCATTTGGGATTGTTCTTCTTTCCTGAGGTAGGCCTGTATTGCAATATACTTCTCTCTTAGCATGGCCTTTGCTGTGACCCACAGATTTTGTGGTGTTGAATTATTGTTGTCACTTGTCTCCATATATGCTTGATCTCTGTTTTTATTTGGTCATTGATCCATTGATTATTTAGGAGCATGTTACTAAGCCTCCATGTGTTTGTGGCTTTTTCTTTTTCTTTGTGTAATTTATTTCCAGTTTCATACCTTTATGATCTGAGATGTTGGTTGGTACAATTTCAATCTTTTTTATTTTACTGAGGCTTTTTTTGTGGCCTAGTATATGATCTATTCTTGAAAATGTTCCATGTGCACTTGAGAAGAATGTGTATCCTGTTGCTTTTGGATGGAGTGTTCTGTAGATGTCTGTTAGGTCCATCTGTTCTAGTATGTTGTTCAGTGCCTGTGTCTCCTTACTTATTTTCTGCCTGGTTGATCTGTCCTTTGGAGTGAGTGGTGTGTTGAAGTCTCCTAAAATGAATGCATTGCATTCTATTTCCTCCTTTAATTCTGTTAGTATTTGTTTCACATATGTAGGTGATCCTGTGTTGAGTGCATAGATATTTATAATATTTATATCCTCTTGTTGGAGTGAACCCTTTATCATTATGTAATGTCCTTCTTAGTTTCTTGTTACTTCCTTTGTTTTGAAGTCTATTTTATCTGATACAAGTACTGCAACTCCTGCTTTTTTTCTCCCTATTAGTTGCATGAAATATCTCCATCCCTTTACTTTTGGTCTGTGTATGTCTTTGGGTTTGGAGTGAGTCTCTTGTAGGCAGCATATAGATGGGTCTTGTTTTTTTATCCATTCAGTTACTCTACGTCTTTTGATTGGTGCATTCAGACTATTTACATTTAGGGTGATTATCGATAGGTATGTACTTATTGCCATTGCAGGCTTTAGATTCATGGTAACCAAAGGTTCAAGGGTAATCCCCTTACTATCTAACAGTGTAATTTAACTCACTTACTATGCTATGAAAAACACAATCTAAAGGTTCTTTTTTTCTTTTTCTTCTTCCTTTTTCTTCCTCCTCCATTCGTTATATATTAGGTTTCATATTCTGTACTCTTTGTCTATCCCTTGATTGACTTTGTGGGATATTTGATTTGATTTTGCATCTGATTATTAATTAATTGTTCTATTTTCCTGTGGTTTTATTTTCTCTGGTGACAGCTATTTAGCCTTAGGAATATTTCCATTTATAGCAGTCCCTCCAAAATGCACTGTTGAGGTGGTTTGTGGGAAGTAAATTCTGTCAGCTTTTGCTTATCTGAAAATTGTTTAATCCCTCCTTCTAATTTAAATGATAATCTTGCTGGGTAGAGTATTCTTGGTTCGAGTCCCTTCTATTTCATTGCATTAAATATATCATGCCACTCCCTTCTGGCCTGTAAGGTTTCTGTTGAGAAATCTGATGATAGCCTGATGGGCTTTCCTTTGCAGGTGATTTTTTTCTCTCTCTAGCTGCTTTTAAAGGTCTGTCCTTATCCTTGATCTTTGCCATTTTAATTATTATATGTCTTGGTGTTGTCTTCCTTGGGTCCCTTGTGTTGGAAGATCTGTGTACCTCCATGACCTGAGAGACTATCTCCTTCCCCAGACTGGGGATGTTTTCAGTAATTACCTCCTCAATGACACTTTCTATCCCTTTTTCTCTCTCTTCTTCTTCTGGTACCCCTATAATACGAATATTGTTCCACTTGGATTGGTCACATAGTTCTCTCAATATTTTTCCATTCTTAGAGATTCTTTTTTCTCATTGTGCCTCCACTTCTTTGTATTCCTCTTCTCTAGTTTCTATTCCATTTGCCATCTCTTCTACTACATCTAATCTCCTTTTAATTCCTTCCATTGTATGTTGTACTTCAGATAAGGAATTTCTTAATGATTGAATCTCCATCCTAAATTCGTCCCTGAGTTCTTGAATATTTTTCTGTACTTCCATGAGCATGTTTATGATTTTATTTTGAACTCTCTTTCAGGAAGATTGGTGAGTTCAGTTTCATTTTTTCCTTTTTCTTTGGTTTATGAGATTTTGTTCTAAAACAGGTTCCTTTGACATTTCATATTTCTATGTGATGCTCTCTAGTGCCCAGAAGCTGTAGTCTCTGGAACTGCTCACCCCCTGGAGTGAGGTTGGGGGTTGCAGGGGAGTGGCGCTAGTGCCTGGGGGAGGTAAGAGCCATTTCCTGCTTCCCGGCTGCAGTGCCTGTCTCCATTGTCAGAGCCAGTGGGCCAAGCACACAGTTGTAAGCCTCTGTGCTTTGCGTCTCTAGCTGTCATAGGCAAGGCCTCCCTCTGGCTGGCCTGATGCTAGGGCAGTGACTGCCAGTTTGCGAGCTGATGCTGGCAGGCCAGGAGGAAGGCACAGCAGGCTGCGTATCACAGGGAGGAGACTCAGAGCTGAGTAGCAAGCCAGGGGTATGGAGCACCCGAAGCTCATGAAAGTTTCCGACCTGCTGGACAGAGAGCGGCCAGACCACCTTATCCACTTATCCCTTCTCCCATCCAGCAAGCTCCGTGCAAACCCTACCCCTCCAGCAGCCCTTTCACTGCTAGTAAGCATCTCAGACCACCCACCTTTCCTTTGTCCCAGAGCAGCTCGATGTGGATCCCTGTCCTCCACAAATGGCTGAAATCTCAGACTCTCAAGTATTCTGCCCATCTTAGCTTTCCAACCCCCACTAATCTCCAGAGCACCATGCAATGTAGGTTTGTGCTTGCAAAGCAGATCTCCAAAGCTCGGTGTTCAGCAGTCCTAGGTTTCCACTCCCTCCCTGCTCTGTTTCTCTTCCTCCCACCAGAGAGCTGGGGTGAGGGAAGGGCTTGGGTCCCACTGGATCAAGGCTTTTGGTACATTACCCTGTTTCATGAGGTCTGCTCTGTTCTCCAGGTATATGCAGTCTGGTGCCGACTTCTTCCCTGTTGCTTTTTTAGGATTAGTTGTGTTAACTATATTTTCATATCATATGTGGTTTTGGGAGGAGTTTTCTGTCTCACCTCTCATGCTACCATCGTGAATCGATCCTATATATTGTTTTTTCTTGAGATATAATTGAGATAATAAATTGTGTAGGTTTGAGGAGTACAGGGTGTTGTTTTGACCTACTTATATGTTGCCAAGTGATTAGACCATACATAGCATTAGCTAACACCTCTACCACCTCACATAATTACCATTCCTTTTTTGTGGTAAGAAATTTTAAAGCCTATTCTCTAAGCAACTCTCAAGTATATAACACAGTATTACTCACTATAATCACCATGTCATACATTAGAGTCCCAAAAGTTATCTTATCACTGAAAGTTTACACCCTTTGACCAACATTATTTCCCCCATCCCACAGACCCTTGTGAATACCATTATACTTTGTTTTTATGAGTTTGTCTTTTTTTAGAATCCACATATAAGTCATATCATACAGTATTTGTCTATCTCTGCTTGTTATTTCTCTTAGCATAATGACCTCAAGTTCCATCCATGTTGTTGCAAATGGCACCATTTCCTTCTTTTTTTTTAATGGCTGATTCATATATATTTATAAATATTATATATATGATATTATATTTTGGAATATTGATATATATAAATGTGTGTGTGTATATATATGTACGTGTATATATATATAAATCTCACATCTTCTTTATCCATACATCTGTTGACAGATGTTTAGGTTGTTTCCATACCTTGGCTACTGTGAATAATGTTGCAATGAACATGCAACTGCAAGTATGTCCTCAGTATCTTGTTTTCCTTTCCTTCAGATATTTATCCAGAAGTGGGATTGCTGGATCATATGGCAGTTCAATATTTAATTTTCCGAGGAACCTCCATAGTGTTTTTGAGGGGCTATGCCAATTTACATTCCCACCAATAGTACACAAGGGTTCCCTTTCCTCCACATTCTTGCTAATACTTGTTATCTCTTGTCTTTTTGATGGTAGTGATTTTGATGATAGTGATTCTAATATGTGTGGGTAATACATCATCACAGTTTTGATTTACATTTCCCTGATGATTAGTGATGTTGAGCACCTTTTCATGGACCTGTTGGCCATCTGTATGATTTCTTTGGAAAAATGTCTATTCAGTTCCTCGGCCCATTTTTTAATTAGAATGTATGTTTTTTTTTCCTATTGAGTTGTATGTGTTTATGAGTTCTTTTTATATTTTGGACACTAACCCCTAATCAGATACAGGCATACCTCAGAAGTACTGCAGGTTTGGTTCCAGACCACCAGAATATAGCAACTACCACAATAAAGCAAGTTGAATGAACTTTTTGGTTTCCCAGTACATATAAAAGTCATGTGTATACTATGCTGTAGTCTATTAAGTATCTAATAGCATTATGCCTAAAAAAACAATGTACATACCTTAATTAAGAAATATTTTATTGCTAAAAAATGCTAACCATCATCTGAGTTTTCAGGAAGACATAATCACTGATCACCGATCACCATAACAAATAGAATGATAATGAAAAAGTTTGAAATATTGCAAAAATTACCAAAATGTGACACAGAGACATGAAGTGAGCAAATGCTGTTGGAAAAAATGGTACTAGCAGACTTGACTGAAGCAGGGTTAGCCACAAACCTTCAATCTGTAAAAATTATAGTATTTGAGAAGCACAAGAAAGCAGAGCACAATAAAATGATGTAAGCCTGTATATAATTTGCCAACATAAATGGCTCTTGAACAATGCAGGGGTTAGGGGCACTGACCCCTTGCGCAGTCTAAAATCCATGTGTAACTTTTGACTCGCCAGAAACTTAGCTAATAGCCTAATGACTGGAAGACTTACCAATAGCATAAGTAGTAGATTAACATGTATTTTGTATGGTATATGTATTAAACACTGTATGATTACAATAAGGCTAGAAAAAAGAAAATGCTTGTTTCAAATGGCCACAGATCTCCAAAAAATTTCCCATCTATTTATTGAAAAAAACTCTACACTAAGTAGACCTACACAGTTCAAACCCATGTTTGTTCAAGGATCAGCTGTATCTCTCCCATTCTGTAGACTGCCTTTTCATCTTGTTGACTGTTTCTTCTGCTGACCTGGCACATACTATTAATGAATGCTTAACAATATTCCTTTGTTCACTCACTCATTCCTTTATTCACTCATTCATTATACACCAGAACTAGCCAAGAAACTTATTTCACATATATGTCTACCAAACATAGCAGTATTCCTGTGAAATCACTAAATCCATTTTTATACTGTTTACCTGTCTATGAAACAAAGGGAAATTGTTCATTGTCAAAAAAAATATATAGTAAATCAGAGTTCCACTCTGAAAGTAATTCATGGGAAGACTGTGTCAAAAACACGACTCACTTCAAATGGCTTTGTATTGCCACTGTGCTTCTCTGCTACAAATAGATTTTCCTTATCAGCCTTCTTTCATCTGAACAATAGATGGCTCTTCTAGCTGCAAGAGCTAAATGAGGTGACTGACTTACCCTGAAGAACATCACTCTTTTATGTTGCAAGCAGGGGCCCTCAGCTAATCATACCCAAAGTAAGTGAAATGATTACTTAATGAAACAGTTGCTTGCCTGACACTGTGAAGACATCAGATCTCTTTTACAGTCTCCATCAACATACCATAGAATGAAGATTACAACACAATTATCTTTTTCTTTTAATAAGCTGCAACTGTGCTGGTTAAAGTCCTTGATAGCACCAAATTACAAATATAGCCTAACTAGATTTCCATTTCCTGTTTGCTTAAAATAAAATTATTTTTTTGCATGTGACTAATTATTGTGACAAAACTATCTTGTGCTACATGTACATTACTCCTGTTATAAAAATGCTGGTGCTCTTTTTCTTCATTAGGGGAACAGTCATTCTCAAATATAATGTGCTGGAAGAATTGTGTTTGCTGAAATTGCTAGCATCTGACCATGGAAAAGACTGCTCAGTACATGATGTTACTACATTCATTTAATTTCCCCTCTTTAGTTCCCAATTACTATTTGCTTATGCATTCCTTCATTCAACAAATATTTGTGTGTGTTTATTATATGTTAGGCCTACGCTAAGTTTGGGATACAGGGGTGAGTACAGATCAATATAGTCGTGGCCTCATGGAGACCAGTGGGAAAGGCAGATTGGGATAAGTGCTTTGAGTAGAGCTACATAATTGTGCAAGAGCATTATAGGGACATCTCATCTAAAAAAAAGAGTTCAGAGAAAGCATAACTGGGAAAGTGATAACTGAGTTGAGATCAGAAAGAGTGGGAACTTAAGGGACAAATGAAGGGAGGAAAAGTATCCCTCAATAGAGGAAATAGTGTGCACAAAGAACATGTGGTGTCAGAAAACAAGAGTGTAGGAAGGCTGAGATAAGTTCAAATAGCTGGAACACAGAAAACCAGAGGAACATCAAGTAAGAAGAGGCTGAAAAAGTAGAGGTCAGACTATGCAGGCTATATTATATATACATATATATATATTTTTAATTAAGGTATCATTCATACACAATCTTATGAAGGTTTCACATGAGCAACATTGTGGTTACTACATTCACCCCTATTACCAAGTCCCTCCCCCACCATATTGCAGTCATGGTCCATCAACACAGTAAGATGCTATAGAGTCACTACTTTTCTTCTCCATGCTGTACTGCCTTCCCCGTAACCTACCTATATTGTGAGTTATGTGGGCTATAATTAAGAATTTTGTTTTTATTCTAAAAGTCTTAGGAAGCTAATTAAGAAATAATTTAAAATCAGCTTTACTGAAGTATAACTGAAATAAGTTTCAGTACATGAATGCAACCATGAAACCATCAGTGCAACCAAGATAGTGAACATATTTGTCACCCTCTAAAGCTTCCTCAGACCTTTATAATCCTTGTTCCTCAAACCCTTTCCGACTCTCACATCTTAAAGCCACCACAGATCTGATTCCAGTCACTAAAGATTAGTTTGCACTTTCTAGAACTTTATATAGATGAAATCATGCAGTATGGATATGTGATTTTGTCTGAATTTTTTTCACTCAACATATGTATTCTGGGCTATTGCATGTGCAAATAGTTCATTACTTTTTTATTGCTGAGTAACATTACATTGTAAAAACATACTATAATTTGTTAATCCACTCATCTATTGATGGATATTTGAATTTATTCAATGTTTGGTATACAGCTGCTAGGAATATTTGTGTGTAAGTCTTTGTACAGGCATATATCTCCTTTTCTAGTGCATTGTGATACGTCAATCACATGGTAGATGTATGTTTTACATTTGTAAGAAACCATCAAACTGTTTTTTGAAGTGGTTGTACCACTTGACATTCCCTCCAGCAGTGTATGTATTACAGTCCCTTAAGATCTAAATCAACACCTGGTATGGTCAGTCATTTTAATTTTATTGTAATTTTAATTTGCATTTCCTTGCTGTCTCTCTTCTTTGGTATTATCTATACAAATCTCTTGGTCATCTTTGAAATTGGGCTGTTTGTTTCTTATTGTTGAGTTTTGAGAGTTCTTTATATATTCTGGACTTAAACTCTTAATTAGATATACATTTGCACATATTTTTTTCCCAGTGTGTAGTTTGTCTTTTCATTCTTCTAACAGTGTAATTGTACAATTTATTCATTTTTATTTTATGGTTCATATTTCTGGTGTCATATTTAAGGAATTTGCCTAACTAAAAGTCACAAAGATGTTCTCCTCTGATATATTCTAAAACGTTTGTAGCTCTAGGTGTTTATGATAAATTTGAGGTTAATTTTTATATACAGTATAAGGTAATCCAAGCTCTTTTTTTTTGCAGATGTTTATCCAAGTGTTCCAGCACCATTTGCTGAAGTAGCTATTCTTTCTCCAGCGAACTACATGATTTTGTCAAAAATCAGTTGTTCTTATATGTCTGGTTTATTTCTGGACTCTTAATCCCTTTCTATTGATGTATTTGTCTACATTTATACAAATACCATCTTCACACCAGCTCTTTCTTCAGATCTATTTTGACTGCTCTAGATAGTTTGAATATCCATATGAATTTTAGAATTAGCTTATTCGTGTCTACAAAAACTTCCACTGGAACCTTGATAGAGATTGTGTTAAAATCTCTAGATCAGCTTGAAGAGAATAAACATCTTAACAACACTGAGTTTTCCAACTCAGGAGGCAAGGTATCTTTTACTTAGGTTATCTTTAATTTTCCTCAGCAATATTCTATCATTTTTAATGCATAGCCCTTTCACTTCTTTCATCAGATTTATCCCTATGTATTTCACATTTTATGCTATTGTAAATGGAATTCCTTTATTGACTTTAATTTCTGATCTTTTGTTCTTAGTATGTAGAAATACAATTGAGTTTTGTATATTGACCTTTATTCTGCAAACATGTTAAGTTCACCAATTTGTCTGGTAGCTTTTTTTGGTAGATTCCATCAGATCAGATCATGTCATCTGTGAATAAAAAGATTTCTTACTCCTTTATTCTTTTGCTTGACTAAAAATTCTGGATGGACATCCAGAACACTGTTGCATAAAAGTAGTGATGGTGGGTATCCCTGTCTTATTCCTGATTGTAAGGGGAAAGCATTTAGTCTTTCACTATTAAGTATGATATTAGTTGTAGAGTTTTCACAGATGCTCTATGAGAAAGGCCCCTTCTAATTTTCTCTGCTATGCTGACAGTTTTTTTTTATTCAGGAATAGGCATGGAATAGGCATAGAATTTTCTCAGATTTCTTTCTACATCTATTCAGGTAATTATTTTTATTAGTTTATTAATATGGGAATCTTTGAATACTAGAACACCCTGTGTTCCTCAGATAAGTCTTACTTAGTCATCAAATATTATACTTCTAAAACAGCATTGGATTCCATTCGCTACAATTAAAAAAATTTTTTTTGCATCTATGTTCATGAGGAGTATTAGTTTGCAGCATTCTTTTCCTACAATATATCTGCCTGTCTTTGACATCAGGGTAATACTAGCCTCACAGAACGAGTTGGAAGGTGTTGCCTCCTCTTCAATGTTTTGGAATAATTTGCATAGAACTGGTATTATTTCTTCCTTAAATGTTTGATAGAATTCACCAGAATGAAGCCATATGGACCAGAAGTGATGTGTATATATATCAAAATTTTAAGGAAGAATAGGGCTGTGATACTACATTTACATTTCAAGATGTTTCTGGCTACAGGGTGAAGGATTGGGAAGGGGCAATAATGGCAGCGGTGAGACCATTTAAAGGCACTTAGACAGTAGTGCAGGGAACAGAGAGTGAAGAATTCAGACTACAGTATTATCAGTATAAAGATCAATGGTTGGACTCAAGGAACATATTAAAAGTAAAAGTGAGAGGCATCAGTGCTGGATCTGACATGGGGAACTAAAAAATGACTTCTAGGCTTCTGGTTTATATAACTGGATACTTTGTAATGCCATTCACTGAAATATGTCATACTTAAAAGCAAATTGGAATGTGTGATGGACGTTTCTCTGATAATTAGTGATGTGGAACATCTTTTCATATGTCTATTGATCATCTGCATGCCTTCTTTGGAAAAATATTCCAACTTCTGCCCATTTTAAAATCAGTTTTGGGTTTTTGGGGGGTATTTAGTTGTATGAGCTTTTTTATACATTTTGGATACTGGTCCCTTATTCAATTCAAAATGAGATGTCCACTCATACCAGTCACAATGGCTTCTTTCAAAAAAAGAAAGAAAGAAATTACAAATATTGACAAGTATATGGAGAAAAGGAAACATTCATACACTGTGGTAGGAATGTCAGTTGGTGCAGCCATTATGGAAAGCAATGGAGATTTCTTAAAAAACTAAAAATAGAAATGCCACTCAACCCAGCAGTTCCACTTCTGGGAGCTTACCCAAAGAAAAAAAACAATCACTACTTAAAAAAAATATAAACACTCCTATATTTACTGCAACATTATTTACAATAGCCAAGATATGGAAGCAACTTGAATGTCCACTGACAAATGAATGGATCAAGAAGATATGGTACAGATAAACAAGGGAAATTACTCAGCCATGAAAAAGAATGAAATCTTGCCATTTGCAACAAACACGGAATGTAACTACATACAGGGTATTATGCTAAGTGAAATAAGTTAAAGAAACATAAATACCGTATTATTTCACTTATGTGTGTATCTAAAAAGCAAAACAAACAAACCAGAAATACTCATCAACACAGAGAACAGAAGGGTAGGGAAGAGGCTAAATAGGTGACAGGGATAAAGAGGTATGAACTTCCAACTAGAACATAAATTAAAGATGGGGACGAAGATACAGGCTCAGGAATAGTCAATAATATTGTAATTTCTTTGTATGTGGACAGATCATGGATAAAGTCTAATTCAGTATAGCCTCTGATGGCCTTTTACAGGGCGTGTTGGGGTGCTCCTCGGTCCCAGGCCACAGCTAGACTCTAGAGTAAAATGTTTCAATGGATACTGGTCAGACTTTTGGCCTCATAATGCCTAGGTCCAGTAGGATTTATCCTCTGTGGGAGGGACTCTAAGTCCCAACTTCTGGAAATTAGATTGTTACTTCTATTACTTCCTATGAGCATCCACTACAAAAGGGAGAGAAGCTACTGACAGTTGAGAGTAAGACTCAACAATTATACTACATGTGTTTGAATCCAGGATCAACCACCTGCCGGTCAAGTGTTGTTGGGCAAATGCCTAAAAGTCTCTGTGCCTCAGTTTTCTCATCTGTAAAATGGGGGTTAGAAAAGTAGTTAATTTAAAGTGATCAGAGATCTATGTGACTTAATACATAAAATGTCCTAAAACCCTACATCGCATATAAAAAACCCTCAGCACTATTATTATTGTTACTGCTTTTATAATTACTATGATTGCTATCATCATTATGTCATAATTATACAAAAAATTCCAATCAAGTCTTTAAGAATCACTTTGAATGTCATCCCTTTGAAGCTTTTGCTGACTCTTCCCACTCAGGTAGTAACCCCCTCTCCCAAGGCTACTTTGGACTTTGCATTTTTCTTTCTTTATATCACTTAACACTTAGAAAAAAGCCATGTGACTGGGGGCTGTGACAGCTACTGGTATTTAATGGAACATGTGACAAGCAGGAAATGTACCTGACCCTCATGAAGCCCTCATCCCTATGTGGAAACAGACAATTAAAAAGATTCAAGGCTTGTCCAGGATCACTTAGTGATTAGGGTTGAAGCTGTGGTACAGAGCCATCTTCAAAGTTCTAACACTGACATTATTTGTACTACACTATGCTACCTCCCAGTTTATTGTATTTATTCATACTTCTTGTTTACATAAGTCTCTTGCCAACTGATATGTGTTTGCTAAGCATACAGTTGGTGCTTAAGAATATTTGTTTAATCAGTTATTCAAATAAATGAATTAAGTGAACAAATATGGTACAAATGATTTTCAATAAAATTTTCTCAACAAGAAACACTTAATTGTTTTTGATAAGATAAATGTAAGGCAAGCTGAAATGCATAAAGACACATTGATTTATACAAAATGTTTCTAAACTTAATACCATATTCCCCAGAAAATAAAATGAGATATTTGGGGAGAAAAGGTAATTACAATGGTGATGAATTGTTTGAAAGAGTCAAAGTGAGTATCAAATACGTGAGATTAGGTTGACCATCAGGGTCGGCACTTGAATGACTACTGCAGATAAGGCTGTAATGTTTCTAATCATCAGAGTATTATTAATTTACAAATGCTTCAGGCAGCCCTGGGGTTTATTCTTACCTGAAAACATTTCTGGCACTGAATATTTTATCTTATGCTCAAAAACTTTCAGAAAAGGAAATTTATATCCATCAACACTGTCACAAATCTTAAAGACACTTAAAATCAAATTCTTATATTGACTGGTTGATCTGAGGAGTCTTCAAGAGGTCATCTAGTCTGTCTACCATCTTTAGTTAGAATACTCTACATTAAAAAAAAAACAAATTGCTTCTATTTACTTATATTCTAATTTAGTTGTCGATCCATCCATCCATTCAGTATTCACTGAGTTCTCTTACATTTCAGATTTGGGGCTAGAAAATAAGTATATAACAATGAATAAGACACATTCCTCCCGCCCCCCAGAAAGAACTCACACACTAGAGAACACAAATAGTCACATCAGTAAACAACTTATATGACAAAGTGAGAAGAGGCTTGACAGTTAATGTATGACATACATACAATGGGAAAACCAAGGGAGTGGCAATTAATTTGGCTGGAGAAGAAAAGTGAGACTTTTAGCAAGATGACATGAGGCCAAGATCTTGAGAAAGAGAAGGAATTTACTACATGGATAAGTCAGTATGGGCTCCATGCAGAGGCAACAGCATGTACCGTGAAAGGCAAGTCGGCTCGAGGAACGGAGAGAAGTTCCATGTACTTGGATCACAATGCTCTTGGTGGGAAGTAATGATTCAAGAACTTGGTTGGGTAGATCTTTAACCAGGTTAAGGAGTTTAGATTTCATCTCTTTGTCATGTATATACAGAAGACCCTGACTAACAACAACAGCAAAGACACAGGCCAGAGATCCTCGATGTGCTACTAAAAATACTGAATGGAGAGAAAATGAATTCAATCACATTTTCTGTATATCAGACAATATATAATTTCTACACATAGAAATAGCTAAGATTGGGCAAACCTTTTAACTCTTGCACAATGGATTTGAGATGCAGCTGGGGCTGAAAAATGTAGGCCTTGTGACACCTTCTTGAATGCTCTTTCTTACGTGCCATGCAGTGGCAAATTTCAACATGAAATATATTCTGAAAATGTAACTGAAAAACATTTTATGCAAACTCCCCTTGTGTAAATACAGCTTTTCAGGAAGAACTCTTCAGTTCTAACTGTACTAATTACAGAATTTACAGTTCTGTGTCCTCAAAAAGAATAGGTAACACTTTTCTACAAAAATGCCAAAAAAAAAAGCCAAATATATTTAAATCTATTTTAAGTCAAAATACTAAGCTAAAATGTAGCAGGCAAGAGCGAAGTCAAATTTCCACCTGTGCTAATGTTCGCACGTTCTTCTTTTCAATTTTAAAAAAGTACATGGAGTTTATCAAAAAGCTTCTCTCAGAGACAGATACAAATTGAAAACAAAATGAGAAGAAAGATGAATCAATAAGCCTGAATGGGGAAAACTGGAAAGCCCACTTGCTATATTCAGGAAAGGAAATTACTAAACATGACATTTCTTCAAATTACAAAGTTTCTGCTCTCCAGGTCCTGAACTTAAAAGAAAAATAAACCCCAAAAGCAGGCAAATTACTTCCAAAAAACACCACCCTCATCTTTTGAAAAATCAGGTCTCTAGAAAGATTACTTAGCTCCAAACACTGAAAATGAGGAATAATAATAATAAAAGAAAAACCTCTGAAAAGTCAAATAGACATACCCAAAGCTCCCATACTAGAGTTCACTATTGTAGAATCCATGAAAAATATACTCTCTTAGCCCCTTACTCAAAAACAGTGTATTCTTAGTTAATATATAGTTCCAGATGTAAAGTACATAATAGAATTTCAAGTCCATATTATACTAAAAAAATAAAAAGGAAGTGATCCTTTGAAAGCAAATATAAAGAGAAGAAAGGAGGGGAAATGAATAAATGAACAGCAGATATAAGAATTTAAAAAATAACAGTGATCGTGGATCAGCATCAAAAGTTCAAATGTCAATGCTCAAACAATTTCTGAAGACAGCCTTATATGAAATGGTTAAAACATACCATCTGAGCTTTAAGAAAACAGAAAATAATGCATTGGGTTTAATAAATATTTTCATTCAGAAATGAATTGAAATGTGAAAGTTTGCTGATTTAAATTATATTTAACCCTCAGCTACCTACCAAACTAAGCTATAGAATGACTTAGTTCTCAGAAATTCGAGGCAAAGTCCAGGTCTATAAACATGAATTGACTGATCACTACATGCCAGAAGTGGGGTATACAAAGGTAAGTTACATGCTCTGGGGTAGCTAAGATTAACATGGTGAGATAGACAGGGGGACAGAAAATCATGTGTTTGGTGGTTAATATTTGCAGGCAGAGGGTCACTGGGTACTCAGAGGAGGACTGCTCAGCCAACCTCAAGGATGAAGGTGATTCTGTGAGGAAAGAAAGGAAAAGGAAAAAAAAAAAAGAAAGAAAAGAAAAAAAGACAAAAGAAAAGAGCATGCCCAGACATTCTTTAATTTATTGGACCCTGAAACTGATGCTTTGAAATAATTCTTTACTATTAGATAAAGGTACTCTAGGTATACTATTGATATTTCTTTTTTAATAGTTTATTTTGGTATCATTAATCTACAATTACATGTGCAATATTATGGTGATTAAACTACCCCCTTCATCAGGTGCCCCTCACCAACCCCGTTAGAGTCACTGTCCATCAGCGTAGTGAGATGCTATAGAATCACTACTTGTCTTCTCTGAGTCGTACAGCCCTCTCCGCGCCCCGCCAATATTACGTCTGCTAATCGTAATGCCCCTTTTTCCCCCTTGTCCCTCCCTTCCCACCCGTCCTCTCCAGTCCCTTTCCCTTTGGTAACTATTAGTCCATTCTTGGGTTCTGTGAGTCTACTGCTGTTTTGTTCCTTCAGTTTTTTTCTTTGTTCTTATACTCCACATATGAGTGAAATCATTTGATACTTGTCTTTTTCGGCTTGGCTTATTTCACTGAGCATAATACCCTCTAGCTCCATCCATGTTGTTGCAAATGGTAGGATTTGTTTTCTTCCTGTAGCTGAATAATATTCCATTGTGTATATGTACCACTTCTTCTTTATCCATTCATCTACTGATGGACACTTAGGTTGCTTCCATTTCTTGCCTATTGTAAATAGTGCTGTGATAAACACAAGGGTGCGTATGTCTTTTTCAAACTGCACTGTTGCATTCTTAGGGTAAATTCCTGGGAGTGGGATTCCTGGGTCAAACAGTATTTCTATTTTGAGTTTTTTGAGGAACCTCCATACTGCTTTCCACAATGGTTGAACTAATTTGCATTCCCACCAGCAGTGTAGGAGGGTTCCCTTTTCTCCACATCCTCTTTGTTGTTGTTTGTGTTTTGGATGTTGGCCATCCTCACTGGTGTGAGGTGATATCTCATTGTGGTTTTAATTTGCATTTCTCTGATGATTAGCGATGTGGAGCATCTTTTCATGTGCCTGTTGGCCATCTGAG
Source organism: Smutsia gigantea (assembly GCA_032199065.1). Lineage (NCBI taxonomy): Eukaryota > Metazoa > Chordata > Mammalia > Pholidota > Manidae > Smutsia > Smutsia gigantea. The sequence goes on along the minus strand of JAVSCE010022659.1, from coordinate 849,817 downwards.
TTTCTTCTTTGAAGAAGTGTCTATTCATGTCCTCTGCCCATTTCTTAATTGGATTATTTACTTTATGTTTGTTGAGGTGCATGAGTTCTTTATATATTTTGGATGTCAACCCTTTATCAGATACGTTATTTATGAATATATTCTCCCATACTGTAGGGTGTCTTTTTGTTCTACTGATGGTGTTCTTTGCTATACAGAAGCTTTTCAGCTTGATATATTCCCACTTGTTCATTTTTGCTTTTGTTTCCCTTGCCCAGGGAGATATGTTCATGAAGAAGTCGCTCATGTTTATGTCCAAGAGATTTTTGCCTATGTTTTTTTCTAAGAGTTTTATGGTTTCATGACTTACATTCAGGTCTTTGATCCATTTTGAGTTTACTTTTGTGTATGGGGTTAGACAGTAGTCCAATTTCATTCTCCTACATGTAGCTGTCCAGTTTTGCCAAAACCAGCTGCTGAAGAGGCTGTCATCTCCCCATTATATATCTAAGGCTTCTTTATCATATATTAATTGACTGTATATGTTTGGGTTAACGTTTGGATTTTCTACTCTGTTCCACTGGTCTGTGAGTCTGTTTTTGTGCCAGTACCAAATTGTCTTGATTACTGTGGCTTTGTAGTAGAGCTTGAAGTCAGGGTGCATAATCCCCCATTTTATTCCTCCTTCTCAGGATTGCTTTGGCTATCTGGGTCTTTTGTGGTTCCATATGAAGTTTAGAATTATTTGTTCCAGTTCATTGAAGAAAGCTGGTGGTATTTTGATAGGGATGCACTGAATCTGTAGATTGCTTTAGGTAGTACAGCCATTTTGACAATATTTATTCTTCCTAGCCAGGACATGGGATGAATTTCATTTGTTAGTGTCCTCTTTAATTTCTCCTAGGAGTGTCCTGTAGTTTTCAGAGTATATGTCTTTCACTTTCTTCATTAGGTTTATTCCTAGGTATTTTATTCTTTTTGATGCAACAGTGAATGGAATTGTTTTTCTAATTTCTCTTTCTGTTAGTTCATCGTTAGTGTATAGGAAAGCAGCAGATTTCTGTGTGTTAATTTTGTATCCTGCAACTTTGCTGAATTCAGATATTAGTTCTAGTAGTTTCGGAATGGAATCTTTAGGGTTTTTTATGTACAGTATCATGTCATCTGCAAATAGTGACAATTTGACTTCTTCTTTACCAATCTGGATGCCTTATGTCTTTGTTTTGTCTGATTGCTGTGGCTAGGACACTCCAGTACTATGTTGAATAACAGTAGGAGAGAGTGGGCATCCTTGTCTTGTTCCCGATCTTAGATGAAAAGCTTTCAGCGTCTCGCCGTTAAGTATGATGTTAGCTGTGGGTTTGTCATATATAGCCTTTATGATGTTGAAGTACTTGCCCTCTATACCCATTTTGTTGAGAGTTTTAATCAGGAATGGATGCTGAATTTTGTCAAATGCTTTTTCAGCATCTATGGAGATGATCATGTGGTTTTTGTTCTTCTTTGTGTTGATGTGGTGGATGATGTTGATGGATTTTCGAATGTTGTACCATCCTTGCATCCCTGGGATGAATCCCACTTGATCATGGTGTATGATCCTCTTGATGTATTTTTGAATTCGGTTTGATAATATTTTGTTGAGTATTTTTGCATCTACGTTCATCAGGGATATTGGTCTGTATTTTCTTTTTTGGTGAGGTCTTTGCCCGGTTTTGGTAATAGAGTGATGCTGGCTTCATAGAATGAGTTTGGAAGTATTCCCTCCTCTTCTATTTTTGGAAAACTTTAAGGAGAATCGGTGTTATTTCTTCTCTCGTCTGGTGAAATTCAGAGGTGATCCATCAGGCCTAGGGGTTTGTTCTTGGGTAGTTTTTGATTGTAATTCGATTTGATCACTGGTGATTGGTCTGTTTAGTTTTTCTGTTTCTTGCTTGGTCAGTCTTGGAAGGTTGTATTTTTCTAAGAAGTTGTCCATTTCTTCTATGTTTTCCAGCTTGTTAGCATATAGATTCTCATAATATTCTCTTATGATTCTTTGTATTTCCGTGGGGTCCATCGTGATTTTTCCTTTCTCATTTCTGATTGTGTTTATGTGTGTAGATTCTCTTTTTCTCTTAATGAGTCTGGCTAGGGGTTTATCTATTTTGCTTATTTTTTCAAAGAACCAGCTCTTGGTTTTATTGATTTTTTCTATTGTTTTATTCTTCTCAATTTTATTTATTTCTTCTCTAATCTTTATTATGTCCCTCCTTCTGGTGACTTTGGGCCTCATTTGTTCTTTTTCCAATTTCTGTAATTGTCTTTAGACTATTCATTTCGGAATGTTCTTCCTTCTTTAAATAGGCCTGGATTGCAATATACTTTCCTCTTAGAACTGCCTTTGCTGCGTCCCACAGAAGTTGTGGCTTTGTGTTGTTTTTGTCATTAGTCTCCATATATTCTTTGATTTCTGTTTTGATTTGGTCGTTAACCCATTGATTAATTAGGAGGGTGTTGTTAAGTCTCCATGTATTTGTGAGCCTTTTTGATTTCTTTCTAAAATTTATTTCTAGTTTTATACCTTGGTGATCTGAGAAGTTGGTTGGTAGGATTTCAATATTTTTGAAATTACTGAGGTTCTTTTGTGGCCTAGTATGTGGTCTATTCTGGAAAATGTTCCATGTGCACTTGAGAAGAATGTGTATTCTGTTGCTTTTGGGTGTAGAGTTCTGTAGATGTCTGTTAGGTCCATCTGTTCTAGTGTGTTGTTCAGTGCGTCTGTGTCTTTACTTATTTTCTGTCTGGTTGATCTGTCCTCTGGAGTGAGTGGTGTGTTGAAGTCTCCTAAGATGAATGCATTGCTGTCTATTTCCTCCTTTAATTCTGTTAGTATTTGTCTCACATACGCTGGCGCTCCTGTGTTGGGTGCACATATATTTATAATGGTTATATCTTCTTGTTAGACTGACCCCTTTATCATTATGTAATGTCCTTCTTTATCTTTTGCTACTTTCTTCGTTTTGAAGTCTATTTTGTCTGATACAAGTACTGCAGCACCTGCTTTTTTTTTTTTTTTTTTTGCATGAAATATCTTTTTCCATCCCTTCACTTTTAGTCTGTGTATATCTTTGGATTTGAGGTGAGTTTCTTGTAGGCGGCATATAGATGGGTCTTGCTTTTTTATCCATTCTGTTACTCTGTGTCTTTTGATTGGTGCATTCAGTCCATTTACATTTAGGGTGATTATTGATAGGTATGTACTTATTGCCATTGCTGGCTTTAGATTCGTGGTTACCAAGGGTTCAAGGTTGCTTCTTTACTATCTAACAATCTAACTTAACTTTCTTGTTAAGTTATTGTAAACACAGTCTGATGTTTCTTTATTTCTCTCCCTTCTTATTCCTCCTCCTGCATTCTTTCTATAATAGGTGTTTTATTCTTTGCCTTTAGTTGGTATTTGGATGGTCTGCTTTCTTTGCTATGATTTTTTTTCCTCTGGCGACATCTTTTTAGCCTTAGGTGTGCTTCCCTCTAGAGCAGTCCATTTAAGATATCCTGTAGTGGTGGTTTATGAGTGGCAAACTCTCTTAACTTTCGTTTATCTGGAAATTGTTTAATCCCTCCATCATATTTAAATGATAGTCGTGCTGGATACAATATTCTTGGTTCGAGGCCCTTCTGTTTCATAGCGTTAAATATATCATGCCATTGTCTTCTGGCCTGTAAGGTTTCTGTTGAGAAGTCTGATGATAGTCTGATGGGTTTTCCTTTGTAGGTGATCTTATTTCTCTCTCTAGCTGCCTTTAATACCCTGTCTTTATCTTTGATCTTTGCCATCTTAATTATTATGTGTCTTGGTGTTGTCTTCCTTGGGTCCCTTGTGTTGGGAGATCTGTGAGCTTCGGTGGACTGCGAGACTATTTCCTTCCCCAGCGAGGGAAAGTTTTCAGCAATTATTTCTTCAAAGACACTTTCTATCCTTTTTCTCTCTCTTCTTCCTCTGGTACTCCTATAATGCGAATATTGTTCCGTTTGGATTGGTCACACAGTTCTCTTAATATTCTTTCATTCCTAGAAATCCTTTTATCTCTCTCTGCCTCAGCTGCTCTGTCCTCCTGTTCTCTGTTTTCTATTCCATTAACAGTCTCTTGCATCTCATCCATTCTGCTGTTAAGCTCATCGATTGCTTGTCTGATTTCTGCATTGTCTTTCCTCAGTTCCCTCACTTCCTCCCTCAGCTCTTGCACATTTCTCTGTAGGTCCATCAGCATGGTTATGACTTTTATTCTGAATTCTTTTTCAAGGAGGCTGTGCATTTCCATCCCTTCAGACTCCCTCTCTGGGGTTGTCTGGTTGATTTTGTTCTGAACCATATTCCTCTGTCTTTTCATGGCTGTATGATTTGGTCACTGATAGTTGCCACGTATGTTAGGTGGGCTCTTTAAGACCGCCTCTTGGGGTGCCGAGTCCTCTCGGGTGTAGCTGCACGCTGTGCGCTTTCCTGTGTATTCTCGTCTCTCTTTTAGGAATAGATGTATTTTCTGTGTTTTCGTAGATAAATATAGTGTTGGGAGGAGATTTCTGCCGCCCTGCTCACACCGCCATCTTCCCGGAAGTCCCAAACTAGCCATTCTTAAAACAGTGGCCCTTCCCTGCCTTGCCTTGCCCCCCCAGGAACCACAGTAAAGGCTCTTCTTGCCCGTGCTTTCTCCCTCGTTCCTTCTGCCATCTGACCAACCCTGCTGCTTCCCCATGTGGCCCTGCATGGCATGGCATGCCCTCCTCTTGAAAACTGTAAGTCATAAACTTTTCTTTCAATGTCACTGACCTCTCTGTGGCATAACTCAGTCACCTCTATAACTAAAATCCTGGGTATAGTCGAACGCCCTTGCTATCCAAACTCTTACTATTCACTATCAAAACTCAGGAACCAGATGCCTTTAGAAAACTTATTGTCCAAACTAGGATTCAAGTAAATTCAATTAGCAAAGGATATTTGTATTACATATTCTGAGTCCCTAATACTCTCAAGATCAAAGATGTTAGTGACTGGCAGCTATTTCCCAAAGGAGTGGCACAAACTAGAAATCCAACAGAGCTGCAAATGTGTGAAGCCCCACATGAGATAATCTCACAAAGGTATGTAAGTCCTGCTCTTTGCCTCCAAAAAACATGTAAACTGGTTATGCAAATGACATTCAACTTTCCCAAATACATGTATTTGTATGCATTATATTTGTATTTATTTTGTAGTATTTTGTATTTGTAAATATTTGTATTTATATTATATACCTGAAAAATACCAAATGAATGTTACGTACTATCAAAATTCAGAGTATTCAGACAATAATACCAATAAAAGTCAATGGAGAGTCAAGCATAACAGCTTAAAGGAAATGAGAATGTTCTAGGTCCAAGTCCAACTCTGAGGTTCATTCCTGTGGTTTTGCTACACGTGTGAGAAAACCCTCCACTTGGCAGTTATTGGCACTGAACCTCTCTGCCTCTCAGGCTGCCTTTGTCTCCCTCTTGGAAACTCTGTCTGGCCTGAGGCACCAACCCCTTAGCTGTGGCTGCCCATTCAGTGGGCCACAGGGCTCCCCTTCTTTGAGGCTTCGGGCATGTCTTCCCTCCACCACCAGTCCACTTCACCACATCATCTAATAGCTGCCTGAGTATCCAGCTGATACATCCCTGAAGAAACGTGTTTCTGAGAATACTGTACCAAGGCTAGAGGCTGGGCTGTGTGACCATGCCATATCGTTGATCATTAGTATACAATCATGGAGGCCACTGAGGAAAATGGGTCCATGCCAACCAGAACTGAGCCAAGCAAGCCACGCTCTGGGTTAGCTTTCATTCTGGACTACAGATGGAATTTTTGGTGAATGTGCAGTGTGTGATTAGCTTTTCCTCAATAACTGGAAAGTTATCTGAAGAATTCTCCATTTCCCATTAGATGTTTCCAATTTTGTCTATTTACTTCCATGACTCTTGCATTTGTTCAGTGTTTGTTTACTTGTTCTTTACAAGGTTCATGAAAGGAATGTGTGCTTTGACAGGAACCTCTCAGCAGGCACAGTGTTCTTCATCTGTTACCCCAAAGGTTGCACGCAGTGGAACGAGTGTAGGCTTCCAGGTCTGATATACTTGGGTTTGATTGCTGGTTCTGCCTCTTATCAGCCATGTGACTTTGAGGAAGTCACCTAAACCCCTCTGAGAACTCTTTCCCTTTCAGTAAAATGGTAACAGTCACACCTATTTCACAAGATTGTTATAAAGATTAAAAGAAATAACATGTGTAAAATCCTCAGCACAGTGCCAGGCACCCTGCAGATGCTCAAAACTATCAAGTTTTCCAGCCTAGCACTAGCTAAAAAATATGTATATTTTAAGTGCCTACTCTATAAAAAGTGTGTAATTATTTGGTCTGTGACCCCAAAGAAATGGTAAATTGACGTCATTAAGAGAAAGGGTAATGACTATGATGAAAGTGTATTAGTCAGGACAGATTAGGTTATGTGGCAATAACAAAAAACCCCAACGTCACAGGGGTTTAAAACATTAAAGGTTTATTTTTTAAGATGAGCAGGTTGAGGATTCTGCTCTACTTCATCTTCATTCAGACACATAGGCCAACAGAGACTCCACTATCTGGAATATACCTGGTTGTCTAAGGAGGAGATGAAGAATTGTACTTTAGCTCTTAGATATACCTCAGCACAACAACTCCATTCATATGTCACTGGCCAGAAAGAGTCACCTGGCTGTATATAATTTCAGAGGAACAGGGAAGTATAATCTTCCTGAATGCCCAGACGTAGAGTAGAACCAGAGATTGATGAAATCCTCATGTCTTCCACAGAAGGTACACTGCATGTGATGAGATCATAGAAAAAGAAAGGCCTAAGGTTGCCTTGAGTGTCCAGAAAAGCCTCTGTCAGGGAGGTAACTCTTGTGATGAAACTTTAAAAATGTTATATGACTTGTTGTATATGTATAAATGGTATAACTTGCCATTTATGTGAAGCAAAGGAACAGGAGGTATCCCAGACAGAAGGACTAGCATGTGCAAAGACTTAGAGGCCTATGAGAGCACGATGGGAACATATTATTCAGTATTAACAATGGGGAAAAAGTGATTTGGGAAGACATGGGAGGTTAAACCAGTACTATAGCACATCAAGATAAGTTCAGATTTCATCACACAAGTACACAGGTGATGGGAGAGGGGCAGAAACATTTAAGATTCTGAGCAAGAGTTATAGAATCAGACTTAATTGCTCTTCTATGCATTCAATAGTATTTATTGAGTGTCTACTAAGAGCAAGGCACTGTTCAAGGGGTTTGGGATACATTGGTGAACAAAGACAAAATTCCTGTCCTCAGAGTTCAAATGCCAATAGCAGAAAGGGCACTACAACAGCAGTAGATTAAAAGGGGAATAGATTAAAAGGGGTTGGTTGAGATGAGAAACAGAGGAAACCAGGGAAAAGGTATTGCAATATACAGATGAGTAATAAAAGGCTTAAACCTTATATAGAAGAAAGAGTGAGGAGTTGGGGACATATAAGAGACACTGAAAGAACCAACAGAACTTGGAGACAATGCAATGTAATTGCAAAGAAGTGGAAGGAGTTAAGGATGACTGTCTTCCTGCTTGGACAACTAGATGAATGTCAGTGCCATTCTCCAAGACCGAGAACTCATAAAGAAAAACAGGATAAGAAGAGTGTGTTGACTTGGAGGTGGTATTTTCCCTACAGGAATTTTGGTATATCTGAAACTCAAGAGATGGCCATACGCTGAAAATAAACAGAAGGGATCAAAACAGTGAGGGAGAATCTATATTGATGGCAGGTGTATATGTCCTCCCCCTTCTAAGACCGTGCTAGATGACATCAGGGGATTTAAGAAATAAACACACAGCAACAAAGTGAACAAGAAAGTAGATAGCACTGAACAACACAGTCAACCGAAAGTGTCTGGAGGAAGGCAAACTGACTTCACAAATGAGAAGACGCAACCAAATGTGCTTGCAAAGGGGCTGACTCACCCTCCAAAGAATTTTTAAGAAAAGAAAATGCTCTTGGAAATTAAAATCATAACTAATAAAACAATCAGCAGTAAAGAAAGACAATGATAAAGAAATCCAGAAAGATTATCAAGAGTCGAAGATAGAAAATAAGAAAGAAAGGATTAAAAGAATTGGAAAAATCAACCCTAGAGGTCCAACGGCTAACTAATAGGAATTCTAGAAAGAGAATGGAGTGGAAAAAAAGAATGGTGTGAGAGGATGGAGGAAATTATCAGGAAATATCCCCAAAATGCCCCAGAATTGAAGAATCTATTTCCAGATTGAAAACAGGCCTACATCAAAGTATATAACAGTGAAATTTCAAAACACCAAGGTTATAAACATAAAACTAAAATTTCTCAGGGAGAGCAAGAACATAGTCTTGCAAAGGAACAAGAATCATATCAGAAGGTAGACCTAATATGAAAGTAAAATAATACAGACTTAAACCTAAAGTTAAACAGTAAAGATTCCAAAAGAGCCACAAGAATACCTTCATGATATTGCAGGAGGCAACAATTTCAGAAACAGGATGTAAAATGCACCGAGTACAAAAAACACAATGAATAAACTGGATTTTCAAATATATTGTATTCAAAAACCTGCTAGTGAAAATGATGGGCAATTACTGACTCTAGAGGAAATAAAAATGAAAATAGGAAGTAAATATTATCAGTAGTCCTCTACTTGTGTATACAATAAATAATATTGTTTTAGTGCTGCTGTATGGTTAGTTACTGATAGTTGGTTTAACAAAAATATAACTATCTCTGGAGGACCAGGGAGAAAAGTGCAGGAAGATATAAAACAATGGAATCCTCGTCTATACTGGAAGATATTTGTTAATTTCAGACATTGTCTGAAATTAAAAAAGGAAGAAATTGCAGTTTAAAGTATTGTAGAAATAAGGGGACAACTATGTAAAGAAACTGCCAAAAGAATTAAAAATATTGTCTCCACAGAGTGGAAATGGACATAGAACAGTAGTTTGTATAGGAGGCTGGTTTTTCATTTTAAGTCTTTCAGAACTATTTTTAAATAGAATTTTTAAGAAACAAAGTATAAACGTATATAAGATTATGCAGGGGTGGGGGAGAAGAACAAGAGCGAAGGATCCTAAGAATTCTGAGGAACCTCAGCATGTAAAAGGAGAAAGAAGGGGAGCCTCCCAAGGCTGAGGCCACAGCACCAACGAGGTGAGAGCAGAGCCAAAGGAAGCCTTCCTGGAGAGCCCGGGGAGGGCATTACCTGCGTGCTTAGCAGCTGCGGGGTCCAAAGTAGGTTGGGACTTCGTTACTGAGGAACTACACATGCTTATATCTGTTTATAATTATCCTTTACACTTGTAGGCCAAGACCTAAATGTAGCTCTGGAATTATCAGTTTTTGAGCAGCAGCTTTGGTTGCTGCTCTGCCAGAGCAGGTAAATACATAGCTGGCCCTGGGAAAGCAGCTGGAGTCAGCAAAGTCTCTCAGAAATTGCTTGATAGCCGGCACCCCTCCCTGACCAGCTGTCCCCCCATCTGCCACCCCAGCAGGCTGTGAACGTGGGCTGCTGTTTCAGGAGTAGGATTCTGGGACTCTCCTTACCTGGGTCTCTGTGGCTTCCATTCAGGTATCCTGCTGCTTACTTTATCCCGAGACTCTGTCCTTTGCTTCTTGGGCTGGACCTGACCCTGACGTTCATGGGTGTGCCCACCTGCTATGGGGTTGGCAAGGCTTGCTCCTCCCACCTCCTAGCACACATGTCAGGAACAGTTCATGGAGCAGATGCAGCTTTCTGAGATAACACCAGCCCAATACTCGGAGGGCTTTTCAATGAGTATTCTTTAATTAAACTGCTTTCCAGCTAGTAATATGGCCATGGGTTATGTGTAGATACATTAATTGTCTGTTTTGGAAATAGAAGCACTAATTCTTTAGAGGAGGAGGAAAGATGGTAAGAGAGGCCATGACAATACTTCCAGGCTGACAACTGAATGAGCCAGAAAGATCTAGAAGTATGAAAAGAAGGGATATGCAGGGAAAACACAGTAACATAGCACTTGTTAAATGGAGGGCACATACAATGATCCAACCCCCTAAACGATCTGAACAGACATTAACTATCTTAGGGAAGCAAATGGAATGGAGTCTCTGATGATCAAGGCAAGCTGGTGAAATGTAGGCATATTATGCTAATAAAATATATTGAGAGCTTGCTATATTAGCTTACTTAATCCCCACAAAAACCATGTGAGGTCAGTACTACTATTGTTATTATTCTCACTTTATAGATGAGAAAACTAAGGCAAGGAATGGATAGATAGGTTGCCCCAAGGCTCACAGCTGACAGAGCTGAGGTTTGAACCTGAGCAATAATGGTCTAGAAATGCCCTCAAAGCTTAACTATAGCATAAGGAACACAGATCACATGCTCTGGTTGTATTTCCAGGCTGGGAAGCAGTCCAGCCTCGGTAAGGAATATACTATAGAGCTCATAACAGAAATGGGGGCCTATTAAGGAAGTAAATCCATGCACAGGTTCCCAGCTCCTAAGGAGGGTGCAAGCCTGACAGGAAATTCTGTAGCTAGCATACAGTTATAGGCACGGCCGCTGAGTAAGACTTGTGAAAGACTGACTCTTCCACAACTCTGAGCACAGGTTGAGTTTAGCAAACCTTTCCACATTTCAGCAGACAGAGCCCTGGGTCTTCAGTACCAACATCCTGAAAGTTTACTTATCCCAAAATAAATTGTAGCCTTGAAAAGACCAATGGTATAGAATTCAGGGAGAAATTTGTAAAATACATCCTAACAAATGGAGCCTGTCATTTGGGGGACCGTGTACCCATTTTTTTAAGAAAAATTCTTACCATGAGTTCCCAAATCTAAACATGCAAGTCTACAGCTAAATTTTCTTCCAAGGGCAAAGAGGTTTCCACGTGAAGCCAAATGCATCCTTAGGTCATTTGGAGAAACAACTTACATAAAAAGAACTGCAAGCTTTATTGAAAAGGACTCCCACTATTTGCTCAGCATCAGCATAAAAGTCTTCATCTTGAATTGTTCTCAAATCCTGTTTTGTCTGAAAATCAATCCAAATATCCCCCACCAGCCCCATTCCCTTCTAGCAAATTTGATTAAGCAATAAATTTACATCAAACATTATTCATTGGGAAACTTCAGATGAAACTAGTCAAATTCACTATAAAATGGACACCCCAAAGAAATCAACATTCCTCTTTCCCATTTTTCCTTAGGGAGCGCCACTGAGATCTCACCCCACCCTGACACCCCAGCAGAGGTATGATTCCTGGGAAGGCACAGACAAGGAGTGAAAAGCTTGCAGAGCTGAGACTTCTGCATGAAAGAGCCACGTGGTGGCTCCAGCCATGCTCTAAGTGATCAAGACCTGTGGTCAAGTCCAGACTTCATAGCCGGCTCCTGAAGGCACCCAGCTGCAAGCTTTCTTGCCAAAGGGCCAAAGCAGTAAGCTCAAGGAGCTTGCTGGCGCTGCCTCAGCCCAAGTGGAAGGACGGTGTTGACAGTGGTGCAGGAGCTGCTCCGAGCCTTCTCCAGGAGTGCTCTGGAAAGCATTTTCCAACCCAAAGGGGCTGGAAGTCCCTTTGAGAGCATTTCTCCTGGCCTACTCAGAGATGAAGACAAAAACCAAAACACATGGGAAGGGCCAATATCCTGCGCCACTGACTTATATCATCTGGGTGTCCTGCTTTTGAAAACATTTTGCTTTATGGAAGAAAAACACATGCCAGCACTAACTGTCCCTGGAGCAGGTCATCTGCCCTTTCATGATCTCAAGGACCTCAACTGTAAAAGAGTTGAATTAAATGATTGTTGAGGTTCCACACTGTGTAGGAACAACTGTTGTCAAAAGGGATCAAGTCTTGACAATTTCCTATGGTTTGGACAGAAAGACAGCCGGATGTAAGTATATATACACACATGTGCACATGCACACTCACTGTGATACACCCTCACAAACATTTACTCCTTCGTCCCATAAATATTTATTGCTTGCTAGATGCCAAGCACTCTTCCAGGCATGGAGGCTACAGCAGTAAACAACGCAGCCAAGCCCTGCTCACTCAGAACTTACTAAGGGTGGTCGGAAGCAAAATATTAAAGAAATACACGCCCAGTAGTAATACTGCTGTGAAGAAAAATAAAGAGGGACAGAGGTTGTCAGAGTTGGGCAGGAGGTTCTATTTGATATATGATCAGGAAAGGCCCCTCTGAATAAGGTGACTTTTGGACAGAGCTCCCTCTGGTGAGGGAGTGAGTCACTGATATTCATGGCAAGCGTGTTCCAGGTAGAAGTAACATCATGTACAAAGGCCATGAGAGGGGACCACACTGACCTAGGCAATATTCAAAGAGCTGTAAGGAAGTTAGTGTGGCATAATCTGACATATGTGCTTAAAACATTACTCTCACTGCTGTATGTGGCAAATAGAGGGACAAGGGTCTCCCTCTAAGCAGGGAGACCAGTTAGGAACCCACTGCAATAATCCAGATGAGGAACAGTGGTGGCTTGGACAGGTGGTAACAATGAGCTGTAAGAGCTGGATATATTTTGAAGAAGACAATAGAAATACTGATGTTCAGAATGGAGAGTATAAGAGAAAGAGAAGAGTGAAAGATGACTCCTAGATTTCTCACTCGAGTAAGTGGAATGATGGAGTTTTCCATTTACTGAGCTGGGAAAAATTATAGAAGGTACGTAACTGCGTGGTGAGAAATCAAAATCTGGATGCTTCATTTTAGGCATGAGAAGTTTGTGATACCTTTAGATAATTCATGAAAGTGCAATAGTAATACCACAGGCTTCTAGAATCTTCTTTGGAGAACAATCTAAAATATAATACCCAGTGACAACATGTCGTCTTCTTGGGAACTGTCCAGACAATCCCCGTGACCAGTGGTATGCTGGTAAATACTTAATAGCCTGTTCTCCTGCGGGGGTGGGTGGGAGGGGGCAGTTCCCCAGTCTGTGGCATTTGCTGTTTCTGGGATGTAAATGCTCTCACCAGGGCCAATTTCAAGCTACCAGTGTGAAGTCACTGAATTCGGAGAGGGGCTGAGTGAGTGCGACTGGCTATCCCCCACCATTACAGGCAGCGGCTCGCACATCACAGCAGCAACCTCGTCCCCAAGCCCCCCATTCTCAGGACAGAAAGAAAGAGTGAAAGCAGGGACAATTTTAGATGGGCAAGTAATGACTTTAGGCAGTTATCCTTTAAACACCTTTGCAGAGATTTTGAAAAAACAAGAAAGTCAGGGGCATTTGTATTATAAACAGCTGCCTTATTGTTACAACAAAGTGATTCAAGATGACATTTACTTATCTCTTATCTCTAATGTAAGTGTCTTGCCAATGGGTTTCAGCCCCGGGCAAGTTCACTATGGATTCAGTGTGACCAAAGAAATGACAGTAGGACATTCTTGGGAGGGTTATACTCAACTTTATTTCCTCTGCGGCAGGTCAATCACTAGAATCCCGTTCACTCAGAGTAGGTCTGCATGCAGCAAGTTGGGCTCTGCCTCCGGGCCTCTCTACCAGCACAGCCGCCCTCTGGGTCTCTGTCCTCAGCACTGCCACCACTCCAGCCTCTGCTCTCCTGCAGTCTTGCAGCCGTGCCACTGTGTTGCCCAGAGCACTGGGCGGAGCTCTTCATATAGAGTCAATAGCAACGTATTGCCCACACGTGTGTAATGAGCTAGCCAACCAGGGCTAGGTGAGAATCCTGGCCACAGGAACTTTCACTTTATCCACATAAGACGAATTTATTCTCGAATTTCAATGCTGGGTAGAGAGCAACGGGAAGATGGGGTGTCTGGTCTTGCTGATGGTCCTTGTCTCATCTGAGGGTTTCAGCCCCAGGCAAGTTCACTCTGGATTCATGAGTCTGAAAAATGACAGTGGAATGTTCTTGAGTTTATACCCAGCTTTTATTCTCATGGTAGCAGGTCAAGCGCTAGAATTTCATCAGCCTTGGGTGCAGTCTGCATGCAGCAAGCCCATCTCCAGCTTCAGGGCTCTCCACCACCTCACAGCCCCAAAGTTCTGGGTCGGGCTCTTTATATGGTCAGTAATAGCCCACTACCCACACATGTGCAAGCCTGCACCTGTGGACATTGCATGTGCGCAGTGGGCAAGCAGATCAGGGTCAGGTAAGGATCCTGACCATGGAACTTCCATTTTCTCTACACTCCTCTAAGCACCATCCTCGGCATTTGTTTCTGGTGTCCAAGCTCCATTATTCCTTTCTGAATCAGTGAGGGAATACCACTTGGAAATTTGAGGTGAGAGAAAAGTGGTTCTAGGCTTTAACCTGCTCTGGAGAGAACTGCTTCTCAGACAATGAATGACATTAGGTTTGCATTAGTGAGCTACTGTCCAGTTGGCAAATCAAACATTCTTAGGGAAAGCTTTACTTTCTTCTTCACACTAGAACAGGGGTTCTTTATCCTCCGCATTTTTAGAATCAGGGGGGGAAAGCTTTGAGAGTACCCAGGCTGGGACCCACACCAAGAGATTCAGGTCCAACTGCTTGGTGAGGCTGGGGTGTGGGTATTTTTAATTTTTCTGCTGATTCTCTGCCAGGGCTGAGAACCAGTACACTAGAAGCTTGAGAAATGAGTGGTTAGAATCAACCTGATCACTTTGTGGTTGTTCACAGAGAACACTCACATACAGAGAGTAGTGGCTCAGTGACACAGAAGCAGCACAGGGCTAGGAATTGGTGAGTCCAGGGTTCTAGTCCTATTTCTTCCATTTGACATTATGTCCTTGGAGATACTGCTAAATAATGTGGACACCAGAGGGTGAGGACTCTAGGTTCACTCGTCCCCTTGATATTCCATGTCAGCTAACACAAGGGAGCTGCATCATAGGAGTGTCGCTCTGACACCCACTAAGGAAGCCACGTGAATGGTGAGGGCATGCTTTCATTAAGAATGGCACCTACAGCTATTATTGCTTATAGTTCATCAAAGAGCTGGTAAAAGATCTTGATAAGGAATGCCTGAGCAAAACAAGGCTAAACCACAGATTTGCCCCAAATAAAACATTTTATCTGAGATGGTATGGGTAAAATTGCAATATTTCCAGAATCTCTTGCCTGGCCTTAGTCCATCTCCATGTCAATAGGTGATTGCAAGGGGGGTGGAGAGTGAGCACATACCAGGACAAGAGTTTTGGTGGGGCTTTGGCAGCCTGGTCACAAGAGACATGGACTGATTTCAGCTTGTAACTTTGGGGGGAAAATATGTTCCCAGCCCAGGGCAAGTTACCTTTGAAGCTGAAGTTCAGTCAAAGAGACAAAGTGGGAGAAATCCATTTATTGCTTACTAGCAAGCATCCACATCTGCTTGCCAGTGTCTCTTGCAACCCAGCTGCAAAAAGGGACCCCACCAAAAATCTCTGGTCCAGATATACCCTTGCTCCCCCACGTAATCACCTATTGATGTGGAAATGGACTACTTCTCTCCACCCCTTGGAAACATCTACTGATATGTATATGCACTAAGGCCAGGCAAGAGATTCTGGAAATATTGCAATTTCACCCATAGCCCACCCCTCCAGAAATCTCACCTCACAATCTACTCACTCCCTATCCTCCTCAATGGCCCCTGTGCAAGAAAACTGGAGCATTGTAGCCAGACTAATAACATACAGTAACAGCAGCAATAAAATCTTGATAATCTGCAAGCTGGAGGATTCAACTAGGTTCAAAGTCCTATGCAGATTAAGTCCACAGCTTGCCCATTCCACAGGAAGGGAGTAGCTGAACAGGCAGGGAGTTCAGAGCAATCATCATGCGGCGGCAGCAGCCAGTGGACAGGTCCAGGCCACAGGAACTACAGAAGAAAATAACCTTAAGGGCAGTAAGATACATGTTTTAATGACACCAGCATAGGCAAATCTTGCATGCAAGAGAGTGGTCCTGTGATAGGACAGTGGCAGGAATGGGATCTCCTCCTGGTCTAGTATACCAGACCTTCATCCCTCTCCCTGTGGGAGTTACACATGGGTCAAGATATATAGAGCTATGGGAGGTACATGCACTGGCCATAAAGATAAAATAAAACTTCCCCATAAAATGCTCTTAGCTCCTGGACATTTTGGATACACTAGCGTGATCTTTGGGGGCCATTCTGCTGTTAACTCCAGGAACACAGAGGAAGTCAGCTTCCAGGCCTTTTTCCAAAGGTGCCAGAAGAGCCAGCCATCGCTGGTCCATGTGTCTAAATGTTCAGGGCCACGTCCACTCAACAGGGTCTCCAGGGTTTAATGCAGTTGGGGCTGGCAGCAGGATGTTGCTCTACTGGCCATATCACAGCTTCAATAGCTATTCTTTGGTTTGCACACACAGTTGTATAGGAGAGGCAGCAAGGTGTGTGAGCATGTCCACAGGGCTCAAGGCTCCTTTTGGGGCTTCTCATTCAAACGCCATAGCACTGTCCTTAAGCGAACTGACCAGCCCCATAGACTATTAGTGTCCAAATTCAGGCCAGATTTCAACAAACCACTGTACCTCTCTATCATGCCTTCCCTGGGTTATATGGTACATGAAACTTCCACTTTATTCCTAATTGCTGCACCCGTTCTTGTAACACATGTCCAGTAAAGTGGGTGCCTTGATCCCTCTCAATCACCTGCGGCCTCCTGCTGGCTTCAAAGAAATGCTCTAGGCCCCTTTTGGCCATTTGCTGATGTGCACGACATGCAGGAAAAGCAACCAACAGGCCAGTAGCTGTGTCCACACAAGTTGTGGCACACTGATATCCTTCTGATATGGGCAGAGGCACAAGACAGTCTATCTGCCATTGGACAAGGGGTATTGGCCCCTTTATTATTGTCCCATGTTGCTGCGGAACTCAGTGTAAGTCCCTCTTAGAGCACCCAAGGCAATCCTTCTGGGCTCTGCTGACTTCTTCAAAGGTCAACAGCAAGCCCCACCAAGGGGCTACAGCTCACATTGTCTTTTGCCCCACATGCAACAAATGCTGATGTAACCATTGGACTACATCAGAGGCAGGCTTTCCTTCTGGCCAGTGCACCTGGGCCAATGTGTCTGCTTCATCATTCCCTGCAGAGACCAAAGGCAAATGGCCAGTCATGATATACGGTAACTGCCTTAGTCTGACCAGAAGCCTATAGGTCTTGCCACAAGTCTTGCCCCCAAAGGGGCTGGTTACCAGCCATCCATTGCCACAGTACTCTGTCAGTAGACACAGGGTCAAGCCCCAATAGATGGCCCAGCTGTCAGTGCAGACAACTAGAGGACACCTGGATGATTACGAGCCATACTGCCAGCAACTCAACCCACTGACTGCTCTTCCCCTGCCTGTCCTCCATCCATATTGTCTCAGTCTTAGGATGGAAAGCCACAGCCCTCCACTTCAGGGGCTGCCCATGCCTGGAGCCATCTGTATACCAAGCATCTTCAGGTATAGGGGCTTATTTCTCCTGATAAGGACTCTCAGCTACCAATGGCTCAAAAGCAAGTTCTTCCTGCTTTCCACTGCTACATGTCACTGGCCCCAATAAGCATTAGAGTTCTCCACTTAAGGGGCTAGTAGACAGGGCACTACACTGCTGTAAGTATGCACCCCATTTGGCCAGTGTAGGCATCTGTGCCATGCCACTCCATGGCCTTTGGGTCCAGTTTCACATCCACCCCGTGATGGGATAGGTGGTTATTACCTTGGTCAGAGCTGTGCCAGTAATGGGCTCCATAGCCAGCAAGGCGTGGTACACAGCAGCCAGTTGCTTCTCTATCAAGGTGTACCAGACCCCTGCTCCTTTCCATAGTTGTGACCAGAATCCAACTGGAGCATCTGTTCAAGGCACTGTCAACGGCCCCATCCATAACCATCTTCGGTTACATGAACATATAGCTCACAGGGCCTTGATGAGTCCATTACACTCAAGGCCTGTATGACCTTGACTGCTGACTTAGTAGCAGTACATGCAGCTGCACACGTTTCATCCCAGTCCCACCTGATGCTCTTTCATACCAACCAGTATGAGGGCTTCAGAATTTGTGGTAAGTGCAGGATAAACACTCTCCACTAGCCCCAAAGACCCAAAAACTCTTATAATACTGCCACAGTAGTAGGGGTAGGGAAAGCCTGACCCTTCTCTATGACTACTTGTGGAGTAACTTTAGTTTTACCTGACCAGATAACCCCCAAAAACTTTACTGACAAACCAGGTCTCTGAACCTTGGTGTTTCACAGCCCACCCTTTCTCCTGTAGATTTGCAACAGTCTAGGAACTGCCCCTTCTAAATCTACAAAAGAATCAGATGTGAGCATATCATCATTAATACAGTGAGATAGCCCTATTATTTGCGGTTTCTTCCATGTGGCCAAGTCCTGAGCTTCAAGTCCGTGACAAATGGTGGGACTGTGGAGGTATCCCTGTGGAAGGACAGTGAATGTCCACAGCCGGCCTTCCCACATGAAGGCAAACTGTTCCTGACTTTCCTGTGCTATGTCAATAGAGAAGAAAGCATTAGCAAGATCCACAACATAATACGTCCCTAACTCATGACTGAGGGTGTCCATAAGGGCTGCTATAGAGGACAGCAGCATGAAAAGGGGGTGTGATTTTATTCAATTCCCTGTAATCCACAGTCATACGCCAGCAGCTGTCTGGCTTTTTCACTGGCCACACTGGGGAATTAAAAGGACTATGAGTGGGCTTTATGATGCCTACCTTCTCCAACTCCTGTTGCATTTCTCCAATTTCCTTTTGCCCCCCAGGTAATTTATACTGCTTAGTATTTGTCACCTGCCGAGGTACAGGCAGAGCTACAGGTGGGTGCCTAGCATGTCCCCTCAAAACTGCCTTTACCACACATACCCTCAGTCTGAACTCACCTGCAGTGGTCTGTAACGACAGGCCCTGCAGGATATCTATCCCCAAAATATTTTCAGTGATGGGAAATATACACAGTATGTTCCTTTGGGGGTAAACACCCTATCCCCAATGGGATTTGGGCTTTCTTCACTCTAATTGCCTTACCCCATAGCCATCTATCACAGCACGGGTCCCAGGAAAATGCTCAGGGTTGCCGTAAATCAGAGAATATTCAGCTCCTGTGTCCACCAGCACCAGGATACGTACATTCACAGGGGACCAATGAATTTTTAATTCTACGTGTGGCCTCTGGTTCCCACCACAGAGCCCAAGGTTGGGGCCTTGATCTCCCCCTCAGTCAAACCATGATACCCAATGATCCTCCTGTATGGGTGAGGGCCCAGGCAGAGCCGAGTACTGTCCCCCAGGAAGTCTTGCGGGGACACAGGCTAGACATGGGGCTTTGCCTCTGGCTTCTGTGTTCTAGAGGCTGGAACTGCTGCTCTGACTTTAATTGGTGCCACAGTTCTAACTAGATCCTATTGGGCTGCCCATCAAGGTCTTCTTTCACTACCCCTGCCTTAATCAACCCACATCTGGGTCCTCAAGACCTTCGCGGGGCCCTTTGAACCTCTCCTTTCAGTCGTAGCCCGTACTTCCTTCTGCACTGTTATTATTTCAACCTCCCCCAGATCTGCTAAAGTACGAGTAGCCTCACTTATGGGTTGCCCTATGTGGGGGCAAGAATAGTCACTAGGGACCCAAAGAGGGATGGGGGAACTCTATGGAGCACCCGATTTCTCATTCCTATGGTGAACAACTCTTCATTGGGCCCTGGAGGTCCATATTATACATGACATTTTTCAGGCCAACTCTCATAACACCTGCTGGAGCTCTGCATACATTTTCCAACTAGTGAATAAGTACAGTAATCACCCTGATTAGGCCAAACTGCTCTGATGACTGCTGTCAGCCAATGCAGAAGCACCTGATTCCCTGAGGTGTGATGGGCACTTTGCAACCACTGCCAGAGGGAAGGGTGAGTCATCAGGGAAGCCAGTCTACCCATTTCAGAACCTAACATAACGATGTTTTCCACCCTTATATCCCAGAGAAGCAAAAACCACGTAGGCAGAGGTTTTGATGGCTTCTGCCAAAACCGTATGCTCACGTCCACCAGCTCATCCTGGGTATAGGGGCGGAGCACCACAACCTGGGGAGGGGGCTGTTCCTCCCCCTGAGAAGTTTGTGGTTGTTGCTTTTTTATTTTCTTAATTATAACCGGGAGAGCCTTTAATACGGGAGGGCCTGGTGTCTCGGGTTGTGGCCGCAGCAACAGTCTGCCCTAGGCTCCACCCCCCCATCCTGCCCTGACATCTCCTCTACCATCTCCAGGGCTGAAGGCACTGCTCTTTCCTCCCCTCTCCATGGCCTCCTGCTGCATCCTCCATGGCCTCCTGCTGCATCCTCCTTTGCTACCTTCCAAGAGCAAGACCTCTTTTCTCATTAACTGTCTCTCTTTCTTAAGGGCATCCCATAGGTCATCGCCCAGCTCTTCCAGGAGACACCGAAGTGTATCACTCACCTGCCAAAGTGTGTCTCTCTCTCCTGCCAAAGGAGTCTCTCCTCAATAATTCTCTCCACTATCTCAAGAAATAAATATCCCACAATCCCAGCTGCTACATGGCCACTCAGGGCCATCTTCTATCTCACAGAAGGCTAATTCCACAGCTTCTAGTGTCTCCACCCTTTCCTGGGTCTGGGGAAGAGCCCACGCTTCTAGGAGGTGCTTTACCCTAGACCAATTTCCCACTAGGGGTTCCCCCAAGTGGGGGCCCCACAGGGTAAAGCTGCACCCTCCACCACTGCAGCCACCAGGGCCTCCCACCATCCCTAGGAGCTTCCCACCCAAGCACTGCACCCATGAAGACAGATTTCAGGTTCAGAGGTCCTGCCAACTATCGCCAGTTGTAACTCCAGGGGGAAAATATGTTTCCAGCCCAGGGCAAATTACCTTTGAAGATGAAATCAAAGGGACAAATAAAGTGGGATAAATCATTAATTGATTACAAGCAGCTATCCACTTTTGCTTGCCCATGCCTCTCAGACCCACCAAATCTCTCTGGTCCAGATACACCCTTGCTCCCCCACCCTTGTAACCACCTATTGATGTGGAGATGGACTACTTCTCTCCATCCCTTGGAAACACCTATTGATGTGGAGATGCACTAAGGCCAGGCAAGAGATTCTGGAAATACTGCAACTTTACCCACACAGCTTCTAAGGTTTATTTGCCCCAGGCTGGGAACATATTTCCTCCCCCGGAGATACAGAGGGATAGTTGGGCTGATGCACAATCCTAGCCTTTCCCAATTCCCACACTTGAGTTTCATTTTATGGCCTCACAAGAATGCAGCAGAGCTAATGACAATCCAGCACCCTTCAAACCCCTGAAATTTCACATGGTTCCTTACCAAACAATAAAGCAACCAAAACTCAGTTAAGAAATTCATATTAAAATCAAGCAATATTTAACTGCCTCGATCTTTAGAGTTAATAAGAGTAGGGTGCCCTTCCATGAACACTGGCAATTACTGACCAGCTGCATGAGACTGTCATTATAGTGTGTCAGATATTCTCTTTCCTGTCCTACCTACCCTGTCCAGAACAATCCCACCCCTGCCCTGCCCCATGCACAGACACACGTGTCTCAAAACGCAATCAGTCAGGACCTAAAGGAACAGAGAGAATACAACAGCAAACAAAGCAGAGTAGATGGAGAAAGGGTGGTGAGGGTTGGTAGTCCAATGGAAGGACAAAGACCCATAAAATGACTTTCCAAGAGGACAAGGAAATCTTCACTAGAGAGCAGAGCCCCAGCCAAGGGTCAGCCCCCGCAGGATGTAGGGACAACAGCCACTAAAGGGGTGAGAACTGGCTCAGAGCAGGCAATCTCAGCTTCCACTTAGTGCACTAGACACACTTCCAGCCCATCTCCCATCAACTGTGTCTCTGGGGAAGACTGGAGAGGAAGAACTGCCAGGGGCTGCAGAGGCTTTTGATTAAGAGAAGTAAATAGAATGGAAGCTTTGTCTTTTAAATCCCTCAAAACAGTAACCCCTGCCCTCCAAAAAAAATTAAATGTGGATAGAAAAAGAAGAGGAGCAGAAATGTTTAGGGCTTCAGCCTGGAAGGCCAAGTGGGGGGAGCAAATAAATTCAACATTTCAACAAGAGAGCAGGGTGATGGCGCCAAACTATTCAGGGAAGGGGATTCTGTTTTTCTTAGCTCTCTTCTCACCCAAGAACACAAGTTATGAATTTCAGGGAAATGAATGGTGGAATGAATCAGCTATATTCACCAGGTTACCCTTTTCCAAAAACCATAGCCAGTTTAGCAATCTGGTCTCTTGCCGGTGCTGGTTCCTCTGCCTGATAAGCTCCTTATTATCCCTCAGTACCCAACTCAAATGTCACCTCCTCTCTGAGGCCTCCCTGGACTCCCCCAGGTGTAGAACTTACCGCTCCTTCTCCTTTGTTCCCAACGCCTTATCCATACTCTCTGAAGATATATTATTGCTATGTCATCTACTTATGTGTTTATCTCTCCAAGCAAACTGGGAACTCCCAGGGGTAAGAGCTAGACCTTGTTCACTTTTTCATCCCCAGCACCTAATAAATGCTTCCTAAGGGAACAGATGGATGGACAGACACAAACATACCAGGAGAATTCAGAGAGGCCACTGCTCTGCAAGGAAACTTCATCTACAGGAGACAGGGAGCTGCCTGACCATGAGACAGACTTTTCAATAGGCAGCAAGTCATCTTTCCTGGAAGCTTGGAAGGTCTGTCAGCAAGATCTCTGCCAGTCTCTCCTCGAGTCTCTCTCTATTTATACCCTGGGGCCAGGAGACAGGTGGAGGCTGTCTGAATCCAAGGACAATGGTCTGCAGACAATACCTCGTCTGCATTTATTCTTGGCAAAGATCTCCAGAGGTTATATTTCCTCTAGGAAGTAGACACAGAGAGAAATTCTGGTTTTTTAATTCTCCTGCTATTTCTGAATGAATTGACAGAAACTTTAAATATCTTCTTGGTAGTCCTTCAGTCACCAAAATTCATCCTTAAGCTAAAAGACTACAAGCATTGCAAAAGTTGCTGACTCAAAATATTTCAGGTTACTGGAAAGGGAACAGCACAAAATAAAATGAAATGAAATAGGAAAAGGAAAAAGAAAACCAAAGGGGTCTCAAAGAGAGATTGGGGGGGGGGCTATAAAATCACCAGCCTATCGAGTATTTTAACTGGCATTTGGCCAAAAAAAAACAATTTCAGTAAAATGCTTGGGCTTATATTTAATGGATCTAAAAACAAATACACACACACACACTTATATAGTATAGTTGACTACTGAAAACCACAAGGGGTTTGAGGCACCCAAACCTCATGCAGTTGAAAATCCATGTGTAACTTTCAACTCCTCAAAACCTTAACTACTAATAGCCTACTGATAACATAAACTATTGATTAACACATGCTTTGTATATGTATTTTACACTATATTCTTACAATAAAGCTAGAGAAAATTAAATGTTATTTAGAAAGTCATAAGGAAAATACATGTACAGCACCATATTTATTTTTAAAAATCCACATATGATTGGACCCAAGCAATTCAAACCCATGTTGTTCAAGGGTCAACTGTACATGTAGTAAAGCAGCTATTAACCTAATTTGCCAATACCTCATTCTGCTCCCTTTTAGGAAAAGAAGCAAAAGCCATGGTGACTGGGCATACTCATTTAGATGTCAGACCCGAACTGAATCCCATTTTCCGTCCTTCCAGCTGGCAACATTGAGCAAGTTACTCCAGTTTTCTGAGCTTATTCAGTTTTCTGAGCTGGAAAATGGTCTGTTGCAAGGCCTCCTGAGATGCTGCATGTGAAGGCTCTCAGCACAGTGCCAGGCACAGAGAAAGGGCCCTTAAAGCAGTAAGTGGCCGTAGAGGGACAGTAGAGTAAGTCTTCAGTTTCCTTATAATCATCATCACAACAACAAGGAAGGAAATGGATGTCAGGAATCCAGGAAAAGAAAAAGTCCCAGTTGCAGGAAGAGTCTCCTGAACTTTCTTCTACAGCTTCAGTTCCTGTTTATCAAGTGCTTTGGTCTCTCCGTAGGATCCTCAGCAATGAAAGAAAGATCCAACTGTGGCCACAGAATTTACAGGAAGGGTATTAACACATCTGATCAAGCTTTCAACCAGGTGGTTGAGACTAAAACGATTTGTTTTCTGAACATTCAAATACCGGGAAAACCCCACACCCTAGGAGCTTAGTTTTCCTATGTTTGAATTGTTCATTGGTTTCAGGAATCCTGAGTGACTGCCTGAATACAGATTTCTTGCTAGAAGTTACATCAGAGAATTTCTACTTGTTATGTCCCCAAATGTCTGGAAGAATTGAATAAACACCCCCAGAGGAAGCCTTTTTTGGCTTTAAAAATCAAGTACCAGTGTCAAGCACTAACTCCAAGTTTGTGGACTTTGTAATAATAGATTCTATTGCTGAAGACAGCACTCTGTCACCAGAAGCTTGAAAAATTCAGCAGGACAAAGTTGTCCTCAATTTTATTATAGATTTTTCAAGGGTTAAAGACCAGACATCTAAACATAAGTGTATGGTAGGGGGAGCAAGGGGAGGGGTGGCATGCACATACATAACAAAAGTGGGTATGAGGGTTATGAGCCATGCCCCACACCTGGTTCTGCCTGGCATGTCAAAGATGCCCCCAACTTGCCCAAGTCAGTACATCTATAGCAGAAAGAGAAAAATAAAAAAAGAAAGATTTTTAACTACCAATGAAACCCAGCCAGCTTACAAGTATCAGTGGTATCTTAGTCCATTCTGACTACTATAACAGAATTCCATCGACTGGGTGGCTCATAAACAACAGAAATTTACTCCTATAATTCTTAAAGTCTGGGAAGTCCAAGATCAAGGCCCCAGAAGATTTGGTGTATGGTGAGAGTCCACTTCCTGGTTCATAGCTGTTTTCCCAGGGGTCCTCACATGGCCTAAGGCGCAAGGGAGCTCTCCAAGGTCTCTTTCGTTAAGAGCACTAATCTCATTCACGAGGACTCCATTCTTCAGACTTAATCATCTACCAAAGCACCCCCCCACAATACCATCACACTGGGGTTTAATATTTCAACATACTTATATGTACTCCTCAGTTTATCACAGCATTATTTACAATAGTCAAGATGTGGAAGCAAATCTAACTGTCCTCAATAGATGAATGGGTAAAAAAAGATGTACATATACACAGTGGAATATTACTCAGCCATAAAAAGAATGATATCTTGCCATTTGTGACAACCTGGATGGACCTAGAGGGAATACTGCTCAGTGAAATAAGTCAGACAGAGAAAAGTACCAAATGCTTTCACTTATACAGAGAATCTAAAAAACAAAACAAGCAAACAAATAGACTCATAGGTGAAAAGAACAGACTGGTGGTTGCCATAAGGGAGGGAGTGAACGCATGGGTGAAACAGGTGAAGGGGGAATATAAATTAGTGAGAATATTTGATATCTTGATCTGGGTGGTGGTTACATGAGTATTTACACATGTCAGAATGCATCTGGCTGTACAAGATCTGTGCATTTTATTGTATGTACCTCCATTAAAAAGCAAAATAAACTGTTTCAAGAAAAACAAATTTCAACACATCAGTTCTGGGAGGGACACATTCACTATTACAGCAATAATAAAGAAGATGCAAATAAATTCAAATGGGACATTTCTACAAATTTCATTTTCATCTGCCTTTAGAATAAGTAATACAAGTTGGCATTTGGGTTAGGAATTTTTTGTTCTTTTGCAGTTAATCAATGTTTACTATTTGGGTTGGGGTCAAAGGCAATAGTAATATAATTACATTCCACAGGCATGGACCAAGCAATGATTGAAGAATTATATTTGGCAAGAGAAAGAAGCCATTCTTGGATTAAAACATATTGGATAAAAGGGTGGATAATGATATATAATCGGGAGGTGGCTTATTGTGTGAGTGTATCCATGTTACATATGTATGTATATACATATTTATGTAATAAATCAATGCCAATATTACATGTGTATGTATATGCATATGTATATGTATATATATCTCGGAATACATTCATGTATATATCATAGGGTGGATGTGTATATATTTCTATGTATAAGGGTGTATATATGTGGACATATGTACATACACAGGCATTGAATAATTCATGTGTGTGAACACTATATGTGTGTGTTCTTGTGAAGCTTCATGCTCACAAAAGAATTTGTCTCATGGGCCCCGTCTACAGCTGACATACAGCCTTGTTTTAGGAAACATGTTTTCTATTTACATGGTTTATTATCCCCTGGTTGTTTCCTTCCTCCAGGAAAGAAATGCTGAACTGACAGCAACGTTCCTTCTTTCCACCAGATCACCTGCCCTTTCTGGGAAAAGCCACGTCCTCCCCACTTGTACAGGGCCAGGACTCACAGCATCCTGCTCTGTGGACAGCCCAAGGCAGCCTCACCCTTGTCCTAGGTGAATGACTATCAATCCCAACTCCTCCCTCCTGAGCGCCTTCGCCTTAGTGGAGCGTAGATTTAATAGGAAGGTTCATTCAGGCAGCCTCTGTGGGACATGAGACATGTGGGTCCGATACCACCACCTAATAATAAAGTGCCTCCGTTAGCCAGGATCAAGTCACAGCCCCTATGTTCATGAGAATTATGTGTCCCTATGTTACAGTCTCTTAAAGGGCATGGATTTAAGCTCTTTTATATAAATATGACCCTGCTCCCCTTGAGGAAATGTGGGAAATCCCTGTCTGGTGAAGGGTTTGTGTCCCTACATGTGCCTGCTCCCCTGAGCCCATGCACTCTCTGCCATGCCCTGGCTCCCCATCTCTCTTTAGCCTGGGGGATTTCTCTCCACCACCCCACTTCCTCAGCCTCCTGAGAGACAAAGGGAAGAATAAGTGTCCCTGCTCACACTGCCACACCATCCCTGCCACGCTGTGAGGAGGCAGCAGGGCACCTGGCCTCACTCTGTCATGCCCTCGGCTGTCTGTCCCTAAAATGCCTCCACTCTTCCATCCACACTCCCGCATCTCTGGGACCCTCCCCACATCCTCAACCACCCAGGCTCAGCCCAGAGGCACCCCCATGCCCAGTGCAGGCCATTAATCCTGAACTCCCCTTCAACCTTCTCCATTCTCTTCAAAACATACCAGCCTTCTGAGTTCTCTGTCCCTAGAGGTGATGGGAGATGATATACTATTGTTATTTAATTATCACCTGATGCATTTGCTAGCCAGCAGATTATCCTTTATCAAGAAGATCAATAGACAGTAAACTACATGAGGTTCCAAGAATCCCATGAAGGCTAATGAAGAGTCATTCGAGGAAGGAAGAAGAGTCTGGCCCTCTTATGCCATCCCGTGTACATCCAGCTCTACACCCAGCAAAGTCAGGAGGAGGGATAGACCATCCCCACAGAGCACTTCTCTGAAAAGACTACATTACGTGTTCCTGACCCTCAGGCCCACCGCTGACCTATCCCAGAGCCACACATGCAGCTTCTCTCAGCTCCCACCTCCCACATGGAGGGCGGTTTCCTTACCCCGCAGTAGGGGAGGCCAGCAGACAAACAGCACTCCAGAGGCTGGGAAGCCTCTGTGTGCTTTCCCAAGGGCACCACTGAGGGGCCGGAATACATGGAACTCAGAGACCAAGCAATCAAAAACACTTTTGGCAGAAACACAAGGGCCATCAAGAAGCTAATTTAGATCCTGCCTGGCTGACTTAGGTCTGGAAGAAACAGAGAAAGAACAAGACAATAATGTAGTGAATTGTCAGAAGGCAGGAAAGACCTTGGTCTTAATCATGCTCCATGTGAAGAAGTTCTGGCATGGTGCATGTATGAAACCTGCCAAAACTTGAGTAATGGGAACAAACGAGAGAGGAAAGAGAGGGAGGGCTGAGAAGAGCTGGTGGGGAGCGGGAAATCAGGCAGTGGCTAGGTGGTGCCAAACATCTGGGTAAACTGAAGGATGTTTAAGCCAATAGCCAGCCACTCTCTCTATAGAATAGTAAACAAGGAATCTGAAAATGTCTAGGTCACATCATTACAATTTTGTTTTATTTCTGTGTTTTTACAGATGTTTGAAAGTTCCTTGAAGGCATAACCAAGGCTTACTTATTTTCAGGTATCTCCACCTTGCAGTAGAACCTGTCTGGTACCGAGCAGCTACTCTACACCAATCTGGGGAAGGAGGGAGGAACCATGTACAGATTACCCTCAAATCCTTAATGACAGAGCATATTTTTATTGCACAAATGGGAAAACTTTGAGAGTGAAAGGAGGTGCTAGTAGTGGCCCAAGCCATGTGACCACCCTACTTGATAACCAGTTATGTTTGGAAGAATCAGCCATTAGAAAGGAACGGCCTTTATTGTCATTCTCCCAAAAGTATACATTAGACAAGCTTGTAGTACACACGGAACAGCAGGAAGATCAATCTGGCTGGAGCAGAGGGCTAGGGGGAGAGTGGAAAGACGAGGCAGGACTAGTCAGGAACTTGGGTTTCACTCCAGGTATGATAAGGGGCCATGGGAAGGGGGCAGTGTACCTGGGTGAGTGACAAGACCTGGTTTAGGTTGTCAAAGCTCTGTCTGGCTGCAGCGTGGAGAAGGAATCACAGGACAAGGGCAGCGTCAGGCCACTGGGGCTGTCCAAGTGAGAGGAGGGCAGCGTGGGCCAGGGAGTGGTGGTCAGAAAAAGGGACAACTGGTCTGAGCAGCTGGGGCAGTGGACATGGCGGTGAGTCAGGAAAGGCATCAAGGATCACACCCAGGCTCGGAGGCTGAACCACCAGCTGGGGATGCGCTTTATCTGTCTAGGAAAGCCGGGACAGGTCGGTAGCCTTCACTGTTGTTCCTCTAAAAAAGTCACCTCCCAACCCTCAGCCAGTCCCTGTCCCCTTCCCCCGTTCTCTGCCCTCCCTCGGTCTTGTTACCACCTATGATTGTTCTATTTAGGGGGGTATTTGGGAAATAATGGTCTCCCCCACTTTGAGGGCTGGGACTTTGCCTTTCTTACTGCAAACCTAGCATAGTGCCTACAATCCAATACATGCTTGCTAAATATTTGCTGAAAGGAAAACCAAGTTTTTAAAAATATGATACCTGAGTTCTAGTACATGCCCTGGGTCCAGCGAGATGCAGAACCTCGGACAAGCCATTGGGCCTCCTGGTTCTCGGCTCTCCTCATTACAACGACAGGTTTGGATGAGATACTTGCAAAGTCCTTTTCAGCTCAAACACTCCGGGCCCGTGACTGTGTTCTTAATGCTCCCAGGTGAGCCAGCATCACAAAACTGGGAAGTGGTGTCCAAAGCCTTATGGCCCAAAAAACACTTTTGGCCTAGAGCTTGGGAGGGAGGCTTTCCCCAGTGCCCAAGCCCTCCTGCCAGCAAGAGCAGAGCCACCGACATACAGGGGAGCGGCCCTTCAGGCAGAGCAGGGTGGGCTCACTCCCCTGGATCTTTAAGGAGGCAGGTAGCATGTCACCCCCATCACCAGCACTCTTGTCCTCATCTTCCCAGGACTGTAGGTTGGGGTCCTACCACTCTGTGAGTCATCAGTGTCCAATTTTTTTTTCATGTCTGTTTGCATTATTCGAAGTTGTTGTGTGGTTTACATGCAATCAGCCAGATCAACTTTGCACTTAAAATGACTAGGTCTGCCAGCCACCGACAATGTAGCGTACGGCTCTATCTCCTCCTTTCCGCCCTCCCTCTGCTAGCCCCATG
This sequence comes from Smutsia gigantea, assembly GCA_032199065.1. Classification (NCBI taxonomy): domain Eukaryota; kingdom Metazoa; phylum Chordata; class Mammalia; order Pholidota; family Manidae; genus Smutsia; species Smutsia gigantea. The sequence continues at coordinate 820,052 of JAVSCE010022659.1, read as the reverse complement.
GCCAAGCAAGAACTTTGGAATGAGCCCTGTGAAGGCCCCTGTTCTGCCAATAGCTCTGTGGCCTCTGGGTCTCCCTAATTCCACATTTGGCACTCCCAAGCCCAATAACTACCCTGACATTCCCTCCTCCCATGCTAACAGAGAGCATGGATAAAAGCAACTGACAGATAACCTGATGTTAAGCCCTCAGTTAAAACCTCCTGAACTGCCAACAAACACCAGAACTCACCCTAAGAATGTTTCAAAACACTCTGCATGGAGGCTGGGTGGGTGCCGACTCGTGACATCACCCACGCAGCTCCATACAGCCATGCCCACGGTTAGCCCTGGCCCGAAGGAACACTCCTAGAAACAGGACAGAGGCCTGAGGCCTGAGTTGGACTACCAGACTCCAGATGCATTGGTGGTGGGTCCACTCTGCATGTTTCCCCAAACCTGGGATCCCAGGCCATCCCATGTCCAAACACTGAGGCTATTCTTCTGCTCCACCTTTCTGCCTGTGCTGGAACGTGGCCCCACACTGCCTGTGCCCTTGCCTGACATGGGCCCTCATCCACTCTAGGAACATGGACACTAGTTTCCTGTGGAATCAAAGAACTACCCCCCAAACCTTCACATGTTTATCAGCTCCCCTATTTTGTATTTTTCTCCACCTTGCCAATTTGCAACTTGAAACCTGTTTCAGGTCTTCTTTTGACCTTTCTTAGACTAGTTTCAGTTTAGAGTGTCATCTTATGGAATTCTGTTCCAAAGTCCATTGGAAGCTTGGAGATCAGCCATGCTGGTGACTGTTTGCTCTGTCAAACATGTACTCTTGCTTACTCTGCTGCTTCTAAGTCTGTTGTTCTAGAGAGGCATGGTCATGCCCTCTGTTTACTCAGGCTTCACCCACTTTGAAGAAAATTTACACCCCTGGTAGCAGCTGCTAATGCACCTGCTGGATGCATAAGGTCTGAACCACCCTCAGCTCTCACCTGTTTCTGCTACAGGGCCTAGTTATATCTGCTTGTACTAACAGATAACTGCCTTTCCCTCTCTGCAGTTATTCTCCATAACTGTGATCCTGTTCAAATAGAAGTCTGATCATGTCATAGCTGTGCTCAAAATCCTGCAGTTTATCTCCCATTTATCTCAGGGTAAAAGTCAAAGTCTTCACATTTGTCTAGAGGTTACTTCAAATTTGGGAGGTGAACCCATTGTTTCTCAAACATACCAGGCATGCTCCTGCCTCAGGACCTTTGTGCTGGCTATTCCTATGCCTCAAATAGCTTTCTCCAGATAAAATGCTTCTACTACAAATCTTTGCTCAGATGGTGTATGCAGACCATTCCATTTGCAATTTCAATCTCTATCTAGCCACTCAATCCCCAGTTTGATGTTTTTTTCCCCCTAACTCACAGTCTAACATACTGTGTAATTCACTTATCTAGTATGTTACTCTTTATTTCTGTCTCTTCTACTATAATTTAAGCTCCAAGAGAGTAGGAATTTTTGTCTGCTTTGTTCAGTATAAATCCTCCATGCCTAGAACAGTGTCTGATACATGTTACTGAATGGATCAATCAATAATTCATAAGAAGTTCATCAGTAGTTAAGGGTCCAGACCCCAGTCTTACAACTGGGCTCAAATCTCAAACTGAACTTCTAGGAGCTCTGTGACTTTGAGCATGTTTCTTACCTTTTTTTATACCTCAATTTATCCATCTGTGTAAATGAAAAAAAAAATCATTGTACCTACCTCACGGGATCATCAATGAGAAAATTGCCAGTGAGAAAATACAGTGCGCTTAGCACAATGCCTGGAATACAGAAAGAACTCTGCGGATGGTATCTATTATCTTCAACCTTGGTAGATGAATTAGACTTTTGGAAATAATTAAAAAGCCACATCTTACCTCTGCCTCAAATAGGACTAAAGCTTAGTAAATTAAGTAATAATATCTCTGCTCAAAAGCAAGATGAGAAGATAACGCAATATGAGCAGTTCTCTCCTGTGGTTCATAAATCACAGAACAAATTCGGGGAGAGGAAAGAAGAAGAAACACTCATGTTTTGAGCAATGGTATGCCCAGTGCGGCTGCTTGGAAGGGCAACACCCACCTGGCTGTCTAAGTTCTGACATATATGCTAGTCTCACAGAGTCCCAGTTGCAGAAATAGTAGAATAGCAGTCGTCTGAGGTTCTCTGCTGTATCTCCTGCTTCATCAACTCACTTCATGTTGCTTTTCCGCCAAGGAGAGCCAACTGCTCTCTGAGTATGTGGGTCAAGAACCTCTGGGGAAAGAGTGCCGAAGCAGCACTATAGAGAGGATGTCAGAGAAAGTGATACCCTGAAGCAGACCAAGTGGTAACCTGAGTGTCATGAAGGTCTAGAAACCCAATCCAGGAAAGAGCAGTCAGAAACAGGGCAGCTCATTTGCAGAACAGCTTTCTGGGAACCAAAGAGAGGCAGACTCACCCCCAAGTGGGCTGGCCAGCTGCCCCATTAAGACTTCCTCCTCTTTCCTCCTCTTCAGCACCTCAGAAAAGAGGAGGTAAGGATATAGGGAGGCTCAGAGCAACACACTCAGCCCTCCTACCTGAGAAGATGCAGGGCATAGGGCTCTTCCACTCGCACTGTTCCTTCTGTCCTCCTCCAGGGCCAAACATATTCTTCCAGTTGTATAGAGACTCAGGGAGGGACCTTGGAGATTATCCCTCCTCATTTTACAGGGGAAGGAGTAGAGGCCCAGAGAGAAGGGTGTGGAGGTAGCAAGCACCATTGATGGCCCACCCATTTTGTTTCAGCCCACCCCAAAGGTCATCTGCAGACAGGTCTCCTACTTGCAATGACCTGGCCTACCTTGTATCTTCTGGCCTGAGGATGTCGTCTGGTCTCTGGAGCATGTTCAGCCCACAGGCAGCACAGGTCAGATGCGCCAGGGAGTTAATACTCAGAAGTGACCTCAATGCACCAGGGGGAGTAATTTTAGGTGCATGCCACACAGTTTCTCAAAGGGAAATTTTCTCATCTAGTTCAGGCCCCAAATTTTAAAATAGTAGGCAATCATACTTTCATATTCAAACAAGAAGTGCTAAGCTGGAGGTTTGATCATTTTGGTTTCCTTGGACTCCTTTGAGAACTTGGTTAAGACTGTGGACCTCTCCTCAGAATAATTATTCTTCATGGACCAAATAAAATAATTATTATATTATAAAGGCCACTAAATATGTTGAAAGACAGTTATCAAAATAATTTAGAGTATTTTGTGATACCATAATATCCAGACTTCTTTATTTTAGCACAGTAAGATCTAAAGGAGAGTCTCATAATTACCATAATTTTGAGTTACTGATGAACATTAATAATATTTTCTGCAACAACTGTAATGTGATATGAAAATAAATGTGACTTTTGTTGACAAGTCTAGGCACTGGTGACCCTATTGTGGTACACTGCCTATATTCATAATTGAAGGAAACAGTAAAATGCAGTTGGAAGTTAGAGAATAAAGATGTAATTTATTTCCTAAGTTCACAGACCTCCTGAATTTTCTACATGCACCCTGTGGGGGTCTTTGAACACTGGAGTATTAGGTGAGACTTGGTAACTGCTGACACAAAACTGGTTCAATGGCCTGTTGAGTTTCCCTTGTCTGAACAAATGAATCCTAAAGCCATTAGCTGGAGCAGAGCAAGTAGTTCTGCGGTGGTGGTAGGCGAAGTCACAGAGACTCCAAGCAAGGGTGTCAAAGCTCAAACAGAGTGAGGAGGGTGGCCCTGTTGCAAAGGGGTAGCAGGAGATTGGTTATTTACGAAAGCATTGATGAAATCAATACATATATTGATAATGGAAACAAGGTTTCCGACTCTTGGAAAAGTGAGTTAACAGATACAGAAAGGGGCAAAGCAGGAATGAGCTTTGATGTTGGATTACAGCTGGACACATCTGTGTGAACTCAATTTTCAACAGAGCTGTTAATGTGTATGCACACACACGCACGCACACCCTAGCTCCAGCCACTGAGAGGGCCTGGGAACAGCAATCCCCCAAAAGCAATGAGCACCCCTAGCACTTAGGGCTTGGCTTTCAACTGCTCTTCTCTACTAACAGAGAGCGGGGCTTCTTGGAGAACTGGCTGATTCCAGGGCTGGACTACAGAAAGTGCAGTAAACCTAGAGCATCTTATTGTGCCAGAACACCAGGAAACACTGAAAGAATGCCAGGGTTCTGTGAAAGGAATACAGAAGCCAGTGCAAATGGAACCCCACTGGCCAAACCAGGAAAATCTAAACTTTAAAATAAATAATTCAAGTTCACTCAATACAATAGGAAACCAGGGATCTGTGCAGATGTAAATAAATAAATGAATCAATTGTTTCATAAGGAATGAGAAGTTTATGCAGTTTCAAAATACCACCCCACAAAATATATATCAATTACACAGGAAAAAAGAGTAACTTCACAGTGGAAAAGCCTAGAAGACATCAATTTAAGTGATCAACAGCAATAGCTTAAAGAGACATCTGACATCCATGCCTTTTGATAAGATGCAATGTTCAGAACATAACTGCTGTAAGTCCTGCCAGAAATGCATAATCTGAATCCAATCATGAGGAAACATCAGACAATCTAAATTGAGGGATCTGCTACAAAATAATTGGCCTGTAAATTTCAAAGTCTCAAGGTGACAAAAATCAAGGTATGTCCCAGACTGAAGGAGGCCTAAGAGACATATCAACTAAATGCAACACGTGATTCTGAACTATTTTCTTTGGCTATAGGACATTATTAGGATGATTGGTAAACCTTGAATGGGGTGTGAGGATTAGATAATACCAAGGTATCAATGTAAATGTCCTGATTTTGATGGTGGTATTGTAGATACACAGGAAAATACCCCCTTTTTTTTGTAAGAAACACCCTCTAAAATATTCTAGGGTGACAGAAGTTGGAAATTTATTCTCAAAGGTTTAGGTGGAAATGTTCTTTGTAGTGATCTTCCAGGTTTTGTTGAAAGCTGGGATTGTTTCAAAACTTTAAAAGAGGGGGGAAAGCTGGTTGTGACTGAGAGTCCATCATTTACCTCTAGCAGATGATTTAAAAGGAAATAAAGATAAGTGAAGGAAGATTAGGGAGCAAGGATTTTTTTGAAGATGGTTGTGACCTCCTATTTAGAGAATCCTGTTCATTTCAGTTGGGTGCAGGGAGAGACATTCCCCAGCCCCCTACTCAAGCCTTAGAGGGTGGGTATATCTGCCTGAAAGAGAGATTAACATTTCGTCCCTCAGCATGATGGCAGTGAAGAGGTAGAAACTCACAGCGCCCCCAGCACTGTAACCAGGGCAGGACACAAACAGGCTTGAGCTCAGCCCGCCTTGCCAGAGTTGGGTGAACAGGAAATACTTATCTCCAAAGAGAGTAGACATCACAGAGAACAGCTGTCCTGAAGCCCCCTGAAAAGTCTCCACTCTGAAGGCAAAGCGCTCCAGCAGTAAGTTCGGGGAGGGGGGAGCTCAGGAGCAGACAGAGGGGAGCCCCAAGTCGGGGAACAAGGCGGCAGGCAATACCTGATACCCCTTTAGTCACAGGCCTCCCAAGACCTACAAAAACACCCAAGAGGGAAAACCAGCATTTGTGTGTGTGACACCCAGAGGGCAGCAACCCCAGACAACAGCTGCCCTGATATCAGACAAAAACCCCAAAGAACAAGCAGCAGCTCAACAGCAGGCAGAAGAGAAGTAAAAGAGCAAAGGAAATCACAGAACAAGCTTGAGCTGCCCTTCCCCACTGCAGGTTTCCAAGCCTAGATCAGGCCTGGATGCTCTGAAGTGGCAGAAAACTTGAAAGTTTGATTTAGACCAAAATTTTGTAATATCAGAAAGCAAGACTAAAATATGTGAGCATGAGCAAACATCTTTGGAACCTCCCAGGGACAGGGAAGCAAAGGCCGAAGAACCTGCTGGAAAAGCAGTGGTGAACAAGAATAATGTTGCTTCTCCACTGAGCCCAGCCCACAGGAGCCATGGGTTACCCAGCACTATCCTGCTGACTGCTTGCGACCCCCAGGAAGAGCGGCATGCACCGTGATCGGGACGAAAGCGCCCAGGTGCCGAATCACGGCCCCAGGTATGGGCTTCCAGGAGAGAGGGGCATTGCCCTGGGCCACACCTTTACGCGTGTGTGACACGGGAGTGAGATCCCTGGAGAGCCAGGAGGTGGACTGCAGACACCAGGCGAGGACCCAGCAAAGCCCAGGTGCAGGGAACCCTTGCTTTGTAGCGGCTTCCTGAGAAACCACAGCTTCCGGGAGGATTAGCAGTCAGGGCCAGGGTGGGTCCTCCCGAGTGCCAGCCGGGCAGAAAGCACACTGGGAAAGCTAAAGCCCAGCCAGGGCAACACCCACCCCACGGATGTCCACAAAGCAAACCTCTGTTCATTCAACCATTACAGCTCTTAACCTTGCCTGTACGATAGAATCACCTGGGAGTTTTTAAAAATCCTGATGCCTAGACCCTAATCTCAGAGATTCTAGGCACTGGGATTTTTTTAAAAAGCTCCCTGGATGATTCCAATGTGCAGCCCAGGTTGAGAACTTGTTTCTCATAGGTCAAGAGTAGACTGCAAGGATTTTGTTGCTTATATTTAAAAAGGAGAGAGAGAGAGAAAAAAAAAGAAAAATGATTTGTCTTGACTAAAAATATCAACCCCAGAAAGATTTGGCCGAGCATGAACCACAACCCTGAAAAGTAATGACATACTAATGAACGTTAGCCTCAGTTGTTAGCCGTAGGTATGGACAGAATTATAAAGATGGAAGATACAGCCATCTTCTGGGTGCTGATGGTAAAATACTCACTTAAAAGATATTTTTTAAATGTTTTTCCTGCATTTGGAGGAGATGATCCTCAGATCATCTTCACACTTACTTACCTGGTCCTCCTTGTAAAGAAACACATTTGCCGAGTAGCTGTAAGACGTCAGGTGTACAAGAAGTTACAGAAAAGAGCAAAGCCATCGGACCCACGAAGGGATTGTACTGGGGGGCTTTATTTCCTTAAAACTGTTCTGGAGCAGCTGAACCCCCACACTACAGCATTTGCATCTACCCACTGACACTAATATTTTGATTAAAGAAAATAAACAAGCAGTTAGGCAAAGAGTCTTCCTTTTAAGGGACTTGTACATTATTTAACTCCAATGTCACTTTCAACTTTCATCCCCTATTTTCAGATTATTTTTGATTTTTCCCCATTACTCACATTAAAAGAAAAGGTACAAATTCCTCTGCTTGAAAGTGAAGGTCCTTCATAAACTATTTCCCATCTAATTTCTACCTTTATCTCCCTCTCCCCATCCCCCTCCAGAACAAATTATCTTTCATAGCTAGTAAGTCCTCTCTCTATCCCAAACTTTCTAAAGCCATCTTTTTTCTTGCATGTACCTTTTTCTCTTCATTAAAAGGTATTTATTAACTAATTTCTTTTTCGACTGAAAACAATAGTGTTTCATTTTAAATTGGAACAAGAGCATATTTCGGCAACTCTATGGACTCATATAATTGTCTAATAAAAAAACAGTGCTTACCATATCATCAACTAGCACCGGGATAGACAGGTTGATTACACTAAGGCTCCAGTCCTCACTCCTCTCTGGATTCTCAGCCTTTGCAATGTAACTTGGCAGCTCTACTGATCAAAAGATGACACGTTTCCCCTCAGCTTCATTGTCTGTTTGTGACTTGTTTTGACTGTTGGGCAGACCCACTCAAGCCAAGGCTTACAAAGAAGCACTCCAGCGTTCCTACTTTTGCTCTATCTGTGATTGCTTGGAGAACATGCCCAGGCTAGCCCAGTGGAGGGTGAGAAACACATGGCCCATGACCTCAGTGGCCCCAGCCAACGGCCAATCACTGCCAGGCTTGCCAATGAGTGAACTCAGCTGAGAACAGAAGAACCTCCCAGCTGAGTCCATCTGAGATCAGCCAGCCCGTGAGTCTAGGAAATTAGCCCAGCCAAGGCCAGAACTGCCCAGACAAGCCCAGCCTCAACTGCCATCCTGCAAACTCATAGACTTACTAAATACCAACTGTTTTCAGTCACTGAGTTTCCCAGTGGTTTGTTACACACGTTATTGTGGCAATAGATAAATGATACAAGTGCCAAAAGTAAAAACTATATAGCAACAATTGAAGTGAGGTGAAAACCATAGGCAAAGACTAGACTGCAAGACCCATGAGGGCAGAGGCTGTGTGGGGTGATTCACCACTGAATCGCCTTTGCACAGCACAGGGACAGTCACAGGTACACAGCAGTATGTGCTGAATGAAAGAAACGTCCAGTTGTAATAGATCCTGGGCTGTAGCAGCTCCTCAGAACGGATCATGAAATCATTAACATCCAAATTTTTAAAAATATAACTGACCCACTACTATCATATACTTACCTTTTTACTTTCCAAGTCAAAATCCTCAGCCAGCACACACAAACCACACAGTAAAAAGGGTTTCTGTAAAAGTTTTCCCCCAAGTTCGTCAAAGACTCTTTGCCCCATCCCATGAAGCCATTTCTCCCCAGCTGCCAGGCTGCTTCAGTGAAGCCTCGCCAGTTACAGTAGCTGGTATAAAAGCTAACCTTAGAAAACACACTTCACTTCTCCAACTACATAATTAAGACCAGAAATCTGTAACTGAGACATTCATAAAACTGGGGTTTCTGAATGCCAGCTTTGCCTTAGAGCTCTGCAGAATGGGCCAGACTGGGGGAAGGCTGCCCAGGACAATCTCATAGACAGGAGAATGGGCTCCTGGATGATCAGTGGCAGATGGGAGCAGGCCCACGCTCTACTGTCCAAATCCCCCTCTCCTTCTAGGAACTTATGAAATCCCAAGTTCATAGTTCAGTTCTTTTCTGTCTACCTTTGCTCATTATTAAGTATCAGTACTAATCACTTAGTGGCAAATCCATACTACAAGAACAAATTTCTAGGGACAAGGTTAGTCATTTTTTTGGTTTTCAGAGTTGTGTCTTTATTAATGTCTCCAGGGGCTAGTTGTAAATGAGAAGGCTTTGAACTTCTCAGAAAGACATTTCTATTTCATCAATTTTATCTTTCACAGAAGGGACCAGTTTCAACCAACTGTTTCCAGTCCTGATACTTGGATTCAAGTCAGAGGGGGTTATTAAACTTATTTAGAGAGTGGTTGTTACTGAGTTCTGATTTATTGACATGCCTGTTTAGACACAGCCATAACAAGGACTGGGAAGCTACAGCCCCTCCTTCCCCAAATGCAAACATACGCATACGCTTTACCTCTGACTGCAGGCCTTGCCATTTGTCTGGACAAAGTGCTGATATTGGCAGGTCATCCTTGAATACTCTTTAGGAGTCTGTTGCTCTGATGCAGCCAGGAGGGTGAAACCGCCATATCCACATATGTCTTCAATTGCTGAGATACTCTTTTCCCACCACTTCCCAATGCAGAGACTTTTTCAATCTGTTTAATACTAGGGAGGAGCCAGGTTGCTATTTTGGGTTTAACTATGAAATATTTATTGAGTTCTAACTTACCAAGAGCCATTTGAAACCCCAGAGCTTTAGGATTGTATCATTTTTATGAAAGTGGGCACAGAAATTGATCAGGTAATGGGAGGAGGAGGAGGGAAGGAAGGTCACCCTGATTTGAAGGACTGGCAGACCAGGGGGCTTGGATTATAAGCACCTAGAGGACAGGAAGGGCAACTTTCAAGTGCTTCGTTCACTTTTTGGGCATAGAATGTGAAAACTGGACAGTACCTTAGAAATTATGTATTGTAAACTTTGCATTTTTTATGAGGAAACTGAGGCCCAGAGAATTTAAGTGACCTACCCAAGATCACACAGCTAATCAGTAGAGGAATCAGGATTGATTTTTTCACTCTAAAACTCCAGCAAATGACCATGAGCACCATCTATAAAGACAGGGCAGTATTACAGGGCTTGGTGTTAAAGTTACATACAAGCCAGAGTGCAGAATGTTCCTGCCTCCAGGGCCTAGGCTCAGTGCGGTCACATCAGTGACATTTCCTGTCATATCTCCCTTCCCTGAAACCCGGAGGAAGAGAGCAGCTGAAACTCTTATTTCAGTGGAGCTGGGGAGTGGATTGCCTGTCTGGCCACACTTGCAGCAGCTCCAGACCTCTAACCATGACTCTTCCGTGAGCCAGCAGGAAGCTCTACCACCATCCACCAAGCTGGAGAGAACCCCGCAATTATCCTTCTTCGGACAGATAGATTTTCTGTCCCAAGATGTGCCAGGTGCCTACACATTGTCTTAATTATACTCTGTAACAGCCCTTCTTATAACTACATGGCAAAGCACATATTTATAAGTGGGAAGACAGGCTAGGAGAAGTTAAGTAATTTGTCCAAGTTTGCATCAACATGTAAGTAATCTAGCTGGGATAGAACCAGGTGTAAGTCCTGTGCTCTCTTCATGACAGCAAGGGATGCCCAGGACCTGAGAAGAAGCAATACTGAGGACAAATCCAATGAGTCTGAGCCTCTCCTTCCTGACTCATCCCTGGGCGAACCTGGCAGATCCTACCTGGGCCCCATCTCTCCACGCCACCTGCCATAGTGGTTTCCAGGCTTGCAGTGCACCCTGAGTGCCACTCACAAGCAGCTCTGAGCATGGCTGCCCCTGGACCTGGGCTTGCCACCACACCCGGCCCAGACCCCCAGAGATAGTCATCCCCCCGTCCCAGCCCAGGACCTCACACACACAAACTGCAGGACCCTTCTTGGGGTTGAGGACAAATGAATAGCCAAGCCATTAGTTTCCTATGGCTGCTGTGACAAATTATCATATATTTAGGTAGACAATTAGAACATTAAAGATCAGGTTAGACCATTGGATTAAATTTCCCAGATATAAGGAGAATGAGATACTAGAACAGAACTATTAAGTCACCTTTTCTTGGCATCTCTCACAATACAGTCCACAGACCCACAGCTAACTAATGCTGCTCACAAATTAGAAAGAACGACGGTCTGCATCCTCTTCACCATCCTGCCATATCGCTCACCCTTCAGGTGCCCAGAAAGGGGGAGCGGGTGTGGGGGGGGATCAGCTGCCACCACCTCGCAGAGACAGCCAGACCCTGAGTGCTCCGAACCTGGGGTTCTCACATGTTGGTGGGCACCAGTCCCCAGCAGGGCTTATTAAAACACAGATTGCTGGTCCCAGCCCGAGTTTCTGACTTAGTCGGTCTGAGGTAAGATCTGAGATCTGCATTTCGAACAAGTTGCCAGTTGATGCTTCAGTAGCTGGTGGGGGAACCACACTCGGGAAACCGTCAGTCTGAACTTGACTGGCCTCCATCCCCTCTACATAGTAGGACTAAGAAGGGATTAGAGCTCCCCCCACGCCTGTGCAGTGCCCCGGGGTCTGTAGGGCGGCCAAGTGTACCTTTCCAGCTGTTCTTAGAACTTTCTCTCCAAATCATGCTGGGGCTGTAAACTTTCACAGAAGAGGCGCTAGCCCTGTCTCCCAGCCACAGCTGAGATTAGGCTTTCCTTTTCTCTGAGAAGTCTCTAATCTTGAACCCTCACAGAGGCTGTGAGCCGCCTGTTTACCAAGCGGCCACTGCTTTGGAACCAATCTTAACCTCTGCTCAGCTGCCATCTTCTAAGGATTTTCTTGTCCCACCCTTGGCCAGACTCGATGTTTTTCAAGTTCGGTCCTCAGAAGCCTCTTACTTATCAGTTTGAGGAATTTGGGTTCCTTTCCCGCCCATGTCCCTTCTGGATGCCCTTCCTCAGCCACTCGCCCTCCCTGTCCCGGCGACACACAGGATAGGATGGCCCGAAGCAGCTGTCCCAGCAGGAAAGGCATTTTATCACCACAGTATTTGGAATTGTTGGCACACAATGATAATGAAAGGCAGTTTGTTTGGGAATGGCTGGCACACAATGATAATGAAAGGAGTTTGTTTGATTAGGATTTTAAAATTTTCTACAGACAATACCCTCCCCTCCTCCCACCCCTACGGCCTGCACCTGGGCCAGACAGCTCCCACCCACCCCGACCTTGGTACACCAAGGCCACACAGAGTTGCTATTCTAGAAGCCTTTAAGGGAACACCATTCCTAAAAAGTCCATTGCCACCAGGTCCCCTGGGAGCGGGAGTCAGGGTCTAGACACCATTCCCCAGTTATCCAAGGAGACTTTGTGCCTGCCTCCCTCCCCCTACCACCTGCCACCACTTGGAACCCCTCTTACTCATGTCTGCTGTTGTTCCCTTCTCTTCCCACCACACCACCCGTCAAAACCTGCCCCACATCCTGCCTAAGTAGCTAAATAATCAGCCAAACTCATTCTCCCTAAGGCCTTCCTGGAAAGGCGGGACTTCTCCCAGACCTTGCTGCACCTAAAACAGCAGGACCCCTAGGTAGAGTGGTGTCCATTTGCAAAAGACTGTACTGCTAATAGTGGTCATGAGGCCATTTGCGGCCCCAAGAAGGGTAGTACGAGAAAGGCAGCTTCTGGCCAGGACCCCTCTGATCACTCTATGTATGTGAAGTCTAAATGTCCTGTGGCCTGAGCCCCCGTCCCATGGGAGTACAGCGCTCTCCTCCAGACCTCCAAGGGAAGGTGTGGGTGGGGCGACTGGTGGTCTCCTGCCCAGCTGCACTTATTCTCCCCTCCAGGGACTCCTGGGTCTGCGTTCACCATCTGGCCTCCTGCATGTTGGGCCTTCTCTGCGCACCTGTTAATGCTCTCCTCCCCTAGGATACTACCCCCTCGCCCAACACATTCCCCAAATGAATGGAGAACTGTTGTACATAATCATGTGTTTACTGAAGTCTGGGGAAAACAGAACAGAAAATAGCTTAAAACTGAGTATTAGTCTTCGGTGTTCTTAAAGTCGCTATTCTAACCCCAGTACTCTCAGCCTCCCTAGCTGGATCCTTCCCTGTTCATCTTCTCCCAGTTTTCCAGGCTCCAAATCCCTGTTTCTCCCTCTACCCTCAAACTGCCAAGGCAAAATGGAAAATTTCTGTTACTTTGTTATGTAAGCATATTTAAGTCTGAACTATGCCCTTTCTAGGGGCTTCAGGCCTCTTTCATTTATCTGCTCGATAAGGTTTCCTTAAGAAAGAACCCCCTTTCCCTGGCATGAACCCCATTGCTCGCAGCACACAGGGAAGCTGCAACAATCGTTTCTCTTTTGAAGCAGCAATTTTCCCTTCCCTGTTACATAGGCAATTTCCTCTTCTGCCCATGGGTCTCACTTTGATTTCCATACCATAAGAAGCTTTTCTTTGAGCCAAATTACTTTTCTCAATTACGCATATATTTTTTTCACAATATTGTAAAACCATTTCATATGTCATTGCAAAACAAAAAACACGATTCCATCCCTCTTACAACCATTTTCATTTTCAGATGCTCCATTTTAGTCTCTGCTCACCCACATAGAAGGCATCTATGTTTTCTCCTGCTTTTTGATTTTACATGATACTGCAAACAACATTCCATGATTTCGTTACTATTGTTTTAAAAGCTGCAGAACATTCCATCAGGTTACTGCCCCACACAGTAGCTACACATTTCCTTATCACAAAAGCAGAGCTCTTTGTCTTGTTCACTGATATATCCCAAAGAGTGGGAAACAATACCTGATGTATATGATGGGAGCTCGGTAACTATTTGTTGAATTGAATGAATAGACATTTAGGTTCTAATTTCTTCTTGCTATAGACAGGATGCAATAAACATCTTCTTGCATATACATTTTTCAGCTTAATTATTTCCCTGCTGATAAAAACCACAGCAGCAGCCAGTTTTAATAAAAGCTGTTTTCAATAGTTACTAGAAACAGCAGCAGCAGTGACTATAGTAGCTAACATTTATTGAGCAGTTACTACATGCCAGGCTCTGTGCCACGTACTTTATAACCAAAATATCACTGACTCTTCACAACAGCCCTATGAGAAAAGTACTGATTACCCTCATTTTACTGATGAGAAAGCTAAGGATTGTCATTTGTTGCTTATATGAAGCAGAGTTGGGATTTGAACAAAGGTTCATCCCACTCCAGACTCTGAGGTCTTACCTGTTATAATGACTTACAAGATCAAAGTGTATGAGTAAGCTTATGACTCTTGGCACATATTTCCAGGCTGCTTCCAGAAAGGGCTACGGCCATTGATAGATGCTTTAAGGTATGTCACTTGTAAGGTACGTACACTTGGGTCTTGTTTTTAATCAGTCTGACAAACTTTACCCTTCCATTGTAATATTTAGTTCATTAACATTTAATGTAAAAATTGACTCATTTGGATTTAAACATCCCACCTTACTATTTATATCCAAACTTTAATATGTTCCTTTTCTCTTGCTTTTATCTTTTCTAATTCCATCTTCCCTTTCTATTAGCTGGGTAGGTATACATTGCTTTATTCTTTTTAGAGATTACCAGAAAGGGGCTTTTATTATAAAATCTCCTGGCACTCAATGAATACAACTATTGGCACATTTTTTTTGACATTAGTCAACCTACCTAAAATAGTCTCCCAGAGCCCTCTTCTCCCCACACAACACTGTGGATCATAGACTCAGATCTCCCTGAGCACGACAGTAGAATTCCTTATGCATAGGCAGCGTGCCAGGTTCTAGCTCTAAAATATTAAGCAAGTCCTGTTGTCCCCAAAAGCATTCAGTCCAGGACAAACAAGCCAGGGAATCACTTGATACCCAAATTCAGATGGCCATCAGTGTAAGACACAACCTGAGCACAGGCTGATGGCAGAGATGGCCTCAAACCCAGCCCTGGCCACAGACAAAGCCCAGCCTGCCTCATGCTGGCCTCACAAACCTCTCAAAGACTCTTTCTGGGGAAAAGAACCATCCTTCCATGATCTGATTCAAAATGGTATTCATTCTTGTAGAGACTGCCTACCTTCAGACATAATATGGTGACCCTTCAGTTATTCACTGGAACAGAGGGCATCCAAATAGCCCTTATTCATGGATTTGGACAATGGGTTTCTATTCACATTTGAGATGTTCTCAAAACGTTAAGAATTTAATGAATCATGTTTCAAAGGGCTGGAGCAAAATGGGCTCGAAATTGGCCTAAGATCTTCCTCCTCTCTCTATCCTATAGCTAATGTATCCAGTCTGGGGCAGGGTGCCAATTGTTTAAGACCCCCGGGTATCTACACATGCACTTCAGCAGTGAAGTAGTCTAGGAATTCCTAAAAATGATCTCCCTGATACCTCATTTGTGATCACAGACACAAATAATGAGAATGGAAAACATCTTTGACCAAGAAAGTAAGCTGTTTCTGTTCCTTAAGAGTATAATTTTGAATCTGTTAGCAAAGCTTTGCTGTCTTGCCTAGAATCAGAAAGGTCAGTTTGAGGTTAAGCCCAAGTAATGGGCCATCATGAAATAAACAGCACAACCCACGGCTGTGTACAATATTACTCTTTCACCTTCTTCCTGGAATTTCAGAGGTTGTACAAATGGAATACAAAAATTGACAAAATAATGGAACAGTGAAATAATGCCAGGGGAGAAATCTGTTTACTCAAAGATTCAAAGAAATAAAACATACAACTATGGATATGTCCTTCTCTGCTCCCTGTTACCTGACAACACCCTCTTCCCTCAAAACAACATCAATAAAAAAACAACCTTATAAGTTTCTCTTATCTTTTCTTTCTTCCCACTAGATCTGCTTGTTTCTCCCTCTCTCCTATAGACACTCAGAGAAAAAACCACAGAGGTTGGAACTGTTTGAGGAGCCGAGAAACCAGCAAAGCTAGTGCTCTTCGAACTTTTTCTTAAAACAAAGGATCTGATTATTGATTAAAACTTACTTGTAAGCTGTATTAGCTGTGGCTGCAATGATGTTGTGTAACAAACCATCCCCAAATAGAAGACTTTTAGCAACATTCATTCTCACGCTTACAGATATGCAGGTCGATGATAAGTTGGTCCAGGCGGGGCTCATCTGGGGAAATCCTGCTTCAGGCTGTGGGCTGGGTTTAGGTCCGCTCCACATATCTCTCATCTTCCTAGACCAGTGGCTACCCGTGGGCACCTTCTCATAATTAATGGAAGAGAACAAGAGGCAAACCAAACTACACAAGTACATTAAAGGCCTCTACTCCTAGCACACCCTGTCACACTCCACATGTCCAAGTAAATCATGGTCAGGCCAAAGTCAATAGGGCAGGTACTTCTGCTCTAAGGGGCAGAGGGAAGGGAGCAATTACTTGCTGACCAATAATCCAATTTATCACAGAAGCCAAATATATATAATAGACATAAGTGGCTCTTTGCTAGTTGAATGAGGGAGGAGGGAAGCCTAGACCCCATGCTCTGCCCCACCCCCAAATTCTCAATGAGTCCTCTGGCAACCCCACCCCCACCCCTTGCTGGGGCCTTAAACACAGCATGAAATGCAAGGCAACCCACTCATTTTACAGGTAAGAAAACTGAGGTGCAAACAATTACAATAACTTGTCTGACATAAAGAAGTATTGGGCCTGAGGCCACAAATGGGAAAACTTTCTACCGGTTTCCAAATCTGATGACAACCGGTCATTTTACAGTCTTTAGTCATAGTTGCAGAGATTACAACAGTTACATAGTTTACAATTTGTGTAAATTGCTTGCAGCTGGAGAAAATGTTCACAAACCAGGTAGCATAGTAAATAAAGAAAAAGAGGGAGTGGAGGGTACAGTCCTGACTACTGCATCTCAAACTACTCATCTCATCTCACAGTACAAAACTCAAAACCAACAACTTCCATTCCCACCCCCATCCATGATTTGAAGTAGGTTAAAGCAGTGACAAACAGGATGGGGGCGGGGCTAAATTCTAAATGCATCTTCGATGAAGAAAGTTTTCAAATTGAAGCATAAAAACAAAATCATAATTCTATATGATCATGAAGACTTCAGAAGGCAGAGTATTAGGAAGAAGGTAGAAGCTTCTCAGAGGCGTAACTCCTGTGCATGAGAGGCACTCCAGGCTCCCACAGTCTGAGGATGGTGGCCACCAAAGAGACCCGTAGCTCCAGCTCGAGGGTGTAGTGGGAAGAGATGTCGGAAGGAGAGTAGAGCCAATGCCAAGAAAAACAGCCGTTTAAAGAGACACAGAGTGAAGCTAGCCCACCTTACCCAGCCCACCACTGGTACAAAGAGGGGCCCCTCAGTGGTTGGGGTAGAGAGATTGCCAAACTCTCCAGCTTCTGAAGATGAGATGAAATGGCCAGGCTGTTCCTTGACCTGGGAGTGCAAAGGGCTCCCTTGTCCAGTCTTCTGCATGCCTCTCCAAGCTTACAGTTAGAGATGAGTGGAGTGCACAGACCACCCCAGGTAGCAGAGGCCCCACTGTGGCACAAGAATTAAACATTTCCCAGACTTCCGTCTCCACGTGGTTCTGGATTAAGATTGCCAATTAGAAAAACCTGCCTGAGATTTGGGAGGCGGAGTGGAGCACGGGCCCTTACTTTCAGGAGGTCAGATTAGGCATCAGGCACAGCAGCAGCTGGCACGTCATCTCAGCTCTGCTGGCCCACCTGGGTGGCGCGGACATTAACTGGGCATGCAGCACCTCCACTTTCCACTGGATCTCCTCCAGCTCCTCCAAGTCCTGGGCCAGGTGCACACGCAGCTCTGTGACGATGGGCACCCACTGCTCCTGGAGGTCCCCTGCCTCGGATTGGAGGCAGGGAGAGTCAGATGAAGGTTGCAGTTGGTTCTTGATTTCCCCCACTTGACATTCACTTCACATTCAACTTTCTGTACCAAGTGCAGGCCCTGCTGACCTATAGAAACTTTAGGCCCAATACCAGACACAGAGGCAATGGCCTTGCATAGACTTTTCCACTAATTTTCATACCAAGTCTAACCTCTGCAATAAACCCCTTATTCCACATCACTCAGAGTAGCTCTGCCTTCCTCATCAAATGCAAACTGATACAACCAGCCATTCCCATTGCCTCAACAAATTCAAAGACCCTTCTGTCCTGGCTTCCCATGTGGTTCTTCTGAACAGAACAGTAATGCTTCCTCCAAATTTCTGCTTTCTTGATTGAACTTTCATCACCACCAAACCACCATCATAGCCACTACTACTTCTAGCACCACCAAATGACCTTTACCACTACCACTGCCACCTTCACAGCTAACGCTACCATCACCACTGTCACGGCCACCCCCCACTACCAGCACCAAGCCACCAGCACCATCACCAAAACCACTCTCACCACCTCCATTGTCACCACTGCTGTCAGCCCGCCACCACCACAACCATCACCCTACTTTATCTCCCTTAATTTTCACAGTAATAGTATCATCTAGGCAAGGCTATTCCTATTTTACAAAAGAGGAACTGAGGCCAAGAGACAGTAAGTAGCTTGCAGTAGCCAACGAGAGATTTAAACCAGGTCCAACTCCAAATCCCTGCCTCCTTCACTGCACTACGGCAGCCTCTCTGAAACCGTGTTTGACAGAGCAAAGAGGGCCCTGGTCAGGGAGCAAAAAGAAGACACGGGAGCAAACCGGTGCTGATCAGGAGAGGAGGGAGGGAAATAGCAGCTAGAAGGCCTCAGGCAGGCAAAGAAGGCATGGGTTCAGACACGAAGTGGCCTCGCTTCTGCAGACTTCAAGGGCAGAGCCCCCGAGGAAAGCTTACCCACTATGTGAAGGACAGAAATCAGGAGGACAAAAAGCCCATCTGGCCTCTGAAGGAAGGCCAATGATAGACAAGGGGAAAAGGTCAGAAATGACCACAAGAAATGCCTGGAACTCCCACTCTGTAATTTAGCCAGCATTGTTCTCAGTGCATTAGAAGCATCTGGAGAGTTTTACATCTTACTAATGCCCAAGCTTCACCCTCAAAACCTCTACTATCTTTTTAATGCTCCTCAGTTCATCCTAATGTGCAAGAAGTTTTGAGAAACAATGCAATACAGCAACACAACTCTGTGCTTATGATTTTTTCCATTTGACACCCCAGGATCATCTCACACTCTAGTATGATTTAGTTGGGCTCCTGAACTAAGCGACTCTGGGTGCTGGATGGTGGTAAAGTAAATGAGAGAAAAGATAGTCCCCAGAATGGAGACAAGGATGAGCCTAATTTTAGACTGAGGAATCTACCTGCTCTTTATTTGGGGGTACAATAGTAGAGAATTCATCTATAAGCAAAAGCAGTAAGACAAGTGAAGGTGGAAGAGACCCCTGCAGCCAGAGCAAGGGCTGACCTTGTCCCCAGCCTTGAGGTGAAGTTGCCTTATTTTCTGTAATATCCAAAGGCTTAACAGAACAAGAGAAATTATAAACAATAGCAATTATTAGCATTTTCCAAACAATTATGTGCCAGGCACCATGCTAAATTCTTTACTTGTGGTGACTCTTTTAATTCTCAAGACAACCCTATGTGGTGGATGCTAAATCTTCTTCAAACTAAAGCAGACTAGCTAAAGAACTTGCCCAAGTTCACACAGACGTCTGAGTTGGGATGGTATCTGCGAAATGTGCCTCTGGAGACCATACTCCTAACACTATACCACATAGCATCTCAGTCCCCATGGGCACTGCAGTAGGTAATATCCCCATTTTGTAGGTGGGGAGACTGAGATTAACTTTCTCAAGCTGCCACCTCTCCTCACTAGGAAAGCCTGGACTTGGAACCTCCGCAAGTGGAATATACCGGAGGCTCTTAGGAATAGTTAGGGCCAGAGAGACATTTCTAAATGCCCAGGTCCTTCCCAGCACCATCCCACCCTTCACACTCAGAGGCTACACAAGGTAGCATGTAACAATATTTCAAAATAACCGCCTTTTAAAAAATCTCCCCATCACCCAAAACAGCATTGGCAAGTGTGCCAAGCCTGGAAATGTCACATAAATAGAAGGGTGAATCCAGCCATGTTCTTGGGTTGGACAAAGCATCTCAAAGTATTTGTTTCAATTGGCAGTTGGTCTTCAGTTGTAATTGGCAAGACCCAAACCACATTTTCCAAGCATTCCCTTCTTACCCCAGCCCTTCCCCCACAGCCCTCTTTACATTGTGAGCCCATGTGAATTTCCCCAAAATTGCAAAACTATGTAAAAATCTATATGTCTCTGATCCGTTTGCACTTAACTCATCAAATTGTTGTCTGCTAAGCATTGTTTGCTGCCCACGAAGCCCTCTGACCCTGTTGTGAGGCCTTCAAAAGGCTCTTTAAGCCTTTTTTCTTAGAAATAGGAAGTACATTTATCCAGGGGCAAATGAAATTGAAAATGTTGGCAGTGGGAGAAAAGTAACTCCCAGACCAAACACTTTGTTCTTATTCTCTGCACAGCAGAACAGCCAGGAGGGTCCCCTTGAGGTGGTATTCAAGGCCCTAGAAACCTGCTCCTGGTGGAACACCAGGGTTGGGGCCGATTTTGTTTTCAGTCCCTCTGCTGCTGAAGCCCTTCAGGATATAATGAGCGTCAGCAGAACGTCCCTGACCTGGGTCATCAGTGACCCTGATGCTATCAACTGCTTCAGTGGAACTAAGCCTCGTATACTGGGTTTCTATCTTGGTAGCTAAAGAGCTTTCAAGTTCTGCTCTTCTACCTGTCTTAAAAAGATATGCACACATATAGACAACAAACCAAGCTCCTCTCAAAACGAACTGTTATGTCCAATGGTTTAACTAATCCATGTTTTTTGGCTTTAGCAAAAGGTTCTAGTTCTGGGGATTTTTTTTTAATTGCTTAAGTTCAGCTAACTTATGTCCTTTGAGGAAACTCATCTATGTAAATGTGATTTACAAAACTAAAGGGGTTTGAGCCATTCACATATGTTTTACATTTTCTAATTATCCTGAGCTCTGTACATAGTGAGCAGACTGAAAAATGATGGTGGTCTCATTTCAACATCAATTTTTATCTGTTCCATCTCCCAAGAATGCCAAATTATGGCTAGAGAGAATCTCACTTCCTATTTCCAGATGATCAAAAGCTGGTATTTATGGAAAGCTTGGAAGTGTTTGAAGTTAACTGAACAGGTAGAAAACTCAAATTTGGGAAGATAGCAGTTCTTTAAAGATGTCTACCTTCTCAAAATTAACCAAAACTTTAGTAAAGATTCACTTTAAATATTCTATTTCCCTGGCAAAATTCAACAAACGTTTAAGAAATGCCTATCGTATTAGTTTTCTATTGTAGCATTACAAACTGCCACAACTTCAGTGGCTTAAAACAATATACATTTACTATCTCATAGTTTCCATGGGTCAAGAGTCTGGGCATGGCTAAAGTGGGTCTCTGCTCAGGCTTTCAGAAGGTTGCAATTAAGGTGACACCTAGGTTACGTTCCCTTCTGGAGGTGTGGCTGGGGAAAATTCCACTTCTAAGCTCATTCGAGTGGTTGGCAAAATTCACTTCCTTGTGGCTGTGTGGCTGAGCACCCCTGCTTTTCTTGGCAGTTGTTGGCCATGAACTGCTCTCAACTCTTAGGCACTGTCCCCGGGTCCTTGTCATGTTGGGACCGTGTTCTTAAAACACAGCTGCTTGTTTCTTCAAAGCCAGCAAGGGAATCTTCCTTCAGGAAAGTCCAAACCTCTCTAAAGGACTTTTATCTGATTAAGACAGGGCCACCCCTTATAATCTCCATTTTGAAGAACTCAAAATCAATTGATTTGGGGCCTTAATTTTATCTATACAACCTCTTACCGTACATACATGTGACCTAGTCAGGGGCGTGACATCCATCATATTCACAGGCCCCATCCATATGTAAGCAGAAGGGATTATACATGGAGTGTATGCCAGGGGGCTGAGAATCTTGGAGGCTATCTTCAAATTCTGTACGCCACACCTTCTGTGTACAAGGGTATAGTAAATTATGAACCCTACCTCATTAAACTCATACCCTAACAAGGAGAGTGGATATGCAACAAATGCTACTACTCCATGAGATATGTTCTTTCATAAAAGTCTGTTCAGTGTTCAGAAATAGCACAAAAGTGGTCACATAGAAACTGGGATTTGTAAGATGAATAGAAGCTCACCAGGCCGACAAGTATGGGAAAAGGGATGACTAAGTAAGATTGGCTGGAAACAATATGATGTGATTAACAAATTACCAGGAATTTTATTTTGCAAGTGTTCGTCAAAAGTACTGCACATTTTTTTTTTGACGTTCTTATCTTCTTAAAAAGAAAAAGGCCTAGTGAAGAACTATGTGCATGTGTGTGTGATGTATTGCATGTGACTCATCTACTTACAGTAACCATGAAAATAACACTGAGGAAGGAAATGTATAATAAATCAACGCTCCAGCTTCTATGGGCTGAATGGTGTATCCCCTCAAACTTCATATATTGAAGCCCGAATCCCCAGAGTGATGGTTTTTGGAGGTGGGGTCTTTAAGAGATAATTAAGTCATAAAGGTAGAACCCTCCTAGTGGAATTAGTGCCCTTGTTTTTTTTTTTAATGGCAGAGATTATCTCTCTGCCACGTGAGGACACAGCAAGAAGGCGGCCTTCTGTAAACCAGGAAGGAGGCCCTCACCAGAAGCCAACTATGCTGGTACCCTGATCTCAGACTTCCTGCCTCCAGAACTGCGAGAAATAAATGTCTGTGGTTTGAGCCACCCAGTGTATGGTATTTTATTATGGTAGAACATACTCTAAACTGATTAAGACACCAGCCCTATAAGAAAATGTGCTCCTTTGTAATGTGTGGATCTTTTACCATCAGAAGCTTGCCCTGAAAGAGCGTTTCATTCTAGGAAGGTGGAAATGAGTCTGCACCTACAAGTGTAACAACAGGAAAATCCAAGGAAATTTCTGTATCCCAGAGCACAAAGAACAGCTACCAAGGTTGGACACAAAGCCAGGCGCATCCTGATGTGACACAGGCAGAACTTGCATCCCACAAACTGGCATTTTCGTGACTTGAAACAGGATTCACTTTTGAAGCTTAAAGCCTTCTGACTCTTCCACCACAATATATAAACACAGGCCAGAAAGAAGATGCCTCTAAAAAGTACAGTAGTCTTTATGTCAACTACAAAATACCTCTTGAGCCATGTGAAGATGACAGAATACAAACAAAAATGCAACCGCCTCGCAGGTCGTTTGGTCCACGTATTTCACTTCCATTGCCAAGTCTGATTATGAAATATTTACTGGTTTCTCAGACCTGCTCAAGTTAGTCTGCATCTCTGTAGCCTTCCTGACAAGCCATTTAACACTTTAGATATTAGGGACCTGGGTTCCAGTTTCAGTTTAATTTGTTCTTTCATTTACCCAGGATTGCTGGAGGACAGTGAGCTTTCCACGAATTGGATTAAGTGAGTTTTCCAGACAGCTGAAAAACTTGCCAGCTACAAGATATTTGCACTTTATTGTTTAAATATTGGAAATCCTCCTGAGATATAGCATTATATTAAGAACATGGGCCCTAGAGCCAGGATATCTGGATTTGAATCTCAGCTCTACCACACATTCACTGTGATGTTGGGCAAAACTCTTACATGGGCTTGAAAATTTGGCCATGTATTGCTTATTTTGATTGATCAGAGAACAGTGTTCAGCTTGCTTCTTAGATCTTGAATATACTCTAAATCTGTGGTCTTCAGCTGCACTCATAGAGCGGCCTTCATGCTCTGTGAGTGCATTTCAGGGGCCTCCACAGTGGGGAGAGGGAATGGGCGAGAGGGAGGTTTATCCAGTAAGGCTCTAAGCCCACCACTTCTTCTTCAACCAGAGAAGCTTTGATATATTATATAATTGGGTTCTGCATACAGTGCCATTTGAAAGAGCAGTTTTATTGCTAAATCAATAAATAAAGTTACAGCTACTATTCTACAGAGGCATGTTTGCCGGATAAATACATCTGAACATATGCTCTTCTCTATATGCTTAAATTATTTCAAGTAAAAAAGACTCACAAGGCCATCTACAAACCACCAGTAGGAATTAAACACAAGAATTATACATGATAAATGAGACTAGATATCAGTAGAAAGCATTTCCAAATAAACCACCATAAGCACAATTTGTAACAATAAGAAATTTAATGAGATTAGACTAACCACATATCTCACAAGAAAGTCACCAAGTTTAAAAGTAAATAACTATAAAATAAGTTATAACTTTGAGAAGTCTAAAATGTTAATGATGGATACAAATAGATGGGAATGAGTTGCATGGTTGGGTAATGGAGAATATTTAACAATAATTTGTCTGTGTTTCTCCAGTACTCATCAAAAGAGAATCTAATAGCTGATGCCTGTTTTCTATTCAGAAACATCCTTAGATTAAACACGGATACATTAGCATGATGTAAAATGGCCTTTCAGCAACATCAAACTCCCTCTCGTTCTAACTCCATCCTTACTAACTGTATCAGTTAGGATTGTTTTGGCTGCAAGTAAGAGAAAAAAACAAAAGATGCTTCAAAAAAGCTTAAACAAGATCAAAGTTTATTTCTCTCACAGTTGTGCAGTCTGGAGGTAGTTATCCAGGGCTGGCAATGTGTTCTGTGATTTCAGGGGTCTAGGCTTTATTGCTCTGCCATAAGTAGTTCCCATTCTCAAGGTCCCTTCTGGTCCAAAATGTCTGCTAGAGCTCCAGACATTATGTCTACATTCCAGACAGTGAGAAAGAGTAAGAAGAGTAGGATATTCCCCTTCCTTTAGGAAGACCTTTTAAAAATTTCACACACCAGTTCTATTTATATCATATCAGCCACAACTTAGTCATATGACCACACTACACAGAAGGCTGGGAAATGTAGTCTTTATTCTATACTGTTCTGTGCCCAGCCATGTATGAGACAATCCATTCCTATGAAAAAAGGCATTAGAGATATTAGACAACATCAAAAGTCTCTGTTATGCCAACTCACCTCCTGATTTCTACTTTGACTTCCAAAGTGGACCGACTTAATGGAAATAAAATGGTGTCCCCATTATGCACTCTTCCCCCAATTATATTTTTAAAAATTAATCTTCAAGTCAGTGTAACGCCACAAACATTTGTCAAGTACCTATTATAATTATACAATAGAATACTATTCAACAATAAAAAGGAACAAGTTATTAACATATGGAACAATACTGATGCATCTCAAAATAATCATGCTGAGTAAAAATAGCCAGACCCCCAAGCAAAAAATGAAGTACATTTTGTACAATTCTATTTTCATAGAATTCTAGAAAATGCAAACTAATCTGTAGTGACAGAAAGCAGAACCGTGGTCGTGTGCGAACAGTGGGAGAAAGGGAGGCCGGGAAGCTGAGGGCCAGATCCTGGCCCATGCATCCAACCAGCCCCCAAACCCAGCCCAAAACAGCCCATGAAGTGTAACCATTTCACCATGAGGAGCAATGTACATGTATATACACCCTTTAGATCTGTTTCTACATATGGCTATAGATACATATGGGAAATAATAGTAATACTTTAAAAGTCCCGAAGTTAACTGTGTATTTTCCACTTTTAGAAATGAAATCCAACAGCACACTTCCTTTACTTCTCACATATGTGCTGCAGAGCCAGGAAGGATCATATAACAGAGACAAGTAATTGGCACAAAGGAATCCTAAGAAGGCATAGTCTAGCAAGACAGCTATTTGGAGACTGTTTCTGAAGACCAGCACCACTCCTGATACCGCTCTAGCAGCGTGGGCAATGCTGCAAGAAAGCAGTGCTAAGCTCTGGAAGACTCAGATGGTGGCTCAGGGGCAAACACTATAGAATCAAATTCTTCACTCTATTTTCTCAGTGTTGCCCCCATTAATTCCTTCAGCTTATGAAGGTTCATAAGACTTTTCCTTAGAACTCAGAGCTATTGTTTCTGCCTTTTTCACTTTGAGAAAAAAATCATAAAACAACAGTGGTTGCCAGGGTTTGGGAGGGAGAGGAATAGACAGACAGAATACAGAGGATTTTTAGGGCAATGAAAATACTCCATATGATACCATAATGATGGATACATATTGTTATACATTTGTCCACATCTATAGATGTACAACACCGGGAGTGAACTATACTATCAACTATGGACTTTGGGTGATAATGATTAATGTAGGTACATCAACTCTAACAAATATACCGGTCTGGTGGGGGATGCTGGTAATTGGGAAGGCTGTCAATGTGTTGGGATAGAGGGTATATGAGAAATCTCTACCTTCCCCTCAATTTTGTTGTCAACTTAAACTGCTCTAAAAATATAAAATCTTAATTTAAAATATCAACATGCAAAGTAATAATCAACCTCATTAAAACTACATAAATTCTAATACAAACAACGAGATATTATCTCCCAACATATTGACTTTTTTAATTACAATAATCAAGTTGCTTGTATACAGTAGGTAGGAGTGTATACTGGCATGTTCCCCTGGACAGTAATTCGGCAAGATGTATAATGAGCCTTTAAAGAGTTCATGACAATATATGCATAAAACATTTCAAAAAATTATATAGTAAAGTGAAAACTGCCTTAAAAAAATCATAAGTTGCCGTGTAGATAGGTTCATCATAAGAAAGTAACAAGAATAGATCAATTCACAGTCCATATCAAAACAAGAAAACTTTTTTCCACTGCTCCAAGGCCTTTCCTTGCAGGGCTGTGTGGCCAGAACAGCACTAAGTAGGGAGGGCTGTGCAGAGTTGCATCAAATGCTCCCACGACCCAAAATACCTCCTCTTTCATCCTTATCCATGCCTGACATCCTTGTATTACTGGTCCCTTTAGATTAAGGTGCTGAGGCTGAATTGTTATCTGGGAAAATAAGCAAAAATCCAACTCACCCATATTGCCCAGAGACGTTGGAGGACTGGCGTAAGGTACCCCTTCAGGGTTGGTCTGCATGATCACTATGGACCTGGTGGGGTGTGACAAAGGGTAACATGAGATGCATGAGGTAATGACAATAAACTCTGGTTAAGGGAACATTTCTCAAGGGCCAGTACTTCTTATTGTAGTAAACAAATCTAGAGTGAAGTTATGAATTATTCCAGACAAAATCACTAAATTTCAGTTCTTTTCAAATGTTAATGTGTTTTTAAAGATCCATGATTCAAAGCACTCCTTTTACATTTACTCAATTCCCTAGTCAAAGCAGAATTGCTCTCATTAAGCCCTATTTATTGGCATTTGTAGTGTACTGACTTCCTAACATATGATTGCCCTAATTCCACTGGAACTCCCAAAGCCAAGGAACTCTGCTGATAAAAATAATCTCTCTGCAATATTTCCTTTCTGACTGGGCACCTCTGTGTTTTGCAAACTAGAAAGGGCTTTCTTAGTTCTAATCACATAAACCTTGCAGTGTTAACTTTTTTACTGGAAAGTCAGTTTCTTCTGTAAGTCCTTTTTTAAAATCATTTGGGGAATGGCCTGACATTCCTCATCAGTGAGAAGACCCAGAACAGATGTGAGAGGAAGGAGAAATGAATGTTTCAGTCTTCAACATTTGTTCTTTAGTGACAAGCAGCTTGACCCTTCTGAACAGAACACTTGAATGAACTACTCGATCCTGAAGCTGATGAGCATAGTTCTGTCTGAACCAGCAGTCCCTCAATATCAGGTGGCTTTCATGGGCATGTATTTCCGGAGGGTGGGGAGTGGTTAGGAAAAGGCAGGTGTCAAAATATGGCCGGCAAAACTTAACATCGTAAAGCTACAAATGCTCAGAGCTACAAGCGGGAGTCAGTCCCGATGCCCAGTATGTCGCAGAGGCATGTCACAGCATTTCCTGCATCACCTCTGGGACTCTCCCCAGCGTGTCTACTGCTTGCTGTGTGCCCTTGGACAAGTCACTCCTTGCCTCTGAGTCTCATTTCCCATCTGTACAAAGAAAAGGCTGAATTAGGGGACCTCTACAGTCCATCATTATCTATGCTGGTCTTGAATCCTCTGCTAGAACTACCTTGATTCTCCCCTAGTGGTCGTGCTTTGTCTCGGGGCCTTAATTCTTTGTGACATCACTCTTCCAAAAGGCTTCATGGTGTTTTCAGATAACCATGTCCAAAATGCCAAGCGAGAAGCTCACAGGCACGTGCTAAGGGTGGTAATGGAAAACAGTTGTAAAGGCCTGCTGTCTGCCATCTGTGCAGAAAAGCCCAGAGCTGGAGGTTGACTTTGTCCCTCAGGCTACATCTGGCAATGTCTGGAGATGTTTTTGTTGCAACTTGGGGGAGAAGAGAGACGTGCTCTTGGCATCCAGTGGGCAGAAGCCAGAAACGCTGCCGAACATCCTCTGATGGCACCACCAGCAAAGACGCGCCCCACACAAAGTGTCAGCAGAGCCGAGGCCACGGACTCCAGGCTGAGGCCATGGAGCCAATAGCACAGGACAGCCAGTTCTTGCCAGCCCTCTGGGGTGAGCATGTGCACCTCTTTCCAGTTCCACATTCACAGAGCAATCCTGGTAGCCCGAAATCAGCCACTGTGGGAGTATTTACACCACAGACATTGGCATGTTCTACAAATCCAGGCCATTTTATTTCTGAGAGTTAGTTGTTAAACATTGACCAGCACATCCCCCTTACAACCCACACCTGAATGACTGAGTCAGAACTCGAAAGTGCTTTCAGCAGAAAGGTTGGACTGTGAGGCAACTAGAGATGATTCTCCTGTGGGCCAGGAGTGTGATCCCGTAGCATCACCATGACCACAATAGCAGAGAGAAAAAGAACAATATGAGAGATGCTCTGGGCAGGGATTCAAAGGCTTTCATGTCTTCTTGTTTTCTTTTCTTACTCATATCTATCCTTCCTTCTTCCAAAGAGCACTGGGGGACAATTTGGGAAATAAATACAAGCTTATTTATTAAGCTTCTTAGCGGAAAAGCAGGATGGAATAATAATAATGCAATACATTTAATTTTGAAAACTTGACATACAAAAGTAAAGCTCAACACCCAGCAGATGCAAAGCCTGAGGAGCAAGCAAGCCAGTCCTTCTGCCCCTGGCCGGTCCCAGAAGTCAGCAAAGCTGGACTCCACTAGGCATCTGACCAGGAACCACAGGGCTGGCTCTCACCTTCCAGGGCTTTCCACAGACAACGGATGCCCTACAGAAGCCCAAGCTGCTCTGGAGGGAACCATGCCCCCAGTTTGCTCTTCATTGCTGCCTTCATATTTGCCTCTGGTTGCTATGACAAAATCTGGCATTGCAATTTTTCTGGGAACAAATAGGAAATAGTTGTGGGGGGAGGTTCAAGACCCTACGCACATCTAGGTTAGGTTATAAACACTCAGAGTAAAATAAAGCATTGACTCATTAAACCTAAAACAAACCCAAAAAAGTATTTTTTTTAAATCTCTATTCGCTCTTACTTTGTTCTGGAGGTGGCCAGCTAGAAAGCTGTTTGTTCCTGTGGACAAGGTCACCAGCAAAATGAACTAACAGGGTGGAGCACTGACCAGTTAGGGTACTCGTCAGCCTGGCCAAGACATACTCTGCTTTTAGTGGGTTTGATTTCTGGAGCTGGAAGTGCCAACCCCCACACAGCAGAAATTTTCCATTTGCTCGGGTTGATTATTTTGTCCAGCCTTTCTGAACTGAAAACCAGGGCTGTAGCCACTCACACTCTGGCACCAAGGGTCTGGAAAATCTGACAGGGGCACGTAGGCCTATGACACACCTCAGACCCAGATGTGCTGGGGTGCCTCTCTGTTTTTGTCTCTCTCTCTCTCTCTACGGCCCCTGTATCTAAATATTGTTCCTGAATCTCCACCTTTCTCCTGAGCCCAAATTAATCTCTCAATTCACATCAACTGACTTGTCTTGTAGGGCCAGCCATCTCTGTGGGAAGTAATGGCTGCCACCCCTCCAGAGTGATTTGAGGAATGTGAAGCCCTTTCCACCCCATACGGCTGGCCAGGGTGCCTGAGTGTCCACAGAGTGGAAGGCTTCTGTCAAACACAAAGGCTACAAGGAGATGTTTTGGAGAAATACATGGATCCTTCCAAAGTCCATCTGGCTCCAACCCGTTTTTCCCATCCTATGCCCTAATGCTCCCCAACAAACCTCCACCACTCAGTAAGGCTCATACCTCACTATCTCTTGCATCCACCTTAGATGCCTCAAAAATAATGATAAAAATATGTTCCCACATGCAGCAATTTTTCTCTCAGAATTCCTCTAAAGAGAGAACAGATTTGTTTGGAGGAAATATTTATCTCTACTTGGGGAGGAGAGGCAAGATCTCAAGAGCTGTTCAAACTGCTAAGAGTGGTCACTGCACAAGTACCATAAAATAAGGAGGGGGGGGGAAGCAATGGAACAACAGGAGACTGGGCTGTGTGGTAAGGCACTAAAGAGGGAATAACTACAAGGCTAATCATCTGTGCTTACCTCTGCCTGGCACCGTTCCAATCTCTTTATATGTATCAACTCATTTAACTCTTACAACAACCCTATGACGTGACGTAGTTGGTAATATTATCCCCATTTCATTGATGAGGAAACAAAGGACCAGAGTGGTTCAGTAACTTGCCCAAGGTCATTTAGCGAGTGAATGGTGGAGCTAGTGAGCAGTGGTCTGACTCTAGAATCTGTGCTTTGAACACTATGCTAAATCACCTCAGTGGGTGGGCCTCTGGCCGCCACTAAGGACACCAGAGGCTACAAGGGCCTCTATCATCAATAAACAAAGGTGCCCATGTAAGACACACCCCCATTGTATGCATTGCTATGAAAATGTTGCCAGTGATACTATGACACACCAGGACGGTAAGGCAGATTTGGGTTCAGAGACACCACATACTCAGATATGAAAAGGTACATCTTAGAAAGGGTGAAATACAGAATTGAAGGGGAATTATGAACCTGTTGGCTGGGGAATGTGAAATGAAATTTTCTCCTTCATCTCTCCCTTAAAATCCTCAGTGAAGCTCATATTTCTCACTAATGCTTTTGTGGGTATAGAGTGTTGGGGAAGATGGTGGCGGGGAAAAACTTACAGAAGTGCCGTGTGTATGTGTGTGTGTGTGTGTGTGTGTGTGTGTGTGTGTGTGCAGGTACAGGGGAACAGATATAGGCCAGTCAATTTCAGCAAGCTCAAAATTACCCTACATTTAGTTACATAAAGAAAAGGTAGCTTCTTATTTTTCTGTAAATGATCTAATCTACCTCCCGAGCACCTCACCATTACTATGTAGAGACAGAAAATTAAATGTCACCCAGTCCAAAACTTTAAAGTCTCCTAGATATTTCAGTCTTGCAGCTTTTCTCCCCACTTTCCCACCCTCTCCAAGCTGGCCCCCAGGGGAAGAGTCTCCTTTACCTGGTGGTGGCATGAAAGGGAAAGGAGGTCCTTGACCCCAATGACTGCTCTGTGCACATCCTCCGGGGCTCCCTGGAGGGCCTCCTCAGGAGTCTGTGGTCAATCAAGGTCGGCTACATGCTCTCTTGGCCAGGGCCTGCTGACTGAGCTGCATTCGGGTCCTCCCAGAGTCCCGTAGCTCCTGAGGTCTGACTATATGTCCCCTTTGATCTCCATCCTGGGAATCCCCACAGGGCGACCCTCTGGCAACCTCAGCAGCGGGGCTCACTCAGTGAGCCTGGGTGTGACTGCGGAGTCCTCTCATCGCGGGCTCCTGCAGGCTGCCCCACCCAAGTGCCATATTAAGTGAGCTAAGGCCATCCTCCTGGGTCCACTAGTGGTTCCCTAAGAAGCACCCCCATCCACAGTTGCCTGTGCCCAGGAGACAGTGATCACCTGAAGGGGGAACACGAACATTAGCCAGACCTGCAATTAGTACGGACTGAGTTAATAAAGATCGTTATCACCTACTGACCACGTCCCAGTTCTAGTAAACATTAAACTAGCTCTCATCCTCAGGGAGGTGGGGAGCACCTGCTAGCAGGAACATATTTTACATAACAGTTTGTTAGCTCAATTTATGACTTTTAAATATTTAGACATGGTATGTGAGCCTCCATTTTTACACTTGCCAGGGTCCCACAAAAGTTATGGGAGGGCCTGGGAAGAGAAACTAATTTTTGAGGGAGGAATGGGGGACTTTCCTGCATCAAAAAGAACAAAAATCTGTTCTCTGTTGTGTGGTACTTAAAACAGTGTCTGGCATATAGTAAATACTCAAATATTTGCTGAAAGAGAAAAGAAGGAAAAGGGAGGAAGGTGGGGAAAGGAAAGGCCTTGTGTTAAATCTTTCATACCCTTAGGAGTTTGTTTTTGGATCAGAAAGGCTGGAACTCAAATCCTGTCTCTGCCATTCCACTGTGTGTCTAGGACAAGTTATTTAGTATCTTTCATCCTCAGTTTCCTCATCTGGAAAATGGGTAAGCCATGCCTACCACAAAGTGAGTACAGATAAATATTAACTATTCATATTATTCTCATTGTGATAATCATTTTTATCATATACTTCACCCCTTTAATCCCATTTAACTTTATAAGTTGTATTCTGAGGATCAGTTATCTCAGGAATCTCAGGAAGCCTATTGCTACTGATGTGCCCAAAGCAGAGGGAGAAATATTTCATGATCCCTATTGCAGCCCCACAAACATCCTCAAATACCCCCCCCCACCACCAACATAGCAGGGGCTGCTGGTGCCCGATCCATACCCCTAGGCATGTACCATTTCAATATTCATCTGCCTGACTTCTGATTTTCAGTATGTCTTTGCATAAGGACATCCTCAGTCCTCTAGAGCCCAGTTTGCCACTTGAATGGCAGAACACAAGTGCCGGAGAATTAATGCCCAGGAAGCAGCCTTCAACCAATGTAGATGGGAGCAGGTATAAATACCCCAAATGTCTCACTCCTTGGATATGGCGCATGTCCTCTGCCTGTGCATGCTCTCCACTGAATCCCAGCAGGATCACATTCCAGTCACCCTCAGTGATAATGGGCTGGGTAATGGGCTCTTCGGTTGCTGCATAAAGATGCATGAGCATGGCCACTGCTTACTAGAGCCAGCCAGTGTTCCTTCGAATTGCAAAGTACTCGTGTCTTACTATTCTGAAAACCCTTCACATTTAACCAGTAAGTTACTCCCACAAGTGCTTCTGACAAGAAACATCACTAGTCTATAAAACTAGATCAAATAGTAATTTCACCTAAGAAACTAATAAATACTTATTTTCCTCTTTCTTTCTACAATGTATGGCATTAAAATTCAATAGTTAGGTGGAGAATAGACAGTAAGAGATCATTCATTCAGTGCTCCCACCCACACACAAAAGCCAGCAAACCCCACAGATTTTTTTGGTTATTTTGGAATTTTTCCCATATGTTGAAGTGAGGTACCGTGACCCCACACAGTGCATCAAGTAGGGCATCTGCTCTTAAGTACTTTTGTAGTTGGGAGTGACCTCAGGGCTTGACACATATGCTGGCTCCATGTTTTCATTTATTATCTCATAATCCTTTGGATGGTGACACATTCTCAGATTATAACAAATATATTACAATCCCAGCATGAATATAATGTAACAAAAAAGATGATCTAGATCTAGAGGGGGTGTATGACAACCCAAACAGTGGCTACACTGGGCTGCTGTTTGCAATTAGGTCCAATTAACACGTTTTAAACACAGCATTGCTGGGAACCTCTTTGAAGTGTGTTTCTCTGTGAAGGTTTTTCCTGAAAGGGGTTTCCTAATGGGAACCAGTCAAAATCCGCAGCTGAACCACTTAACTTCTTATTTTGACTTAAGTGCCTTGTGGAGTTCACAGTTTTAGTTCATTTTTCCCAGTTGTCTGTATAAATATTTCAAAACATGTAATGAAATGTCTGGGAAGGCATCTCTGCTGAAAAGAACATTTTAAAGCCAGGAAAGGGAAAGCTAGGGGGCAGGGTTCCTGTGCTCTAATTTACATGCTGTTGAATTGCCAATCTCTACTAGAAACAGAAATTGCAAAAATATGTATTTCTTTAACAAGCACATAACAGCATTGTCTACTGTGAAATAAAAACTCCATGAGGGCGAGCTCGTTTGTCTCATTCATCACCGTATCCCTAGGGGCTGGACTGTCATGCGGCAGGCCTACCGTAGAGATTAGTTGAATGAATGAATAGATGGACGTTTACTGAATGAATGAACAAATGCATGAATGAAGTAATTATACCCATGTATCTGGAAAACACAAGATATCCCTAAGCCACATAGTGTGTACCCAAAGGCACCACACACACACTCAGAGAAAGGGAGATAATTGTCTTAATACTCCCCATTATTTTGTTGGTGTCACCTATTTGTGGATAATTTGGAACTGAAACCTCAGCTTCATTTCTCTTATCTGACAAAAAGCTGAGGAATGCAAATTTGGTAGAATGCACCTAGAATGGTGCCTGGCCCACAGTAATCACTTAATAAATATTTGAGGACTGGTGACTGAGAAAACTAAACAGTACTTAGCTCCATAATCTCTAGCCAGAGGAGGCTCTGCCATCTCAGTGCTTCATTCCTTGTGTATTTCCTAAGCCTTGTTCACTGGTCTTCCTGCATGACCCCTGATTCACAGGCACTGAGCCCAGAGCACAAGAGAGTTTGGGAAGAAGACGAAGGGGACATTACCCTCCCTCTCGTCCTTGTCTCTGAGACAGAAGAGTCTGTGGCTTTGTGACAGGCGAGACAGGTAGGAGACCTCCGCAGTTAATGGGAGACCTGCTAGGAGGCAAGGGTTTGAGAACAGGCACCTGTTAAAATGCGGATTCTTGGCTCATAGCCCTCAAAGGCTCAGCAGGTCTGGGTGGAACCCAGGAATCTGCATAGTAACCACCACCTGGTGATTCTGCAGCAGATAATAAACTGTTAAAGACACAGGCTAGAAGGAAAGCATTCTGGAAGGAGACAAACTTTCATCTCAGAATCCCTCCAAGACAGTTAATTCCCTCATCTAGTTAGTTGATGCCATCTTGGGATGTCTCTTCAGGAAATTCTCAAGCATTCCTAAACAAGACTTCAACTTATTTAAGAGAAAGCTGTAACATATTATTTATTTTCTGTTTTACTGAGGGACTACAAAGTGCTGCAGCTCCCCCCAAATCCTGAAAACTAAAGAAAGAACCCCTGAGCACAAGTTGGGAAGTCATCTGTTTTCTGTGTAGAAGACCCACTTTTCCATTCAGGAAAAATCCAGGATTTGGATGTACCACAGAAACAAACAAGAAAAAGATAACTAGAAGCTGGTAGTTGGAAATGTCGATGCTAAAGAAAAGCAAGAAGGAGGAGCAGAGGCTCTGCCATCTGGAAGCAAGAGATCTGAAACTGCCCATGTGACAATGTTGCAGGACAGGAGGCATGGCTGAAACAGAGCTGGATTCCATTAAAGCTTGGGAAGGACAAGTTCCTGCAGCTCGATAATTTAAAGACTTATAATAGATCTGTCCACACAACAGCTAATTTTAGAGTCAACGGTGTACTCCTGAAGACAACCTGGAACCTGGAAAATTCAAAACAAACGGTCTGTTAGCATAAATGATCCGAGTGGTTTAAATCCCCCATATATCATGCCT
Source organism: Smutsia gigantea (assembly GCA_032199065.1). Taxonomy (NCBI): domain Eukaryota; kingdom Metazoa; phylum Chordata; class Mammalia; order Pholidota; family Manidae; genus Smutsia; species Smutsia gigantea. The sequence goes on along the minus strand of JAVSCE010022659.1, from coordinate 784,576 downwards.
GCAAGGAAGACCTCCTCTGTAAACAGAGAAGCAGGACCACACTGCCTTGCAGCAAGACTTGTACTTCTTGTTTAAAAGGGGGCATTATTTTCCACTGGGCATGTAGTTGCTTCACAATTGCTCACACACACATACATATACACACCCTGCGTATCTGTGTATATGGCACATAACTCTTTTGGCAGTCTTTTGAGTAATTAAGGATCTAGCCTTTTTTTTTTTTGCTATTATTAATGTACAGTTACATGAGCAATATTATGGTTACTAGACTCCCCCTCTTATCAAGTACCAACCACCTACCCCATTACAGTCACGGTCCATCAGGGTAGTGAGATGCTATAGAATCACTACTTGTCGTCTCTGAGTTGTACAGCCCTCCCCATGCCCCCCCAACATTACATCTGCTAATCGTAATGCCCCTTTATCCCCCCTATCCCTCCCTTCCCACCCATCTTCCCCAGTCCCTTTCCCTTTGGTAACTGTTAGTCCGTTCTTGGGTTCTGTGAGTCTGCTGCTGTTTTGTTCCTTCAGTTTTTTTCTTTGTTCTTATACTCCACATATGAGTGAAATCATTTGATACTTGTCTTTTTCGGCTTGGCTTATTTCACTGAGCATAATACCCTCTAGCTCCATCCATGTTGTTGCAAATGGTAGGATTTGTTTTCGTCTTATGGCTGAATAATATTCCATTGTGTATATGTTGTACCACATGTTCTTTATCCATTCATCTACTGATGGACACTTAGGTTGCTTCCATTTCTTGGCTATTGTAAATAGTGCTGCAATAAACATAGGGGTGCATCTGTCTTTTTCAAACTGGGCTGCTGCATTCTTAGGGCAAATTCCTAGGAGTGGAATTCCTGGGTCAAGTGGTATTTCTATTTTGAGTTTTTTGAGGAAACTCCATACTGCTTTCCACAATGGTTGAACTAATTTGCAGTCCCACCAGCAGTGTAGGAGGGTCCCTTTTCTCCACATCCTGGCCAACATTTGTTGTTGTTTGTGTTTTGGATGTTGGCCATCCTCACTGGTGTGAGGTGATATCTCATTGTGGTTTTAATCTGCATTTCTCTGATGATTAGCGATGTGGAGCATCTTTTCATGTGCCTGTTGGCCATCTGAATTTCTTCTTTGGAGAAGTTTCTGTTCAGCTCCTCTGCCTATTTTTTAATTGGCTTATTTGCTTTTTGTTTGCTGAGGTGCATGAGCTCTTTATATAATTTGGATGTCAACCCCTTATTGGATATGCAATTTATGAATATCCTCTTCCGTACTGTAGGATGTCTTTTGTTCTATCGATGGTGTCCTTTGCTGTACAGAAGCTTTTTAGTTTGATATAGTCCCACTTGTTCATTTTTGCTTTTGTCTACCTTGCCCAGGAGATGTGTTCATGAAGAAGTTGCTCATATTTATGTCCAAGAGATTTTTGCCTATGTTGTCTTCTAAGAGTTTTATGGTTTCATGACTTACATTCAGGTCTTTGATCCATTTTGAGTTCATTTTGGTGTATGGGGTTAGACAATAATCCAATTTCATTCTTTTACATGTAGCTGTCCAGTTTTACCAACACCAGCTGTTGAAGAGGCTATCATTTCCCCATTGTATATCCATGGCTCCTTTATCATATATTAATTGACCATGTATGTTTGGGTTTATATCTGGGCTCTCTAGTCGGTTCCACTGGTCTATGGGTCTGTTCTTGTGCCAGTACCAAATTGTCTTGATTACTGTGGCTTTATAGTAGAACTTGAAGTCAGGAAGTGTAACTCTCCTCACTTTATCATGTCTTCTCAGGATTGCTTTGGCTATTCGGGGTCCTTTGTGGTTCCATATGAATTTTAGAATGATTTTCTCTAGTTCACTGAAGAATGCTGTTGGTATTTTGATAGGGATTGCATTGAATCTGTAGATTGCTTTAGGCAGGATGGCCATTTTGACAATATTCATTCTTCCTATCGATGAGGACGGGATGTGTTTCCATTCATTGGTATCTTCTTTAATTTCTCTCATGAGTGTCTTGTAGTTTTCAGAGTATAAGTCTTTCATTTCCTTGGTTAGGTTTATTCCTAGGTATTTTATTTTTTTGGATGCAATTGTGAATGGAATTGTTTTCCTGATTTCTCTTTCTGCTAGTTCACTGTTAGTGTATAGAAATGCAACAGATTTCTGTGTATTAATTTTGTATCCCACAACTTTACTGAATTCAGATATTAGATTTAGTAGTTTTGGAGTGGATTCGTTAGGGTTTTTTATGTACAATATCATGTTATTTGCAAACAGTGACAGTTTGACTTCTTCCTTACCAATCTGGATGCCGTTTATTTTTTTGTGTTTTCTGATTGTCGTGGCTAGGACCTCCAGTACTATGTTGAATAGAAAAGGGGAGAGTGAGCATCCTTGTCTTGTTCCCGATCTTAAAGGAAGAGCTTACTGCTTCTCGTTGTTAAGTATAATGTTGGCTGTGGGTTAGTCATATATGGACTTTATTATGTTGAGGTACTTGCCCTGTATACCCATTTTGTTGAGAGTTTTTATCATGAATGGATGTTGAATTTTGTCCAATGCTTTTTCAGCATCTATGCAGATGATCATGTGGCTTTTGTCCTTCTTTTTGTTGATGTAGTGGAAGATGTTGATGGATTATCAAGTGTTGTACCATCCTTCAATTCCTGGGATGAATCCCACTTGATCATGATGGATGATCTTTTTTATCTATTTTTGAATTCTGTTTGCTAATATTTAGTTGAGTATTTTTGCATCCATGTTTTCAGGGATTTTGGTCTGTAATTTTTCTTTTTGTGGTGTCTTTGCCTGGTTTTGGTAATAGAGTGACGTTGGCCTTGTAGAATGAGTTTGGGAATATTCCCTCCTCTTCTACTTTTTGGAAAACTTTAAGCAGGATGGGTATTAGGTCTTCACTAAATTATTGATAAAATTCAGCAGTGAAACCATGTGGTTCAGGCGTTTTGTTCCTAGGTAGTTTTTGATTACCAGTTCAATTTCTTTGCTGGTAATTGTCTATTCAGATTTTCTGTTTCTTCCTGGGTCAGCCATGGAAGGTTATATTTTTCTAGAAAATTGTCCGTTTCTTCTACATTATCCAGTTTTTTAGCATATAATTTTTCATAGTATTCTCTCATAGTTCTTTGTATTTCCGTGGTGTCCCTAGTGATTTTTCCTTTCTCATTTCTGATTCTGTTTGTGTGTAGACTCTCTTTTTTTCTTGATAAGTCTGGCTAAGGTTTATCTATTTTGTTTATTTTCTTGAAGAACCAGCTTCTGCTTTATTGATTCTGTCTATTGTTTTACTCTTCTCAATTTTATTTATTTCTGCTTTGATATTTATTATGTCCCGCCTTCTACTGACTTTGGGCCTCATTTGTTCTTCTTTTTCTAGTTTAATTAATTGTGATTTTAGACTGTTCATTTGGGATTGTTTTTTCCTGAGGTAGGCCTGTATTGCAATATATTTCCCTCTTAGGATGGCCTTCACTGCATCCCACAGATTTTGCATTGTTGAATTATTGTTTGTTTGTTTGTTTTTCCACTTGGAAATTTTATTTTTATTATTTTTTAATATAAAATTTATTTTGGTATCATTAATCTACAATTACATGTGCAATATTATGGTTATTAAACTACCCCCTTCATCAGGTCCCCCCCCACCAACCCCATTACAGTCCCTGTCGATCAGGGTAGTGAGATGCTATAGAATCACTACTTGTCTTCTCTGAGTTGTACAGCCCTCCCCGTGCCCCCCCAACATTATATCTGCTAATCATAATGCCCCTTTTCCCCCCCTATCCCTCCCTTCCCACCCATCCTCCCCAGTCCCTTTCCCTTTGGTAACTATTAGTCCGTTCTTGGGTTCTGTGAGTCTGCTGCCGTTTTGTTCCTTCAGTTTTTTTCTTTGTTCTTATACTCCACATTTGAGTGAAATCATTTGATACTTGTCTTTTTCGGCTTGGCTTATTTCACTGCGGATAATACCCTCTAGCTCCATCCGTGTTGTTGCAAATGGTAGGATTTGTTTTCTTCTTATGGCTGAATAATATTCCATTGTGTATATGTACCACATCTTCCTTATCCATTCATCTACTGATGGACACTTAGGTTGCCTCCATTTCTTGGCTATTGTAAATTGTGCTGTGATAAACATAGGGGTGCATCTGTCTTTTTCAAACTGGGCTGCTGCATTCTTAGGGTAAATTCCTAGGAGTGGAATTCCTGGGTCAAGTGGTATTTCTATTTTGATTTTTTTGAGGACCCTCCATACTGCTTTCCACAATGGTTGAACTAATTTGCAGTCCGACCAGCAGTGTAAGAGGGTTCCCTTTTCTCCACATCCTTGCCAGCATTGTTGAATTATTGTTGTCATTTGTCTCCATATATTGCTTGATATCTGTTTTCATTTGGTCATTGATCCATTGATTATTTAGGAGCATGTTATTAAACCTCCATGTGTTTGTGGGCTTTTTCATTTTCTTCGTGTAATTTATTTCTAGTTTCATAGCTTTGTGATATGAGAAGCTGGTTGGTACAATTTCAATCTTTTTTAAATTTACTGAGGCTCTTTTTGTGGCCCAGTATATGATCTATTCTTGAAAATGTTCCATGTGCACTTGAGAAGAATGTGTATCCTGTTGCTTCAGGATGGAGTGTTCTGTAGGTGTCCCTTAGGTCCATCTGTTCTAATACATTGTTCAGTGCCTCTGTCTCTTTATTTTCTGTCTGGTTGATCTGTCCTTTGGAGTGAGTGGTGTGTTGAAGTCACCCAAAATGAATACATTGCATTCTGTTTCCCCTTTAATTCTGTCAGTATTTGTTTCACATATGTAGATGATCCTGTGTTGGGTGCATAGATGTTTATAATAGTTATATCCTCTTGTTGGACTGACCCCTTTATCATTATGTAATGTCCTTCTTTGTCTCTTGTGACTTTGTTTTGAAGTCTATTTTGTCTGATACAAGTACTGCAGCTTCTGCTTTTTTCCCCCTATTAGTTGCATGAAATATCTTTTTCCATCCCTTTACTTTCAGTCTGTGTATGTCTTGGTTTTGAGGTGAGTCTCTTGTCAGCAGCAAATAGATGGGTTTTGTTTTTTTATCCATTCAGTGACTCTGCATCTTTTGATTGGTGCATTCAGACCATTTAGGGTGATTATCTATAGGTGTGTAGTTATTGCCATTGCAGGGTTTAGATTTGTGGTTACCAAAGGTTCAAGGATAATTCCCTTACTATCTAACAGCCTAATTTAACTCACTTCATATGCTATTACAAACACAACCTAAAGGTTCTTTTTTTTTCCTCCATTTTCTTCCTCCTCCATTCTTTGTATGTTATGAATCATATTCTGTACTCTTTGTCAATCCCTTGGGTGATACTCATTTAGTCTTAGGAATACTTCCATCTATAGGAGTCCCTCCAAAATGCACTGTAGAGATGGTTTATGGGAGGTAAACCTTTTTACCTTTTGCTTATCTGAGAATTGTTTAATACCTCTAAATTTAAATGATAACCTTGTCGGGTAGAGTATTCTTGGTTCAAGGCCTTTCTGCTTCATTGCATTAAATATATCATGCCACTCCCTTCTGGCCTGTAGGGTTTCTGTTGACAAATCTGATGATAGCCTGATGGGTTTTCCTTTGTATGTGATCTTTTTTCTCTCTCTAGCTGCTTTTAAAAGTCTGTGTTTACAAACAACAGCAAATGTTGGTGAGGATGTGGAGAAAAGGGACCCTCCTACACTGCTGGTGGGACTGCAAATTAGTTCAACCAGTGTGGAAAGCAGTATGGAGGTTCCTCAAAAAAATCAAAATAGAAATACCATTTGACCCAGGAATTCCACTCCTAGGAATTTGCCCTAAGAATGCAGCAGCCCAGTTTGAAAAAGACAGATGCACCCCTATGTTTATTGCAGCATTATGTACAATAGCCAAGAAATGGAGGCAACCTAAATGTCCATCAGTAGATGAATGGATAAAGAACATGTGGTACAACACATACACAATGGAATATTATTCAGCCATAAGACGAAAACAAATCCTACCATTTGCAAGAACATGGATGGAGCTAGAGGGTATTATGCTCAGTGAAATAAGCCAAGCCGAAAAAGACAAGTATCAAATGATTTCACTCATATGTGGAGCATAAGAACAAAGAAAAAAACTGAAGGAACAAAACAGCAGCAGACTCACAGAACCCACGAACGGACTAATAGTTACCAAAGGGAAAGGGACTGGGGAGGATGGGTGGGAAGGGAGGGATAGGGGGGATAAAGGGGCATTACGATTAGCAGATGTAATGTTGGGGGAGCATGGGGAGGGCTGTACAACTCAGAGAAGACAAGTAGTGATTCTATAACATCTCACTACCCTGATGGACAGTGACTATAATGGGGTTGGTGGGGGGGACCTGATCAAGGGGATAGTTTAATAACCATAATATTGCACATGTAACTGTAGATTAATGATACCAAAATAAATTATTTAAAAAGTCTGTGTTTATCATTGATCTTTGTCATTTTAATTATTATATGTCTTGATGTTGTCTTCCTTGGGTCCATTGTGTTGGGAGATCCATGCATTTCGATGGCTTAAGAGATTATCTCCTTCCCCAGATTGGGGAAGTTTTCACCAATTACCTCTTCAATGACACTTTCTATCCCTTTTTCTCTCTCTTCTTCTTCTGGTACCCCTATTATGCAAATATTGTTCCGTTTGGATTGGTCACACAGTTTCCTCAATATTCTTTCATTCTTAGATATTCTTTTTTCTCTCTGTACCTCAGCTTCTTTGTATTCCTCTTCTCTAATTTCTATTCCATTTACTGTCTCTTCTACTACATCTAATCTGCTTTTAAATCCCTCCATTGTATGCTTCATTTCAGATATGGAATCTCTTAAAGATTGAATTTAGGTCTTAAATTCGTTCCTGAGTTCTTGAATATTTTTCTGTACCGCCATAAGCATGTTTATGATTTTTATTTTGAACTCTCAGGAAGATTGATGAGTTCAGTTTCATTTAGCCCTTTTTCTGAGGTTTCTGAGATTTTGGTCTGTACCATGTTCTTTTGACGTTTCATATTTCTGTGTGGTGCCCTCTATTGCCCAGAAGCTCCCGTCTCTGGAGCTGCTCAGCCCCCAGAGCAAGGTTGGGGGTCATAGGGGAGCAGAGAGGGTGCCTGGGGGGAGGAAAGATCTGTTTCCTGATTCCCATCTGCCCTCCTTGTCACCAGTGTCAGAGCCAGTGGGCCAAGCACACAGGTGTAAGCCTCTGTGCTTGGGGTCTCTAGCTGTTGTAGGTGAGGCTTTCTCTGGCTGGCCTGATGCCAAAGCAGTGACTGCTGGTTTGTGGTCCGGTGCTGTCAGGCCAGGAGGAAGGCTCAGCAGGCTGTGTGTCACAGTGGGGGGCCTCAGAGCTCAGTAGCCAGCCAGGGGGATGGAGCACCTGAAGCTGCCCAATGTTTCCAATCTGCTGGGAAGAGCGTGCCCAGACAACCTTGTCCCCTTATTCCTTCTCGTGCACAGCAAGCTCTGTGCAAACCCCATGCCTTCAGCAGCCCTCTCCCTGCTAGGAAGCCTCTCAGACCGCCTGCCTTTCCCTTGCCCCAGAGCAGCCAGGTGTGGATCCCATCCTCCACAAACGGCCAGAATATGTCTCTCAAGCACTCTGCCTGTCCCACTTCCCCATCCTCCAGAGCACCACACAATCTAGATTTCTATTCGCAAAGCAGATCTCCAGGGCTAGGTGTTCAGCAGTCCCAGGATTCCACCCCCTCTCCCGCTCCATTTCTCTTTCTCCCACCAGTGAGCTGGGGTGGGGGAAGGGCTTGGGTCCCACCAGATTAAGGCTTTTGTACATTACCCTGTTTTGTGAGGTCTGCTCTGTTCGTGAGGTCTGTATGCAGTCTGGTGCAGCCTTCCTTCTTGTTGCTGTTTTAGGGTTAGTTGTATCAACTATTTTCACACTATCTGTGGCTTTGGGAGGAGTTTTCTGTCTCACCTTTCATGCCGCCATTCTGAATCCAAGGGTCTAGCCTTTTTGCACTGCCTTGGGAACATAAAGCCTAGACCAGTGTGTCTATAGTACCAGCTGGTCAGACTTCCTTCTATGTCTGAGCTGGTCATCAGTGTCTCTTCCCTTCCTGATGCCTTACCACCCTGCAACTGTTGGTCTGTTTGTTCTTGGACTTCTCTGAATAAACAAAGATACTTATTTTTGGTTTACTTAACATCAAATGTGATTTTAAATATTTGATGGTAATTATATATATAAGCATTTCATGGCTATTATGTAACATGTGAGCTTCAAATCCTTTCCATGGACCCTACGTGCCTAGCACATGTAGCCAGGCACACGAGAGAGGAAAGGAAGCTCTGTGCCATCTCTCACTGCCGCATGCTTGGTCTGCTGGGGACACACATCACCTCCACTCACATCCCACTGCCCAGAACTAGCATATGGCCCATAATCACTAGTCACTCAACTACAAGAGAGGCAGAAGGTGAAGGGAGAACCCAGCAACGCTGTTGAGGAAGATATACGGAAACCTCACCTACCATCATATTCCTGACTACACCCTAGTCCTGATTCAACAGCATGTACCACATGACTTAATTAAATCCAGTAAAGCAGAGGGTACATCCCCAGACATAATCCAGACTTCTTTCCATCATTTCAAGAAATAATCATGCGCTTACTCCAATAAGATTAAGGTTGGGGCAGACAGGTGTTGCTTTGTAATGTTAAAAAATAACAAAGATTTTTGCTTTAATTATATAATTTTTTTTAAGTTTTCATTTGTCATGCATGAAATGCCTTTTTCTCAAACATTACTTTCAGCGACAAAGTGGAGTGAGTCTTTCTGGAATGTTATTTATGTGTAAAAAGAACATTTAAAAGGTTCCTTACCTTTTGATCCTGTAATTCTTCAACTCAAAATTAACCCTAAGGAAATAAGCATAAATGTAGATAAAGATCTATGTAAAAGGATATTTTCTATAGCATTATTATAAATGCTCCAAACTGGAAGTAGCAAAAATGCCCCATAAAAGAGGATTGGTCAAATAAATTCTGCTACATCCATATGCTGGAATATTGTGTAGCTATTAAATGAAATAGCTCAGTGGGCTGTAGTGTTAACACAATGGACTAATATATTTACATGAGGAATCACAATTATTATTATCTAGAAATATGGCCATAACTACATGAAATAATGATAGGATAAAATAGAACTCTTAACAATACACACGTTAAAATTATATGTGAAATAAATCAGGTCTACATTAAGTTCAGAAGGGATTGGGGCACACACGAAGCTTCAGGATTTTGCGTTTTTCTGGTGATTTCAAATTTGCCTCCAGATGTGTTTTTAAACTCTAGTTTCACTGATGAAGGAAGGAAAACAAGGATGGAGAGGGGAAAATATTGGAAAGAAAGAAGGAAGAAGGGGAGAAAATGGAAATAGAAAATAGAAGTAGAAAGGGGAGCAGAGGCAGAGAGAAGGATCTAGAAAGCTCGTGCAGCTGCGCCACAGCGCCCTGTGCCGGCCGTCCTGGCAAACCCCCCAGCAGGCTCCTCCTCTGGGGGCAGCACAAGGACAGTGAGACTTTAGCCCGCCAAAAAGTAGGAATGTTTGCTCATCATTACATACACAGAAGGTATAGAAAAGACCTTCAATACCTCTACATCACACCCACAGACCTTTGCCACATAGAAGGACCTTTGGCATCTGAGCAGTGTGACCGACCACATTGAAGGTTCACCAACTATGCCTAGATGTTCCTGGTGTATGTGGTGCTCGGCCTGCCCAATTCCCAGTTGGTAGTGGCCACGAGCAAGGCCGAGGGACATGTCTGGGTCTGGGCTTAGTCAAATTTTTGTGCTCCATCCATAAAAATGAAACAGAGGACCTAGAAGTTAGTATTAGAAGTTTTGAAACAAGCAAGAAAACTTCTTCCAACTCAGTAGGCTACCATAAATGAGATATCATCACACACCCATCAATGGGTACAATTAAAGACTGACAATACCAAATGTTGGTCAGCTGAACTCTCACACATTGCTGGTGAGAGTACAAAATGGTACAACCACTTTGGAAAACTGTTTGGCTACTTGTAATGTAATTCCACTCATAGGTTTATACAGTTGAGCCTTGAACAACATGGGTTTGAACTGTGTGGGTCAAGAAATACATTGGAATTTTTTTGGAGATCTGTGAAAATTTGAAAATAAAACATTTTCTTTTCTCTAGCTTACTTTATTGTAAGAAAAGAGCATACAATACATATAGCATAGAAAATACGTGTTAATTAACTGCTTATGTTACTGGTAAGGCTTCCAGTCAACACTAGGCTATTAATAGTTAAGTTCTGATGGAAGCAAAAGTTATGTACAGATTTTCTTGCATGGGGGCAAGAGTCAGTGCCTCTAACCTGGGCATTGTTCAAGGGTCAACTGTACTTAAGAGAATAAAAGTGTACGCCCACAAAAATGCTTGTACAAAAATGTTCATGGTGACATTATAAGTTCATTTCATCTGTCTCTCTTCTCTGGGGTGACTGACCACCCAGGTCACGGTTTCTCATGTCCAGGGACACAAGAGAGCAGAGGGAACTTGCAGTGCCTCTTTAAGTCCCACCCAGAACTGACACGTGGTCACTTCTGTCCTCTTTCTATTGGTCAAAGCAAGACATGTGGCAAAGCATTTACTGAGCATTTACTACAAGTCCGACTCTTCTCATGCATTTGAATCTTTACAACAATGCAATGAGGTGGGTACCATTATTATTCCCTTTTTATAGATGAATAAACTGTAACTGAGGGACATTAAATTTCTTCAGGGTCACGAGGCTAGTAAATAGCAAGGATTTGTGTGCAGAGAGTCAGACTCCAAAATCCCTCACACTGACCCAGGAGTTAGAAGATCCTCTCTGCTTGCACAGTCAGCACAAAAGCCCTAAAGGGAGTTGGGGCATGAATTTTTAAGTGGCTTGAAAAAGTCACTTAACCTATCTGGTTTTCAGTTTCTTCTTGTGTAAAATGAGAGTTACTTAGAATCTCTAAGCTCGTTCCATGTATAAATTTAATGCCAAGATTCTGTGACCCCAGTGAAACATTTACCATTAACTTGACAACAGCTGTTGCTAATAATGTGCTAATCACTAATAGCAAGTCTGCAAACTACCCCTGATTTCAGTATGAGCACCCATGTTCTCTGAGGTCAAAAGGAGATGGTGAAATCTCCTTATGTGGAATAGATACCAGTTTATTTCCCATTTTTTGAAATATTGAATTTTGCTTTTTGGTTGATCCTAAAAGCACTAGGAAAAAGTAATTCATTGTAAACTTAAATTCCTCTGTTAATGCACAAATTTGCTTCAGTTTTTAACTGCAAGTTACAGTCGCCATGAAAGTGTTGTCACATAGGTCTTACCCTCTGCACTCTGCACATTCTCCGTGGGGAAAAAAGCAGTGAAGTCAATACCCTAGAGAGCAGCCTCTGGGTGTTCATTCAGGCCAATCCCATTCCAATAAGAGCAAGAGTAAAACTGAAATTGCCTCCCATAAATTGTTACTTAAAATAACCTAATATTTTCCAAGGATTTTGAAAACATACTTCTTTGGTGTCACCAGATGGACTTACAGACTTAGAAAACAGGGACAACTACTACTTGCTTGCATCTCCATTATCACCTAGTAATTTTTTTTTAATTGAATGGATGGATGGATGGATGAGCAGATGGACAGGCGAACACACATGCTGTACCTGTTAGGAATGCTCCTTCCATCCCACTCTCTCTTTCACCTATTTAACTCCTATTCACATGCTGGTTCTCAGATCAGGCATTGTTTCCTCCAAGGAGCCTTCCCTGATCCCCAGTCAAGGTCGGGTGGCTTCACTGTCTTTTCAAAGAGAAGTGTTCCTTTCTCAGAGCACTAGCCTGGATGTAGTTATGGATTCATCAGTATAATCCCATGTTTACTGCTGATCTCCTCATCTAGGCTGTAAATTTTCTGAGAGCAGAAACCATGTGTGAGCTTAAAATTTTTTGAAAAGAATGAACAAATAGATGAATGGACAGGTGCATGTATGGACAGTGGGCTATAAACTTGGAACTTTATTACAAAGACATTTCTACTGTAATCATAGAATAGCAGTGTTTAAGAAAAGAAGAATCTTCAGGTCAAATAATACCCACAGAATGAAAGACTCTTAGAGTTCTGAGGACCTTTGATCTAACCTTCCACACAATGTAGGAATCTCTTTATTGTAATGAGATTTGACCTGTATGAACAGTGTATAATTTGTGTAACACTTTCTTTTTGGAATAGGTACTTAATTTCTTGGGAAACATCATTTGCTTTGGTACCCTGAAACCCTGAGATGTTTAATTTAGTTCACATTAGCGTACCTTTTATTCTAAAGGATTATTTTACTCATGCTTTTTCAATTAAACAATTTACAGGTCTACCTAGCTCACTGCAATGCAATAGGTGTGTGTGTGTGTATACACACACATATATAAATTATATTTTCATCAGTGAAATCATTTAAAGTGCACCAAAGTATTTTTTTCTATAAAATGAAGAGTATTTTACACTTTAGAATCTTTGACTCCCAATTTGTGTTTTGTGAGTCCAGATTTTTAATCCAAGCTTTCTGAAAAGGAGACATACTAGCAAAGGTACCTCCAGTACTAGATTTTACAAAGAGGAGACTCCTCAGAAAATGACTGGAGCATTTGATCATAATATATAACAATATATGGAGATTAAATTGGTTCTCTCTAGTATGTTCCAGAAGCCATACAGAGATGGCCATCAGGTTCTTCCCTTCTTCTGCTTCCTCCTCAGCTTAATGCAGGTTACACGGAGATTCTGTCCTCACGCAGTCTCAACTAGCAGCCTGAAACACTGGCTGGCAAACACACAATACTTTTGCATTTTTAAATGACTGAAAACAAGTTGAAAGAACAGTCGTATTTCATGATACATGAAAATTATGTGAAATTCAAATTTTAATGGCCATAAGTAAAATGTTACTGGAATGTAACCAGGCTCACTCATTCCCATGTTGCCAGTGACTGCCTTAGCGCTGTGATTGCAGGCTTGAGTCCTTGTGATGGGCTGTATAGCCCACAAGGCCTAGCCCTTTACAGAAAGAGTATGCCAACCCCCATGTTAGTCATATCATGCCTGCTCAAAAAACTCATGTTCCAGTAAAAAATCACGTAGAGTGGTTAGGACACCCTACTTTATACCTTAATACCTTAGCATAGTAAGCTGAGGTTTTCTTTGCTGTTTGTCATTTTTTTCATCATCTGACTACAGCCTAGTGACAGCTTCCTAATCCCCAGACTACTACCCAGTTAGAAGCAGGGAAACCGCTTGACTGACTGCTAATTAATCAGTCTGGCTGAAATTCTCCCCTCAGTAAACACCAGGACACATCTGTTTGAAACAATGTTTTGACGAAACAGTCCTTCAATCATAAAGAAAAAACTAACAGCCCGGGCATGCCATGCTGCAGGAGTTTTTCTTCTCTGAGAGTGGCCATCACGTAAATGTAAATGAATTATACTAAATCTGGCATAAAGCATCCACAAGACTTCCTCTACAGAGAGATTATGGGCAACCATATTATGTGAACCAAGATTATGCAAACCATCAAAAGCAGATATAAAACAAAAACATCATTTTATTTCTCAAATGTTTTCTTGTTTTGATCTTTGTAATATTTAATGAACAATCTATTTTACTGAATATAAAAATACATACCAACATTTAATATAGTACCTAGTACATATTTTATGCTCATTAAAACTTAGTTGAACCTAAGATTTCATGAATCACAGGAAGAATATTTTTAACCATTTAACTACTAAAACAGAAAAAAAAGTAAGCATCTTTAGCACATAAAAGCTAAGAATCAGCAGTGCTAATATTCATCTGAAAATGAATTTTTTCTCATTTTTGTGGTGTTGGTTTAAACCACTTTACAGAACCCCTAAAACATGTCTTGAAAAATACAATGTCAGTATTATCCCAGCCGACATGGTTTTGCCACAGTTTGTAAATCTTTGCATTGTTATAAATCAGAAGCAACCGGCTGGTCTGTAAAGATATTCCTTTGTGAGTTTTAAATTATACTCACCCCACTACCACCATCAAATAGAGGCCTGAGTTCTCCATGATAAAAGGTTCCATTTTAGGGCTTCAGAGCTCCTGGCTTCCTGTCACCCAGAGAACTCAGCATTTCGATTTCGTCTGCTCCCTCTGCCGCCTGGCTCCGTGGTAAAGACCAGGGTCCTGGGGCTGGGCTGACATCTCCCGTGATAGAAGCAGACAATCAAATAAGTAAACACAAACAGCTGTGTCCATTCCAGCAGCATTCAAACCTCAAACAAGTTGAAGGAAAGTTGCTGAATTAAAAAGGAACAAACTCAGGAGGAATAGCTCATCCAACATTCTGGCAAAGAACTTAAGGGCTGAATCCAATAAGCCAACCATCCAAAAGAAAAGGGATTGTAAAATGTGCAGACATTTAAAATATAATAGTTGAAAATGTTCTATCTTTCCTTGAGCTTTATTTTAATGACTGCACATTCTCTGGAAAAACCGATAAGCATGCAGTAATTGTGTTACCAGGGAGGTAGATGGCTTGAAGCTAGCATGTAAGAAAGAATCACTTATCACTTCTCACTTTCTGAAAAGCATAACATACGCATGTATAATCTGGTCAAGTAATCGTATTAACTATTTGTGTTTTTTTTGGCATTGCACACCAAAGACGTCATGAATAGACCAAAGTTACTAAAATGTTACGACTTCTAATGACACTCTTCACTTTCCATCACTTAACAAATACCACTTACATGCTAGATACTGAGGATGCACAAGTAAAAGATGTGGTTCTGCCCTTGCAGAACATCCATGGAGCATGGATATGCAGACAAGCAATTGCATACAATGAGTACAAAGTGCAGTAGGAACAAAAAAAAGGATGCCCAATAAGCACTTGCATGTATGTTCCCAGCTACAAGTTACAGCCTCCTAGCGGTCACTTGGAGACACCATTCATTTATTCCAAGAATGTTGTTATTGTTCAACATTGTTGTTCCTCTTTGGAATCAGTTTACAAGCTGTATGAGTTACCTATTGCTGTAATAATGCTACATAACAACCACAAAATCTCAGTAGCATACAACAAGAAGTATTTATTGCTCATCTACACAGAGTAGTCAGCAAGGCAGCTCTGTTATCTTTACAAAGCTCACTTACCTGTCGGGGATGGAGTAGTGGGGGACTGGCTCTCAGCTGATTTAAGCTGTTCTCGGCTGTGACAAGGGGAGCATCGCTACTCTGTTACATGTGTCTGTCATCCTTTATCAGGCTAGCCCACGTGTCTCATGGTAATGGCAGAACTTTGAGAGCTTATACAGAAATACATCAGCCTCTTGGGTCCAAGGCTCAGAAGTCGTACATCCTCACTACCATTGCTTTTTATTGGTCTAACAAGTCACAATGCCAGTTCAGATTCAAAGGATGGGGAAAAGAACACCACCTTTTTAGTAAGAGGATCTGCAGTATCACATGACAAAGAGCATGACTACAGACAGGGATGAAGAATTGAGGCCATGACTGCAATTTACCACCAAGCCATACCCAAAGAGCAGTCTCTGCATTACCTTCTCTTGGTTTTAGCCCACCCATCTTTTTCACTAGCATTTATTTTCGGTGGTCTGATCTCTGCCCAAAATTGAACCCTGAAAATTCAGACAATCGCCACCACTGAATACAGGGGGCTACCTCATGCCCTTTTACATCCCTTTACAACTGCCAAGGCAACTCCTTATGAAGTGACATGCCTAACAAATATTTGGCTGAATAAACAAATATATTCACATGTTATGAAAGTGTTTTAATAGCTGCATATTAGAATATGCACATAGTCTCCACAGGTGATTTTGAAACACATACCACGTTGTAAGTGCTCCTTAGAGATATTGGGCTGTATTTGTATAAAAAATTGATCCATCATATTTAGGTCATATTCCTACTATTCAACATTGTAAAGCAGATACTTTGATACTTTGTTATATTTACCTTGCTTTTACCTTTTTTTTTTTTACTCAGGTTTCCAAAATGCATTTCCCAATCTTTTACCCACTGTTTTTCAAATAGTGAGGTAATTCTATAAATATGTCATTCCCTAACCTCATGTTGGCTATATTACGGCTGATCGTTCATTGGCTAGAGAATGACGCTGGAAAGGATAACCATGACCTGCCTTACCGGTTGTTCTGGGAAAAGTTACATGATGGATTCCTCGAAGAATGGTTGCAAATGTGTTTTTTGTAATATTAATTCTTCACATTTCTAGATCTGACTTCCTCTCAAAGAGCCCTGAGCACTTCACATATGGTCGGCCAGATCCTCTTGGAGTGTAAATTATGCCCCAAGAGAAAGTGAATTGCTTGCCTGGAGGCATTAACTCTTTCAGGTCACTAGGGTTCTGCTCAGAGCTCTTCAGGAGAGCAATAATATACCAAATAGTACCCCAGTGGCCAGGAAGTATATGTACAATACAAATTATTCCCAGGGAATCATTTATGAACTCAGAAAATCTGGTTTATTAGCTCATCTATTCATACAGTACCCCAGTGAGGGAGAGAAGGAGCGAGAAGAGAAAAATAGGTAAGGCAGGGAATTCTAAAAGTTTCTTGAGCTCCCACAGCTTGTCAGGAGCAGAAGTCCAACCTGAATTGCCTGACTCCCTCCTAATTAATGACTTCAGGATTTGGGGCTCTCAACTTGAAGTTCCTACTGATCAGGGCGGGTTAGGTAAGGGGAGTGCCTACAAAGCAGAATGAGATGCCTCAGGTGCCTCACCCTACTCTCAGCTCTGCTGCAACTTCAGTGAGGAATATTTGGGTAGTTGCTTGTAATGTCTAAGGGACCACAAAATTCGCAGTTATATTTACTGCTTGCTTCTATTAAACCCATAAACACTGATGAGGATTCATTAGTTGACTGATTCATTCTCCCACACTGAGGAAAAGTGGAGAAGGCAATGGGTGAAGGGGTGTAATGGCAGAAAAGAGAGGCTGTCATATTGGTTGCTGCCAGAGTTGAAATGGCCACACAGTCACCTATTTTAGGTGAGAGGAGAAGTCTAGATTGAAGTCTGTATTATGCAATCAATACAGGACAAAGAGGTCCCTGGGAATATTTTGACTTGAAGGTCCAAATGCTGAGCCCTTGTCCCAGAGTCAGCTGCCCTCTATGGCAGGATCTGTAACTATATCCTACGACTTCAGGTCCTTCGGAAGGTTCCAACAGCAACAAGGCCCATGGTGGTCTACAAAAGAATTAGGATACAGGTCTCTTGCTTCCCCCTCAAGTCTCTCTCTCTCTCTCTCAATGTATCTCTGTGCCTTTTTGATGAGATCCCATGTACCCACTGTCTGAAAGCCAATCACAGAAATAGAATGGCCTTTTAAGGGGGGGGAAATCTAGTTAGAGCTCTGCCCTGCAGAAAGCTCTGCTGTGCTCTAGAAGGCAGCAATCAACTGCTTTTCAAAGTTCTGTTCCCCATTCAGCCTGACATCAACTTCAGCCTCCAATAAAGATTCCAGTTGATTTCTCTGTATTTTGGCTCATTTCTTGCCTCAAAAAAACATATTAAATCATGATCTGAAAGAAAACTGACCCAACACACTGCTCCCCTGCTGCTGTCACGTGTACCGGTGAACACACACACACATCAGTGAGGAGCTTGGTCCCACACTTTCTCAGATAGCAGGAGTGTGTCACTCACTCAGAGAGTAGCCTTGGGGAAGTCACTTAACCACTTTCTGCCTCAGTGTTCTCTACAGGTAAATGGAGAGATTGGGCTGTGAGCCTCAGATCACTTCCAGCTCTGGAATTTCATAATTCTAGAGCTGATACGTCTCCTCCAAGTTACGCATTAACCTAAGATGGAGTCAGCAAACTACAGCCCTGGGGCCAACTGCCCACTGCCTGTCTTCAGGGCTCAGGAATGGTTTTTACATTTTTAAATGGGTGGGGGGAAAGAAAGAATAGTATTTCGTGAAATATGGTGAAATTATATAAGATCCAAATTTCAGTGTCTATAAATAAAGTTTCATGGGAACATAGGTATGGCCATTCATTTACATATTATCCGCGGCTGTTTTTGCAATACAAGGGTAGGCTTCAGTGGTTGCAACAGAGACTGTATGACCTGCAAAGCCTAAAATATTTACTATATTTACAGGAAATGTTTGCCTTTTACAGAATAAGTTTGCCAAGCCTAGATCTAAGCCATTTGGCCATCTGCATAGCAACAACGTCTGCCATAACCACCTTACCTGTTCGAAGTTTTATTTTTGGAAAAAAGGAGTGTCATAAAGTAATCTCGGAAAGAAAAGCAAAACTAACAAAACTAATGAGTAATTATATGATATGATCCTTATAAAAGAAACTACTGGAAATCCTTGAATAAATCTACCATGTCAATGTTAAAATTGATTTGTTATGAGAAACAGAATACTCCAAAGAACTTGTCTTACTACTGTTTTGCAAAGAGGCCATTACAGTTCATTTTCTCCTTTTCTTTTCTTTGTTTCTTTTCTCTTTTATTAAGTGGTCTGAAGGATAGCAAATTTATCTTTTCTTTATGAGTAAAAGTATCATTTGCGAAAATGACTGTCAAAGAGCAAGCAAGCATGAAACAAATCCCTGCCCAATAAAGTTGTGACTTTGAAGAGGAAATTGCCCTGCTCAAGGGATGGGTTCCATTTCAGCTGTCGTGACTCATGTTATGAAGGAGTCCAGGGACCCAGGGTGCTGGCCCTTACAGGCAGAGCACCTGCAAAGACCCACTGGGAGCTCGCCCAGGACCCTGAGTGAATGGACAAAGGCTGACCCCCTCAGTGCTGAGCACTGAGTCTCCAGAGACTCCTTCCACCTAGCCTGGAATGCTCCCCTGGTCACCCCTCCCATCTGCTTACCTACCCCAGTCAAGGCCCAGGTTGAGTTCCCAATATGATAACACTCAAGGCCCATAGCCTCATGATACGCTATATTATTTATCATTTTATGTTTGTGTTTTCTTGTCCATGGAACTGTAAGATCCTCGAGCACAGATAGCACCCGTCACTTAGGCATCTGTCAGTTAGAGATCCGCAATAAATTTCCATGACGATGACAATGGTGAGATGGGAAACTGATAGGGTTTTGGACCTTTTTCTCAAAGAGGATATGAGATGCTTGAACAACACTGTCTTCTCTATTTCTGATTCTCAGATCTGGAGCCGGTGTGAGAATTCTTAGCAAGGAATTGCCGTTACTTCAGCGGGACGATCCACCTATGCAGAGCAGAAGTTGTGCCGCACCTTGTTCTTTTCTGGACTTCACTGAGTAACAGCTCAAATCAAGCATGTCTTTGTTCCTTTGAGAAAGGAAAAGACGAAGCCATGGAGCTAGAGCGGTCCCTACCTTCAGCATCTGGGGGCTTTGAGATTGTGACTTTCAGGCCATCCCCTTACCCCCAAGACCTCAAATGCTTGCTTCCTGTCAGTCACCTTGGAAGAAATTTTGCTTTGCATTGTCTATGAAAGGGATTCTGAGGAGAATTTTGTCCCTCAGTTACAGTACATTTAAATGTTGGGCTTTGCAAGAGAGGATCTTGAAAATTGTAGACCTTTTCTGCAGTCATCCGAAAGTGGTAATCATGAAAATAAATGCTCTTGCAAAACTAAAAGTATTTGCTTTAATGCTAAATTAAAATTTACATTTTCTTTTATATTCCTGATTCAAGATAATTAGTAGTATTTCAAAAGAAATTTCATATTTTGGATGAATCTTAGTCCTAGAACCAATCGAAATAGGTGAGTCTCTTAGTTGTACCCTTAAAAAGAATCATAAAATAATTATAACCACTGGGGAAAACAAAGTTAATTGATAACCTCAATGCTGGCTGCTCTTAGGCCACTTAAAAATAATAACAACCCCTGGGCTCCACCACCCAAGAGATTCTCGTTTAATTGCCCAGAATTAGGCTATAGGCATCGGTATGTTTTGTAGTCTCCCCAGGATCTCACTGGCCATCTGAAGACCAGGCGTGAGAACCTCATATATGTTTTATGAAAGCATTGATCAGTTTATACTATGATTACTTGTGTGCATGCTCCCCTCCCTCCGCTTATAGAGGGTAAACTTATGGAGAGTCAAGAGTTGTATTTTATTCATCTTGGCGTCTGGCAGTAGACAGAGGGTTGTTAAACTCCAAGTGCCTGCCATTAACTTAGTTTCCTCTGGAAGCACATACCCAGCAGAAAGAAGGTGAGGATCTCTAGGAAGAGGAGGATCCCTAGGAAGATTCTTAAACAAAGGTGGCCGGGCTCTGTGCCCTGTGACCCAAACAAAGTGGGCATGGGGGTTAGCTCAGGCGCAAGCACCTGACCACGGTCTGAGGATCTACAGGGCGTCCAGCAACCCGAAAGGAGGCCTGATACAAAAGCTCAGTCCACCTGGAGCACCTGGTTAATGCCCTGTAGGGCCAGTTAGATCCTTTCACTGCAGGAGTTTAAATGTGAGAACAACAGAGAGCTAAGTAGTTGGTAGCAGGAACAGAAGCCAAGAGACACGCAGAGAAAAACAGCAAAAGAGAGGTGCTGAATCACCTGGCGGGTAAGCCTGTTAGGAGGGATGGCAGATGCCTGCTGCTCAGGGGGCGGCGAGATAACCCAGTCACAGAGAAGCATCCTGAATGACCTTCCAGTTCCTGAAGTTCAATCCAGTTTTCGTGAGGCCTGGCTGGGTGGCCTTTCCGGAAGGCTTTTCAGAGACACGTGGCTGAGTGGTGGAGATTCCAGCAGCCTTCCTTCCACAGTAAATTCCCATTGCTCAGGGTGAACTCAGTGATAGCTGTTCTCTTCTATGTCAAAAAGCCAAGTCAGCCCAGTTCCCAGGGTCTAGCACTTTGCCTGGCACAGAACAAGTGCTAAGTCCCTGAAGATGCTTGGACTGCATGACCATCCCTGGTGAAAGGCCTTCTGAAAATGAAGAAATTATTCACAATAAGAACACTGACTAGAGTTGCCTTCAAATTCCAAAAACAATACTAAACTAGAATAAACATATTAAGCTTATTCCGCCCTCCCATTTCCAAATCCATCCACATTTCTACCATAATCTAGCAAAGAAGGAAATGTCACATTCTGCAGAACTACAGAGTTCCCTAATTTCAGCCAAGGTATGTTTGGATGACTTGATTTTTGCTTCGCTTAATCTTCAATCACTGTATCATTAGTGAGAACAATTTTCCTCCCACACAAGCTTCACTGGCAAGCCCCCAAAGTAGCTGATCTTTGACTTTTAAGAGTTTAATAATACGTGATCTTCCTCTCACATTGCCACACACACTTCCCCTGTCTATTGTCTGTATTTGCTACTTGAAGAACACAGACTCCCCAACAGGCCGGATGAGTCATAAAATAAGAGGTACATGAATGTAAACTGAGCCTGTTTACACTCTCCCTGGCCCCAGCTAATAAAATAAGAGGTCCCATTGAATTCAGGTCCAGTGGCTTCCGGAAAGCAGGTTTCTGCTTAACAAAGATTTATCTTATTTACTACATTATTTTAAAGGTAGAGCTAATTTCATGCCCTGTGTGGATGAAATGTATTTATGGGTAGAGTCATGCGAAGGATGTGTAAGGACTTGCCCTCCCCATGTTCTCTGCAAAAGAAGGCTCTGGCTGCTTCTGGGGGTGAGCTGACCAACAGAAGGAATGCCTCAAAGGTCTTGCAGAGATCGAGAATGGAAGCAGCGTTCCTGCTCACTGGAAACTCAGGACCCAAGGGAGTGCTTGCTTTTCCATCTGCATTTTCGAAAATCTGGATAAAAGCAGGTTCAGCCCAACCTCCCCTGACCTGTTCCTAATGAAGTGATCTTACCCCTCTGGAATTGGGATTGTGAATGTATGTGCCTACCCCATGTGTAGTATTACATTACAACAGCAGGAAAATGGAGCCTAGGACTGAGGAGCCGGCCAGCCTCAGAAGCCTTCTTCATTGCCTGCCATGTAATACGTGATATGCAAAGCCTCTGACTTCAGCCAGCAGATATTTGGAGACCGTGTTGGCCCTAGCATGGGGACTAAACTAATGTGTGTTTAGGTCAGAAAGCGAATCAGAAAAGCCACTGGAGGGCACGTCACGGGGTGAGAGCCCTATAAATTCATCCCCACTCTCCGCGGCCCCTGGCAAACACTGGGCTTCCCTGACTGGGCCGCTCCACATCTCTCCGTAGTGCGCGGAGAACTCCGGCAAGCAGATCCTCTTCTCGCCACCGCCTTCTGCCGTGCAGAAAAGCCAGAGGGCTAGACACCCAAGAGAAAGGAAAGCCTTCGGCAGGCACGAGGAGGGCCCAGTGTAGCCCACCACCTGACGGAGCGCCCTCCCTCTGAGCGCGGGGCGCGAGGGCAAAGCCCGGCGCGGGCGCCGTGGTCAAGTTCGGATTGCGCCCTCTGCTTGGTCTGCGCCAAGCTCCACACATTCCTCCAGACCTACCCGGCGAGGAGGAGACGCGAGCCCGGCAGCGTCTCCACGCGCGGAGCGCTCTCCCTGAACGGCGGGGAGGGGCGCCTCTCGTCAACCACTCGCGCCCCAGGCCCCCGCCTCGGAGCTCGGGCGCCTCCTCGCTGCTCCCCTATCCCTCCCCCCCGCCCCTCCCGGGGCCCCCGCGCCTCCCCTACCCCCCCGCCCCGACCCCCCGGCCCGGGCTCTCAAGGACCAGCCTGCGCTCCTGGCGCCCTCATGTCTTCACGGTACTCCCGGCGCCGGTTGACGTGGTGTCTCGTTCGGATTTCCAGGCAAGACCTCAGCTCCGGCGGCAGCATCAGCCCGGCGCGTCTTGAGCTCCCAAGCGCTGCGCCCCGAGAAGGCGCCGAGCGCGACCGCCGCAGCTGAGCCGCCCGCCGCGCCCCGGGCCGGCGCAGCCCCCACCTAGACCGCGGCGCGCGCAGCCTTGTCACCCCCGACCCCGACCCAAAGCAGCGGCGGCTGCTCGGACCTCGGATTCTGCGGGTGCTGGGGGCCAGCGGGGGAGCTGTCGGCATCCCTCGCCCTCCTCGCGGCGGCGGCGGCGGCGGGAGCCTTGGCCGCCGCCTCCTGCGCGCCCTCGCTGCCCCGAGCGGCCCCAGGACTCCGAACTCTTGCCCCTGACCTGTCGGGCGGGGCTCCGTGCTCCTACCCTTGGCCCGGATGGGTTTCCTGGCTGGGACTTCGGTCTCCTGGAGTTAATGTCCAACTGGGGGTCTGCAGAGACCGGATCCGAGGTACGTGGGGAAGTGGGCCGGGCGGAGGGGGTGGGGGTGCGCCAGCTTTGCCAGCCGCTGCAGCGGGCTGGGGAGCGCGGGAGACAGAAGGGGCACGGCTGGACCCCAGAGCGAGCGGTGAGGTTGCAAAGAGGAAAGACTAAAGGGGACCGAGGCGCCGCGAAGACAAGAAAGACAGAGGTTGAACTGGAGAGAGGCTGGCCTTGCAGAGGGGCAGGTTGCCTGTCCACGTGGGTAAAGATCTGTGCCCCGATGTCTCTGGACCCCGGAATGTCCGGAAGGGGTCGTTTCCCTCCCCGACTTGGTGGGGCGCTCTTCTGTCAAGTCCCGGGGCGGTGCGGAGCTGGGTAATCGCCGCGACCAGAAAGTGGTCCCTCTGGACGTGCAGTTGCGGAGAGATCCTCGCCGAGAGTGTACCTTACTGTTGAGCTTGTTTCGGTCTGTTCCGGGGGCAAGTGCAGGCCCCGGGTGGGACTGCTGCAAAGGTGCTGAGAACCTAAAAATAGAGAGCTCACCTCCTCCAGGTGCGCTCTTTCAAAGCTACATTCTTCGCCATTTTTGGAACCCTGTTGCTTGCACCTTTTCCTAATGCCCGCAGCCCTAACTATCCCCGTCCAGGTTAGGAGAGGGGCTCCGCGGGCAGTCCAGGGCTCCGCCTCGAACAGACGCTTGAAGTGATTATTTTAATGATCTCTCTCCTCCTGGATTCTGTGCCATCCCCACTCCTCTCGGTAACACCCCCCACCGCTACCTTGCATCACTGGGATGATTTCGCCGTGGTTTGGTTTCCAGCCCCTCCCGGTGAAAACGAACCCTTATCCGGGGGAGAATAGACTTTCTCCGGAACCCCACAGCCTCCTGGCGCCTCCCTAGTTTCGGCTGTGGCAAACCTGCCCGCAGAGCCGAAGTGTGAGCCCTGGGGGTGCTGCCCAAGCCCATGCTCCCAACTTTTTTGCTCATTGGTGGGACAAACACAGCTCTTCCCGCTCCTGCCGAGGATACGTTAGGGCGCATTCGACTCTTCCTCAGTGTTTTCAGTATACACTTAAGGAGTCCGAGGAAGAGATGCTGCTTCCAACTTCGCTCACGCACCTCTTTCCGCAAAGCCCCGAGAGTGGGGAGGCTGTGGGTTTCCGCCCGGCCAGGACCAGATCTCGCCCTTACTGTTTCACCATGCCTTCGCTTTGGCGGAGTAGAGAGGCTGTCCCCTTTTCACCAAGTGACAAGGGTCAGGTGCCCAGGGAGCTCGCAGCATTCCCAACCCACTCTCGAAAGGGGTTCAAGCGATCCCGGACCTGGAAAACGCCATCGGGCTTTAACAGATCTCTCCCCATGCTGTCTGCAGAAAGCATCCCTCATTCTTTTTCTTTCCTGGGTCTTGGGCCCAACAGTTAAGGGGAGAATAAGTCCTCTGTCGGTCTAGGGCACAAGGCACCGTTAAGAAAAGCAATACATCTTGCAGTAATTTCTACCTCTACCCTGCAAGAAAACTCGCGAGTTACAGTCCGCCCCCACCTCTGCCCGCCTTGTCCCCTCCCTCCCTGTATCTGTCCCTGAGACCTGGACCTTGAAGGCAAAGCTCAAACAAACCTCCCAGGGTGCCAGCCACAGCAAGATGCGGGGGCACTGGCAAGGGGGGAAGAGCTCACTCGTGGTGAAGCTGTCATGGTGATGCAGGGAATCGGGGGAGAGGAACTTCTAAAACCAGGTTACAGAGAAACCAGCTCAGGTGAGGTACCAAAAGCAAAACTAGGGAGAGAGGGTGGAGAGGTAGGAGCCTGAAAAGCTGGGAGGCCAGTGAGGACATCCAGAAGTTCCGGGGATCATCTGGATTTGGGGAGGATTGGAGGCGGAGTGCTTGTTCACCGGTTTCATACTTAAAATGACAACGCAGCCTCCCGGCCGCGTGGGCGCCGCAGGACTCGGGCGGTTTCTGGTGCCCCCTGGTGCTGGGAACTTAGAAGCGCCCCACGGCGAGCGGCTACTTCCGCGGGCCCTCCAGCTCCCCTGGGCGTCCTCTCCGCCTGGGGCCTGGGGACCACCGGGTGCCGACGCCCGCGACGCACCCCTTTTGCCCTACCGGGCGTTATTGGTCCCGGACGCAGCGGGGGCACCAGTGTGTGGGATACCGGAACGGATATGGGGGCTCCTGGCGAAGGCGACTTCGGGAGGGAGGCTTGGTTACCGCACGTGGCAGCTCCTTGAGCGATTCGCGCGCATAGCAAAGGCGGGTTGCAGCAGAAACCCGTCGGACAGCTGCGCTTTGAGAAAGCATTAAAGAGGCCAACAGGGAAGCCGCGGGGGGTGTGGGGGGAAGGGGGGCCCAGATGGGCTGTGAGAAAAAGTCCTCGCAGACCGCTATGTGTGCTCGGCCCGGGGACCGCCCTCCTCCTCCGCCCAGCAAAGGCCGGGAACTTAAGAGCCGCTCCGACCGGAGCCGGCCCCGGCGGTGCTCGAAGGGAGGAATGCGCCCTCCCCGCCCGGGAGAGGAGGGAGAGCTCTCTCGGGGCCTGCGCCGCTCTCGGTCGAGGGCGGGAACGGGAGCCGGGTGCCTCTCCTGGCGAGGCGGGGAGTTTTCCACTGTTCCCTTTTGCCAGCTTCGCCACACTTCTAATTGAGGATCTCCACGTCCAATTTAAAAAGCCCTCTGTCGGCCAAGCAGGGGAAAAAGGAAAAACCCTCTTAATGCGGAAGGGAAATCTGGTGCCTCTGTCGCTTCCTGCCGACTGGCACCGCGATTTGGAATGGCGCGTTAACCCCGTGCCTCCCTGCCCCTCGGGGCCGCCAGCCATTTCGCACGCACCGAGAGCTTGCACTGGGGCGGCGGGGTGGGAGGCCTCGCGTCCCCCAGGTCCTTCGGCCAAAGCGCCTTGCTGAGTTCCTTTTGCAAGGCCCGGGTGCAGTGTGGCCGGGCCCCATGCGCCCGAACCCAGAGCCTTTGCCTTTTCCTGGGTTTGTAAACCAGCCAGCACAGCATGAGGCGCCCGGAGCTGCAGGTTGCTCGAAGTTCCTAGTGCCCAACAGCTGTGTAGCTAACAGACGCCCAGGGGATGGAAAATGCATTCGTCTCCGCAGTGGTGGGAGGTGGCTGCCGAATTAAACGCTTCCCGTGGTGGCCTGCTCGGGAACCCTGGCGGGAGTTCTGGGTGGAGACAGGGGAGGCGGGCGAGCCTGGGAACTAACAGAAGGGAAAGGTGCGAGGTTTATGCATTTACCTTGAAACTGCCTTACCCTCTCCCGTGGAAAGAGGTCGAGATTTTCCTAAGAATTCTGTTTTATTTGGGGAGCGGGGGATAAGCACCTCATGAATCTGGTGGTTTCTACTTGAGAATTCCCTTGGAAACCGGAACACTGTCACAAGGTAAAATCGCACTCCGAGGTGCCCGGGTCCCCTCTCCTAATTGGGCGGGGCTTGGCCCGGAGATGACTTTTTCTCGCCTTCCCGGACTGTGGCCCTCCTTCCTAGGGGTGTGATCACCGAGAAACCCACCGGAGCCCCCTCACTGTGCAGAGCTGAGCGCTCACCGCGCGCCCTTCCGCCGTCCAGGCCGTGGTGCCTGTGGGCCCCCCGCAGCGTCTGGGACCGGATAAAGCGGTCCAGCACTGACTGTGACAAGGGCGCGAAGAGGGCGGGACGCCTCTGGGAGGCGAAGGGATTTGTAGCCAGAATCTAGCAAACCTACAAAAAATGAAAGAGATGTTCAGGTATACCACAAAGGATTAAAATTTTCAAGACAAATGCAATCCCTACCTAACAGCAATGCTAAAACATTTATTGAGCGCATCCTTTATGTGCCTTGAAACCTTTTCGTGTTATTTAATGTTTATAACCTTATGAGGTGGGAGTATTTAAGAGCTGATGCTTCAGGAAGTTAAGTAACAACGCAGATATACCTGTACAGGCCAAAAGTCTCCAAGTCCACACTAATTTCTTGTTCTGGCAATAAAATACTTATTAATGTGGGAGGAATGAAACGCGGGTCAGGTGAGTGGTGCCACCTAGCCTGTCCCCACCCAGCTGAGAGCAGAATCAGGACCCCGGGCAGAGCGCACTTCATTTTATTCCTTGATTGAAAGGTTGATCGCTTCCCTGGGTAGAGGTCTAGTTCCCAGGACCTAATGGGAGCTGCCGGAGGGCGGGGTGGGGGGCTCTGGCTGGGGCGAGGGACAGGAGGTGAGGGGCTGCCCGGTCCCACCACGAGAGAGGAGGAGGGGGTGGGGGGGAACTGCGCGCCAATACTGGTGTCACCGCGTTGGTCAGGTGTCGTAGTGTCGTTACCGGTACAGGCCGGGGCAGCAGTACTGCGAAAATCTGACCTCGGGAATCGGGTGAAGGAAGAGAAATGCAGTTGTGGGTTGGACTCTGAGAGCGAACTGCGCTTGGGGCGCACTCGGGAGGGGCAGCGAGCTAGGGACTTGGAAGGAGGGCGGGGGGTGCCCAGGGAACTGCAGGGCTGCAGCGGTCCGGGAGGAGGGCGGTGACGAGTTTGAAGGGGGGCACCGGGACCCGCGGGGATGCCGCGCCCAGAACAGCGTCCAGGCCTAACGTGCATTCTCGGGTTCTCCTCCCCGCCCGCCCGCGCAGGTGCCGCCGCCGGACGGGACTCTAAGATGAAGTTATGGGATGTCGTGGCTGTCTGCCTGGCGCTGCTCCACACCGCGTCCGCCTTCCCGCTGCCCGCCGGTAAGAGGCCTCCCGAGGCGCCCGCCGAAGACCACTCCCTCGGCCGCCGCCGCGCGCCCTCGGCGCTGAGCAGTGACTGTAAGAACCGTTCCCTCCCCCCGGGGGGGCCGCCAGAGGACCCCCGCACCCCGCCCGCCGCCCGCACGCACCTCCAGCCCGCCGGGCCGACAGTGTGGCCCCTACCGGAGCAGAGCCGCGGGGGCCGAAACCCTTCGCAGGGGCTGCTGCCCAAGGTCCCGGGGCCTAGTCGGTGTATGGCAAATGTTGGTTTACCCTGCGCAGAGGCTATCAATTTTTATGTTGCTCGTTTATCATTCCAATGAACAGACTTTTTTCCCCCGCTACTACCACCACCACAGCAAAACACAGTTTGCCCCTTTTCTCCATTTCCCCATCCTATATACACATACTCCTATTTTTATTTTCTTCCAAAGCCCTTTATCTATTTGGGTGTGCCTGCTTGTGTTGAATTCTGGAAACAATTGCATTTCCATCCTAAACTGCCCTTGCAAGGGAAGAGGCCAAGGTTTTATAAAACGAAGCCAGAGTCAGAGAAAACACAGAGGGGCCTCAATTTCCAGAACAAGCATCTGGGCAGT
This sequence comes from Smutsia gigantea, assembly GCA_032199065.1. NCBI lineage: Eukaryota > Metazoa > Chordata > Mammalia > Pholidota > Manidae > Smutsia > Smutsia gigantea. The sequence goes on along the minus strand of JAVSCE010022659.1, from coordinate 755,939 downwards.
GTCAAATTTGTTCAGAAAAGTTCCGGTTCTAGAAAGACTTAATGGTAAATGGTGCTAGCTGGGACTGGGGGTAAAGCCGTGGTGCACACAGGAGGATGTTAACTCTTAAGAGATGTCCATGTTGTTCATATTAGAAAATAAATATGTGTTTGCCTCTCAAAAGTATTTTAGGTAGCACTTTATTAGGGCATGTCAGCTATGATTGGATATAATTTACCCTCCACTCTTCAGAAGTTTTTCTGCTGCATGAAGTAAGATATGCTACATTACAAGCTAGAGCTTTTGGGGAAGGTGTATAGGTAACAAAGGTAGAAATAGAAAATTTGACCAAACCCCAAAATAAAGCAACAGGGAGCTGTAGCCTGTTACCTCTCTAGCTATTTTGCACTTGAAACATGTTTTGATCATGTAAAGTAGAAGTGGCCCCACAAGTCACCTATATGCTATGAGTACCGCAGAACTGTGGCCTAGCGCTAAAAACAGCCCAGGAAATGTGATGTACTTATTTTATGCATATTTACAACAGTAAAAGCATCTTCTTCCAGAAGTTCCATAAAAGAGAAAAAGTACATTTTTTCTAAGGCAAATTGACTTCAAGAGTGGCTCAGGGTTAGAAAGAGAACATGGTTGACCCCTTGAAATTAAAGTAACTGTTCCCAGAGTTTCTGCCATTAGTTGTATAAATCTATTTTAAAAGGCTTTGGTTTCAACCACAAATTTCCATCTCAGTGTGTGTTTCTCCAATAGAAACTTAAATTCAAAATTCCCCTTTGTACCATTGTCTTCAAAGCAGTACCCATGAGAGCTACGCAAGTACCTTTTCATTCATCCAAACAGCCTAGGCCAGAGGAACAGGAACACAGTGGTAGATAATGGTTCTCTGACCAGATGTTCAGGAGAGAAAAATGACTGTGACTGATTACCAAGCTGATTAATTCATGGGGACTTAATTAGCATATTAATAGACTGTCTACCTAGGCCTATTTAATACAGGCTCCTGGGTCTGGCTCTGCTTTGAACTACCTGTGGCTTTGGACAAGTTACTTACTTACCTTAGAATTCAGTGAACAGTTTACAGCTGTGAGGTAAAGGAAGGTTGTTCCACTCGAAAGTGACAATAAGCCTACGATCTTTGCCCCCTGACCTTCATTCTCCTGCCCTAACCATCCTTTGGGAAGAAAGTCAAAAGAAGATACCCTTGCTTGCCAAAATCACCTAGGGAACTTTAATGAATACTGATGCTGGGCCTCAACTGGAGAGATTCAGATTTATTTGGTTTGTGTTGTGGCCAGAGCATCTGGATATTTAGATGTTCCCCAGGTGCGTCTAATGTCCACTCGGGGTAGAATCACTATGACTTGATAATACCCTAAGAAAATCTGTGCCTCATGTAAAATACCACCAGTCACAAAGCCAGCAATGTGGAATTAATCCTACTGATTGTTGTGGGGAGGCCATGTCGTAGGGGAAGTGAGATTACTTCTGTTTTCTAAAACTGATGCTAAGTCATCAGTGGATGAGAGTCTAACTACCGTATTTACATTTGAACCAGCAGAACTCACCCAATTTTGTTTTATCTATGGGAAGACCTAACAGATCCTAAAGGAAACTTGAAAGAGAAACATTCCCAAAGAGAAACTGAGCTGCATTCTAAGCCAAATTGACTGCTTTCCAGGTATGTTCAATTCGGTAGCAAGCTGTCAGTGCAAGAAAGGGAGAATAATGACAGTGTGCAGGCTTTGAACATTCAACCGGTGTCAACACGCCCTGTCACAGTGCTGACATTTATATCCTGCACTGTACACCATGCAACTGGTTAAGGCTTATGTTGAAAAAACATTAAGTCATTTGTTTCATTTGAAAATAGAAAGTACCATAAATACTAGTCCCCCTTCCTTTAGAATGCTTATAACTTAGCAATTGAGCAAAGCCTCTTTCATGCCATTCTAACAGTCATTCTGTGCTGTTCAAAGGGGGCTGAACTGCACGCTGCCCACACTCTCGCTTCTGAGGTTCTGCTGCTTCCAGTGTGAAATGAAACATCCAGAATTCTATTCGTAGCATCATCACAGGACGAACTAACCTTAACCAGTCAGTCAAGATAGAATCCTTAACTGCTCCCTTGTTCACCTAGAGGTCGGCTATCGAGTGAGTGGGCTGTGGCTGCCTCCTGCAGCAACTTCGCATTTGTGTGACCTCAAGGACTTGTGATTTTCTTTGGGGTCATCCATGACTTTTTCCTTTAGCTATCTTTGTTCTTTCATTTTGCTTTTTGCAGTCCTTCCTTCAAAGGGTGATGAGACAGTGGGAGGAACCTAAGTGAAACTAGAACGTGAAAACTGCCGTTATCTTGATATCTCAAAGGAAACCCTTCATGGTCCACATGCCCAAAGAAGCAGAGCAGCTTGTGCAATGGGCCAGAGCTCCCAGATGGCAGGAGGCAGGGCTGCTGAAGCTGGGACTAGTTTCCCCCAAACCACTGAAACACAGAGCATTTTGTTTTGCTACCTGGGAGAAGACACTTTATGTGGGAAGAAAGTCTTAGATGAACAACTAAAACCATGAATGGATTAAAGGTTAGTTAGTTGTAGTTGTATGCCAGATCTCAGCTGTGTGTGACAGCTTCAATGTGTTCATAAGCAAAAGCATAAAGTGCCTGTGGTTTTAAAAACTTGCCATCTAAAAGCACTTAATCATTCAACAAATAGTTAATGTGTGCTTGTATATGCCAGGTACTGTCCTAGGTGCTAGGGAATCCTTGGTACACATAACAGACAAAAGTCCCTGCACTCATGGACCATACTATCTAGTAAATATATATTGTGTGGTACAATTCAGTCACATTACAAACTAAAACCAAACAGGAAGAACCTTGAGCTGGGCAAGTGGGCTTTTTGTGTGACTGGAAGCCAGCTAGAAGCCTTGAGCATTGTTAAATCATCATTACAGGCAAATTTACAGTATATTGTAATGTAATGGGATTCTATTCTACCAGTTTGGGAGCAAGTCACAAAATTTCCTATAGAAACAATCTTATGAATCAAGCTATCAAGTTGCCGGGCTAGCCCACAAAAATCTATGTAAACCATAATACAACTAAAAGATGATTCACAATATTATTAGACTAGAGTCTCTTCACATTGCGCCAGGTCCCATAATCTGCAGAAGGCAGGCATAGAGCAAAAGACCAGGGAGTTTCAACAAGCAGAAGCTCAAGTGCACACATTCAGAGCAGACCTTGGCTGGGACTGCAGCATTTTCACTTAATTGGCTGTTACCTAATATCTCTTAAACCTCCATTTCCTCACCTGCAAAATAGGGAAAATATTAAGCCTGCCTCCTGGGGATGCTGTGAGTGTCAGATGAGGTCATGCTTTGTGAAGTCCATGCCCCAGAAGTAGATACCGTAGTCGTTACTTGCCACTCTACTTCCAACAGTCCCTCCCCTTGCGCTCAATGCACTCTTCACTCCCGCCACAGCCTTTCACTTCAGCCTCTGCCAAGACATTGCTCTAAATGGTGGAATTTCAAGCGGCACAACATAGTACAGAGAGTGAAAGAAATGCAGGCCTTGCGGGGAGGCTATTTTAGGCCCCACAGTCAGTTAGCTGGTCAGCACGTAGGCAGGCCTGCCTTTCCTGGGATTCTGCCCCCGGGTGAGCTCCCCCTGTTCTCCCCAGGTTTCACAGCTCCTTCCTTTCCCCATTTTCTGAGCCCTTTCCCCATTTTCCTGCCCAGTGGAATTTTTCCCACCAGATTCCCATGGGCATGTTAGGGAGACCCTCTTCCCCCCTGAGGAGAAGGAAGCCAGGGCAGGCACATCCTTATATCTAAGTAATAAGGGGGCCGCGGGTTGGAGGCTACCTGTGTTAAGAGAATGTTTGTTTTAATGATGCCAGCTGGATATTTACTTTAAGATGTCTCATAAACCCAGCAAAAATATATATATATATATTTAGTAAACTTTCAGCCCATTGTTATCCAGCTAAGGAAGCTTCTAGTGCAATAAGCTGGTTAAATGTTAACCTTTCAAATCTAATGTTATGGGACATAGAATTTAGAATAAACAAGCACCATCCACCTATTGCTTCTTATTGCTTTAGCGTCTGTATGAATGAGCAGTATTATAATAAAGTAACTAAGCTGGAAAGGGGCTCTGCCACCTGGGACGGAGCCCTTGGAATCAAGAAGTTTCATGTCAGATGCTTTTAGGAGGCATTGATTCCTCACTTGAAATCTGAGACCAGCATCTCATTCTGGCCCCAGGCTGGAGACCTATATCAAACTGTTGCAGTTTAGAGAAATCTATTTCAGGCTTAATTTGAACTGGCCAGTCTTAGGACGTTAGGCTGATCCAACAGCCTAAGAATTATGCTCAAAAGATTCTATTTTCACTGATATAAAAATAAAAGCTATCTTGCATTTTCCCCTCTAACGTCCCTTTCATCTTTGTTTATTTAGCACTTAAGGGTCCATAGTACCTTCATTCAACTAAAGCACTTATTAATCACTAGAACTAATTCAAGAAGCAAGTATTAAATGTCTTTCATGCACTAGGTGCTATGTGGTAATAAAAAGGCAAACTTGTGAACTTTAAATAGTTTATGATCTAACCGTAAACTATGGATAGGCAGATGAGTGAGTGAGTGGGTGGGCGGACTGTCGGTCAGACAGATAGATGTGTCTACCAGGGGGTTTACATTAGCTGTGGTTATAGAAAGAATTCCTAGCAATGAGGTCACTGGGATTTGGAGATCAGAGCGGGAAAGAATTGAGGAAAGAGGGAGGATTTGAACTAATACTTGAAAGATGGGAATTAGGACGGAAAGGGAAACGGGCAAGGCACATTCTAGACTAGGGAGAAGCATGGGCAAATGTGTGACCACGATCTGGGGAAGGGGCAGGTGGGGAACACGAGGAGGAGGCCAGACCCGTCGCCAAGTACCGAGAACAGGTGGCGGGAAGTGGTGTGAAATTTAGGATGTCTTCGTAGGTGATACCCAGATTATGAGAGGCTGTAAACATCTAGGACAAGAAGGGGTTTGCTCTGTTTTTGACGGCCATGGGGCACATGGGAGCATCTTGAGCAGGCAGGCGGCAAGGAGTAGGACCTCGCTGCAAAGCTGTTTTCTTGCGAAAGTTTATCAAGTACCCAGGCTGCTCATGAGGGCAGTAGGTAGCATAAGCATATTTTTCATTTTGGAATATTGTGCCCTTGTTTTTAAAAAGCTTCAAGGCATAGGCACAAGTGAATCAACCTGTTAATCTTCAACTAAGGGAATAGCTACACATCAAAACTTATATTAGTGTCATAGCTCCTCTTACCAATCCACATGGTTACCCCACTTAGCAGATAAGTTGTACCTCTTGTTCCAAAGCTGAGGAAGTCTGAGCTCTACTGGATAAGAGGGGATACTGTTATCCCCATTTTATAGATGAAGAAATGAGACCTAGCGAGTTGTTCAAGGTCACAAATCTAGTAAGTGGTGAAACCAGAATTCAAGCCCCAGACTTCTAGTCCCCAAACAAGTGTGTTTTGGCTTAACACAGATTGTGCTCCCATATCAGTAAATTAAGAAAACACAAACACTGGCTTGCTAAAAATTCACTAATCTGAAACACGGATTTCCAGGAAAATGAAAAGAGCAAGCTAATAGAAGCAGAAAACATTTCATTTCCTTTAGGCCTTTTTAAAATTTCCATTTGGGCCTCAGTGGGCCTAGGTTCATATTATTAACGGCTACTTCAAAGCCCAGATCGGAATGTTCTAAGAAAAGAAATATGAATTTCTCCATGTACTCCTATAACATTGATGCTTTTTACAATAAGAGAAGGCTCCCTAACTCTATGGGACAAAGTGAGGTCCACTCAAATGTTTGATAGGCCAACAGCATTTGGGAGGCCTTCAGGGAGGTACTTGTTCTCAGATCACTCCGGATCTGCCCGGGGAAGGTGGGCGTTCACACAGGAAACCACAGGTGACTGCACGAGCACCAGAGCGACCACCACAGTGAGAACAGGAGCAGGTCTGCATAGGCAGAGCTTGGCTCACTACTGGGAATCAACTAGTCAGCACAGTAGACACAAAACCCACTTTTAATAAGGCAACGGACATGAAAAGGCATAGTTTTCAAAGTCTTCAAAGCTTTTTGCTTGCAAACCTGCAAGCACAAGTTTAAGAGTCGTGCCAGATGTAATTTCCAGCGCATTCAGGAACTGTGTATATTCTTGGCACAGTCTTGGAGCTGCAAGCTTAGCTTATTCAATTCATGGAAAATTATCAAACTAATCAGCCAAAATAAATTGACTTTTTGGTTAGTAAAGCTCTAACTTCATATTTAGTGCAAATGCACATGTTAATATACCTCCATGACAACCATCACACTTCTGGATTCAAAATATAAGATGAATAGACAGATAGATGGACAGACAAAGCACCGAGCCTTGCTGTGAGTGCCTAGCCAGAATGAAATATGGAACCATGCACTTTACCATTTCTGTTTATTCATTTGAGAATTTCCCTCAGTAAGTGCCCATAGCACGGCAAACACCTGTCTTCACCAAGATGTCTTGCTAGCATTTTGCTTCACTTTTTTTTCTGACCATTTGAGAATTAGTTGCAAACACATTAAATAGTTTAGCATGTACCTTCTGAGAACATGGACACAATCTTATAAAACCACCATTCAGTTATCAGTTTCAGGAAATTTATCACTGACACAATACTGTGTCAGTAGCTGATCCACACTCAAATTTCCCCAGTTGTGACAACAATGTCCTTTACAGTCTTTTCCCTTAATCAAGGATCACAAATCGCATTTGATTGTCCTGCCTTTTTCTTCTCCTTTAATCTGGACTAGCTCCCAAGCTTTTTTTCCCACAACAATGACATTTTTGAAAAGCTGTTTTGCAGACTGCCCTTCTGTGTGGATTTTTGATTGCTTCCATGTGATTAGGTTGAGGTGAACATCCTCATAACACAAAGTTCACCGAGACGTATCCTCACATCAGGAGCCACTGACATCATGCACGCTGAATTGCCCTTACAGGTACCTGCAGGTGTTTATGCCCTGACTAGGGCTGCACAGTAAGATGAGGGAGAGGGCAAGAAGCACACCTCTCAGTAAGGCAGAAGGGTGGTTATGGTTATGAGGACATGGGAGAAGAGCACCGGCCACAGCTGAGCTCTCAAGCAGAGCAGTTTTAGGGTGCGGCATGTGTGGAAGTTGAGAATCTAGAAACTGAATCTCTAAAGACTATCTAAAAGCACAGTGGAGTTTTCATGTGCCCCAGAGGGGCATGTGCCTCAGTCTGAAGACACTGACTGTACCATAGTGGACACAAAATATTGTTCATGTGCTGAGGACTCAGTTGCTGTTTGCATGGTTGATTTTTGGGCATTTCTAGGAAGACAGAGTGGCCGTGCACCTTCTGCTCACAGACGATAGGCCACCATGCCAGGGACTCCAGGCCCTCTCCTCTGCGGAACACACTAGATGAACAAGGGACCAGTGTCTGCATCTCCTTCAGGGTAGCGTTGCTTTGTCTGGACCCATCAACGTTGACCTTCACCGCTGCCCCCATGAAGTTGTCACTGAAGAATTATCACAGACATGACAGCCACATAGACTTAACTTCAGGCACCATTTGTTAAATGCTTTTAGGCAATGAGTTGAAAACTTTTCTTCCATTGTGATAAAGGTGTGACTAACCCCATTTTAAGGGACAATTGGGGTTCCACAGAGTTAAGCAACTTAACCAGACTCTGGATTCAGGGCAGCCTAAGCCCAACACTTACTCTAGTGGCCGTGCCACCAGATCCCTTCCTGCCAGTCCAAGACACAACCACATAACTCTTCTGGCCACGTCAGAAAGTCAGAGAAAGCCAGGCATTGGGATTTTTAAATGAACTCATTTTTGAGTGATTCTTATAACTGATTATATGTAGAGTCTTTGAGAGTACAGTAAATTCATTCACTGGGGAGTAGAAAGTCCCTCTCCACATCTGACAGGAATCTATCAAACAGGCTCAAATGGTAAAGGACACTTTCTTCCACTCCTTTTATTGTCCTTTCGTCTTTTCTCAGTCCCTCCTCTTCTTGCTCAAGCCCATGGGGAAGGGCTGAGGTGAGTTGAATTCAGACTGGGCGTGGGAGGTAAGGGGGGAACTGCTGGGGTTTCTCAGGCTGCAGGCAGGGCTCAGGGCTCAGGGTTCAGGGCTCATTGCTTTGGGAGACCGTTCCTTTGCTTCCAAGCTCCTTTGGGGTTCCTCCTCAAAAACCACCTGCCTCTGATAACACCACAAGGGATTATTTTCCCAAGTGGCTTTTTGTGCACTTAATCTTATTGGGTACCTGTCTTGTCCTTCCCCGTTGAGTTTTTTACCAGGGCAGGAGCAGAGCTCATGGTGTGCACTTATTAGCCTGCAGGTTTATGCTGAAGGTGGAGTGCTTTTAGCTCACACCAGGTGCTCACGGCTTAGCTAACAAATGGACATCCTGTTGGGTGTTTTCCTGACTTAAAAGCAGGAGAATGGACATCTTCCCCCTGGGGGAGCCAAACTGGATTACTTAAAATTATTAACATAACTATAATAAAAGTATGGACCACACAGGTGGAAATCAGGCCAGGGCAATCAGAATCTAAACAGCAAAGTGAATATAGTGTCTGTCTCTCCCCAGGTGAAATTTTTTAGCTTTTTGTATTCATGGAATAATTTCCGTTGCATTTATGACAAGTTTTCTTAGTTAAGTTGTAGGGTAAAATCAAGATCTAATAGAAATAATAAGCATGTGTGATATTGGTCAAAGTAGGTAAAGATGGTAAATAAAATGTCATTTTGAGGGGCAAAGTGGCTTTTAAATTTACCCAGGGTTCCTTTTTCTATATACTGGAGTAGTTTGCATTCTGGTTGGTCTTTTTCTTCTGCCTTGAGAGGATCCAGAAATGCTTTTTTTAAAACAACAAAACACTGGTGTTTTTACAATGCAAATACTTTTCAAATAAACCCTCGTCATCCCTTACTGTCAACAAACCACTGGTCCTGGACAGAACACACTGGCAATGGCCACAATGACTTTGTAAATTGCCTCAGCTGGTGATTGTTCCTTGGGAAAATATATGCCACAGACCCCTCTTGAAGTTAACCCTATGCTCAGGATGGTCTATCCAATGCTACATGAATATGCTACCCCAAACTGGAAAGTAAGGACAGTCATCACAGAATGTGAGATGCACCAGCATTCCAGTGCTTAGCAACGACCCGTGGACCTTTTTAATCAGCTTTTAATTTCTTTAGTTAAAATAAGTTGCAAAATTAACACTTTTAAATAGCAGGTGACAATACTTAGTAGAATTTTTCAGAGAACTGAGACATTCTCATGGACTAATGGTGCACATTTCAGAAGTCCCTGAAGGTCAAATAAAAGCAAGAGTTGACAGCTTCCAGACAAGCTGCGGGGCTCCTGGTCCATCCCGTTACAGTTGCGGTAGGTGAATCTAGCCTTGTAGCCATGAGCTAGGTATGACCTGAACATGCTTGAAGCAACAAAAACAGAAAAAAATAAAACATGGATTTTTAAGAAAATGGCAAGGTTAGTGTTTAACTTTTGGGTGATGGAGACCAAAGAATTATAGCATGTTGGCGCAGTATGTCTTTTCAGAGGTCATTGGCTCCATCTCTACATTTACAGGTGGAGATTGAGGTGTAAGGGTGCCGCCCACTAGAACCTCGGTGTTCTGGGGCTCAAATACAGAGAGTCTTTTCTACACATCTTTTCCCCTCTTCTAAATGGGGCATATGAAGATGACTTGGTAAAAGTTGAGAGACACTTAGTGATTATTTCAAAAGTAAAGCAAGACATTGGGCCAAGAGGTAAATTGGAAAGGCTGAGACCTGCTAGAACCTAAAATACCTCTGGGGGTTTCCCAGGGGCCCTGAGGGCAGCAGCAGAGCAGACTCCTGCTGGGCCATTGGCCAAAGGTGCTCCTCTCCCTGACACAGGGGGCTGAAAACGAATGTCTGACAGCTCTTTCCCATCAAAATGTACTTAGGCTGTCGGTAGCTTAGGGTTTCAGCACTGGGGAGGGCCTCGTCGACCTGAGAAGGGTAAGGGATGAGTCCAGGGGCCGACCTCAGACTGGAATTCCAGGGCCTGTCCTTTCCAGTTCTGCAGCAGGAGCCTCATCGTCTGATGCCAGAGTGAGTGTGAGCAGCTTCCGGAGATGGGGCCTCTCTGTCCGAATCTGCCGCCGCCCTTGGCGGCTGGTTTTCCGGCTTTACCTGGGAAATTGCCAGATCTGCCTTAGAGTGATATGTAAGCACCAGGGCATGGGAGAGATGCCCCTAAAAGGCATGGCTTTTCCTGTTTAGAGATAACTCACTGTATTCTGTGGCCCATGACAGCCTAATTTTAGAATCTACCTAATGTACCTCAGTTCATACTGAATTTTCCAACAGAAAGTATATTTTCTCACTTCCTGTTCTGAATTTGGAAAATGTGTACAGGTGAAATGAGCATAACTTGTTCCATGCCCTTGTTCCTGAGTAAATGACCACATACTGCCAGGCTGGAAAAGCTGCGTGGCCAGAGAATGTTTACTTAAAAACAAATAGGGGCCTGGGGCACTAGAACAAGTTCAAGTTTTGAAACCAAACCAACAAAGTCCGCATTTGTGAATCATGTGGCCTTGGGCAAATATTTATCCTCTCTGAGCCTCAGTTTCCTGATCTGTAAAGTGCAGATAAAATGTAATCCCTACTAGTGTAACAATGAAGCAAAACTGAAGGAACAAAATAGCAGCAGACTCACAGACTCCAAGGGACTAGCAGTTACCAAAGGGGAGGGAAGGAGAAGGGGATTGAGGGGTATTATGATTAGTATCCATGGCATGTGGGAGGTCACAGGGGAGACAGTGTAGCACAGAGAAGACAAGTAGTGACTCTGTAGCATCTTACTACACTGATGGACAGTGACTGCAATGGGGTATGGGGGGGACTTGATAACATGGGTGAATGTAGTAACCACAATATTTTTCATGTGAAACCTTCATACGAGTGTATATCAATGATACCTTAATAAAAAAAATGTGATCCCTACTTTAGCCTGGTAGGGATGTTGTTGGGTTTAAAATTAATGTTGTATGAAAGTAGGCATTCAGCCCACCTTTATTCTGGTGATATTTTTAAGTGCATCAAGGAACCTATCATTTAAGATATAAAATGATAAAATTTTGTAATGTGAGGAATTTTAAAGGTAAGACTCCACCATGTAGTTCTTATAATGCTTAAATATTAGTGAAAGAAAATCATGTTTGTACCTTATTGAAAAGTAAAAATAACTTACTCTAAGGTATGACATTAGGAATTTTCTTGAGACGTATCAGTCTTAGGCTGATCTTTTTCATATAAACATGCATGTGTGTATACACATATATATGTATGTGTATGTGTGTCTAGATAGATAGAACATCTATTTTTCATATACCTGGACTACAGAGCAATTTGTACTTTACCTGGGGTACAGGTAGGCAAAGAATATCAGCTTAAATGTCCTCCCACCCCCACCATGTCCTGTCTGCAGCCAACCTTCAGGGGAGGCTCCACGGGTGAGGACAGGCTGCCCAGAACCTCAGCAGCCCTGAGCACAGCCCTCACCCAGGGTCTAGCCCACTCCAGAACCAGGCACGCTCTGGAGTGAGGGTACTGGGCACTGGTTCCAGACACACCTCTCACCTGTGTGGCCTTGGCTTAAGCAGTAGCTCACCCCTAGGAAGCTCAGGGTATTAATCCTTGCCCTGCTAGGACCCAGAAGCTGCTTGCTTTACAGTGAAGTACAGAGGCCCATCCTCCGCAGAGCAAGAAATATGTGGGCCTTCTCTCCGGGGCCCCTGCTTCCTTGAGGCTGACTCTGGCCTGCATGACAGCTCCTCCAAGAGAGGGCCACTGAGGCTACTAGCATCCGGCCTCCTCTTTCCTTGGGTAGCGTTATCTCCCAGTTTGTAGACAACCTGTACTGCCTCCCTCTGGACCCATGGGTGAAGGCAGGCTGAAGGCCAGCTTAGACTCAGCCTGGCCAGGGTGGGGACAGTCTAATACAAGTATAAGCTGACTCCTTTGATTAAAACACAATTAACCTGTACTGTTTTTAAGACAAATCTATTGTTTAGGAGAATACTTTGTCCACTGGTGATATTTTTAAGTGCATCAAGGAGCCTATTATTTAAAATACAGAACGATGAAATATTGTTTGGTTAATGCCAGCTTAACCAAGATATTTTTTGAATTATGTGCTTTTTACTTCTGCTATTACAAGGAGTACTCTGTACTCACCAATGTACCTATAAAAACTTAATTAACTTAATAAAATGACCAATATCCCAGTCCCTTGTTTCTGAGGTGGTATTACTATTTTTTTCCCCAATCGAGGGAGGCTGAATCTCTGCAGTGAACGGTGTGTTCCCAGAGTCGTGCATGCCCAGTACAAGGTTTCGTTTGTTTAAATAATGCTGTTTATACAAAGGACACATCAAAGTTAAAATATTTTAAATAAAATAATGCCAAAATATTTGGTTGCACACTGAAGGATGACTTAAATGTATTTGAGCATTTCGAGTTTTCAAAAACTTTAGCTTTTAAATGGACATGTTTTCCAAGATATATCCTCCAAGTGGATCTGGGAAATGAGCAAGTGTTTGACCTATTTTTTTAAACGATAGGCCTCTTTGGTGGTTTGCAAGTATTTTATTATCAAAGTTAATGCTAATGAGGGTTGTTTGTGTAGCTGACATTCTGCCAAACCTTTTATAGGATGAAGAAGCAAGTGATATGCCATCAAGTCTTAATTTAGGAAACAAATCCAAACCCAAACCCTTTACTTTCCCCTCAGTGTGGTGAATTCCTGCAAGACTGAGGCAGATGTGGGCTTCTTGGTTCACAATGGGAGTTTACTTGCCAGGGCAGATTCAAGGCTTCTGCAGAATTTTAAAGCATAGGCTCCATGAGGTGCATGCTTCCTAAAGCCCCCTAAATGCCTACTGTTAATAAATTGAGGCCTCTCTGTAAATGAACTCAGTTGGCATCAAAAGGCCTGCAGTTAGGAATTTAGTTGGAAGAGACAGGCCTATTTGCTTTGTGGTTTGGGAAATATAATGTTACCCTTTTCTGGTTTTCCAAATTCATATCCATATAAAACTTTCAACATAAATATTTATTTTTTGTCCTATTTTCAAAAGGAAGAAAGAAAACAACCTTTAGCTCAATAAGAATCACCTGTAGCCTGAACTTGGGGCTTAAATAAATACCTCCACATTAACAAGTTTTCATTAGCTAGACCCTTCAGATGAAAACATCGAACATTTATTGACTTCTTCCCAGATGCCAGGAAGCCTTTTATTTCAGGCTTAATGATCTGTCCACCACCTCATCCAAAAGCAAACTGTCTGGTGCTTCCCACTGCCACATACATCATCTTGAAAAGGCCAAGTGGAATTTAAAATAAAGAAAAAAGGACAACACATTCTCATAACAAAGTATAAGTGTGTCCTAAACATTATTGAGGACTGCTTATACTAAAAATTTATTCACTATTTACCTGAAATTCCAATTTAACTAGATGTTCTATATTCCATTGGCAAGCAAAGCCAGTGGACAAAGCCATGCCATCAAAATGTCTTTAAAAAGGAGGGAAAATGTTTCTCAGAAACTTTGAAAGTATTCAGCAATAAATAAGAACATTATAAATGCTGATTCAAATCACTGTTATAACTAGTAATACAAAATTATATAATCCATCATTATATAAATTAATGAGTCTCTATACCAGTGTAAGTTGAACTTTTGTCACTCAAATGTTTTCCCATTTAATGTTTTATCCTCATTTCTGATTAATCTTCAGTTGATTCCATTTTAACTTTCTGTGGTCCCAGAGTAAGTTAATAATCTATCAGGAATTCTTGAGTAGTACCCCATTATGTGAGTCCTTTTATAAAACAGAAGAGTCTTTTTTGGAATTCGAAGATTTTTTTTTTTTTGTATTTTGATTAATCACTCCTGATTCATCAGTTTTAGAAGTTCACATTTCTATACAGACATGGTTCTTTGAAACTGAGCACGACACGACTAATTTCCTCTTTTATAGTTCATAATTGAAAAAAAAATCATAAATAGCATAAGCAGCTTATTTTTATCCATATAAGTAGTTCATTTCTTTAAGTGGAGTGATTTAAAGATTTGGAGGGTTTTTTGTTTGTTTGTTTTTAAAGAAAAAGGGAAAGAAAACTTCATAAGGAAGTCCAGTTAGAAAGTCTTTCAGAAGAAATGAAAAATTCAGAATACTCCCCTGCTCTTTTTCAGTCTTCCTGGGGGAGATGTGAGTCTCAGAGAGCATGAGTCCTTTGCGAAAACCCAGAGGAGGTGGGCACTGAGCACTGACGCTTTAAAGCTGTAGGAAGCCGGCCAGAGAGAATGAGCCTTTGAGGTGGTCACTCAGCTCTCAGGCTGAAAGTCACTGTGCCATTCAGGGCATCAAGGCTTCATGTGGGATGTGGGCTGTTTATTTTGGGGCCTTCCATTTCACAATGGTGCAGTTCTCAGTTGAAGTCTGCCTGAAAAAATAAGGATTCTTTCCCCTTCTTAAAATGACCTAATTCATTAAAAAATTATTGAAGTCTTCCAGGGACAGGATTCTATTTTAGGCACTCATGATCCGTGGTGAACAAGCCAAGCAAAGGCCCTTGCCTCCTGCAGATGACACTGTATCAGAGAAGACAGGCAGTAAATAACAAACACAAGAAGCAAGTTCTCCAGTGTGTTGGATGGCAGTAAACTCTGTGGTAGGGAGGGAAGAACAGGGCAGGGGGTCTGGATTCAGGCTTGGGAGGGATTGCATTGTAAACTGGGAAGCCAGGGTGGGCCTGAGCTGTGATACTTGAGCAAAGACTTGAAGGGGACATGGGAGTGAGCCACTGGGTGCTCTGCAGGAGCAGTGTTCCCAGCAGGGAGGGAACAGCCAGCACAAAGGCCCAAGTCCCTGCTTGGGTCTAACCTGGGGTTCTCAACCCACGGTGATTTTACCCCCAGGGGACACGGCTATGCCTGGAGACACTTTAGTTTGTCACTACTGGGATAAGGGGTGGGACACTACTGGCATGTCCTGGGTAGAGGCCAGGGATGCAACTAAATATCCTACCAGGCACAGGACAGGACAGCCTCCCACAACAAAGAATGATTTCGACCCAAAATGGCAGTAGTGCTGAGGCTAAGAAACCCTGTGTCCAAGGGACAGCAAGGAGGCCAAGGAAGGGGCAGACAAGTAGATGAGGTCAGAGGTGACAAGGACCAGTGGGGGTGGGGGTGGCCAGGTCAAGTAGGGCCTTGGGCCATTGTAGACTTTGGCTTTTACTCCAAGAGAAATGGGAGCCGTCGGAGGCTTTGGAGCAGTAGAAGGGCATTAACAGTTACAAGAGTGTCATCCTGGCTGTCGGGTGGAAAAATAGGCTGAAGGAAGGTAAGGCTGAAATGAGGAAGTTTAGGGGCTGCTGTGGTTACCCAGGCAAGAGATGATGGGCCTCAGACCAGGGTGGAAGCAGCTTCATGACTTCTTTGCAACAGCACCATTCAAGGTCAAATTTTAGGTATCAGGTGACACAATGTTCTTGGGATTTCACACGATCCCCACTCTTTTCATTACTATATATCATATATTTTATGCATTTTATATAATATCTATCTAGAGATGATACATGGACAGATACGGTTAAGTCACCTTAGCTGAGTTTTTTTACACAATAGGATAACTGATATTTATTGTAACAATCACTTCACGACAAAACAATCTGACACGGTCAGGCACAATGTAATCCGCCTCTGCCTTAAAATGTCCATGGCAAGGAACAGTCACTCTTGTTACCAACTCTTTTGTGGTACATTTTTCTAAGCCACATATAACACTAAACGTACTACATTGCCTGAAAACGGGATGAGGAGAGCGTCAAAGGTCTAGAACCTAATAAAAAAGTGATTGAATTGCTTTCCTCTTTTAGAAATGTATTAAATCATTCAAATAGTTATTTTTCTCTTATTGATCAGCCATAGTAAATGCTGAAACAGCAGAAAACACCAAGAGGTTGCTCACTTATGCTTTTACCCAAAGGTCTCCAACCTCTTAGAAGCATCACCTCAAAATGCTATCATGGATGTGTGGCCCCCCTAAAGGGCACATCTCTTGTCCTGTTTGCAACCAAAGACAGTGCAAGCCATGTGACAGCCTGCGGCAGAGCCTGGCCCCCACCCTGGGGTCAGGCTGCACCTGTCCACAGACAGTATCTCCTCCCATTTATCACTGTGATACATGTAAATGTCATTTTACAGTAGTACCATTTTTTTTAAAGCCATGCTGTTCTGAGGAAGTGGTAAATTAATCTTCTTGTTAGTGAAAAATAGGCTGTTTTTCAGTCCCTTAATGTTTTTTAAGGCAGTTTTGAAATACAGTTGAGTTCACCAGCTTTTCATTTGTTCTGCCGGTCTCAGTCCACTGAGCCACGGTGTTGCATTGAGGAGATTTCAGGGAAGAGGACCAGGTATTTCCAATGAAAGTAGCAATGCTGGAAGTCTTCCCTATCCAAGATGATCCCTTCTTCATCCTCTTAAGACAGGGTTTCTTCAAGTATGGTCAGTAGATCCCTTACATCAGAATTCCTCCAGGACTTGTTAAAAATTCAGATTCCTCGGGGTAAGGCCAAGAATCTGCATTTCAGTGAGCCTCCCAGCTCACAAATATTCTCATTTGCACCCATGTTTGAGAACTACTACGCTCACACTATGTCATTAGACAAGAAAAGTGACCCTCGATGATCAATCAGCCTGCTCACAGCAACCTCAACACAGACTTGTTAAAAATGGCAAATCTTATCCAAATAGATAATATGCCTCTAAAGATTTGTTTTCTACGTGGAAGTGTCGCCCGCCGTGGTAGACTCCTCTTTCCACTGAATAAATTTCCCTTGGCAGAGTTTCTGTTCTAGGGAGATTATGGTGGTCCCTTCACTTGGCAAGTGGAGAGTTTCCCTGTGGGGCCAATCTTAGCTGACTTCGGAGGCACTTTAATCTAGATGCCTGCTTGAAATGATCATTGCTGTTGTCTCATATGAACTTTTCTGTTTTCTTGTTGAACAGCCAATATGCCAGAGGATTATCCTGATCAATTTGACGATGTCATGGATTTTATTCAAGCCACCATTAAAAGACTGAAAAGGTCACCAGATAAACAGATGGCAGTGCTTCCTAGAAGAGAACGGAACCGGCAGGCTGCAGCTGCCCACCCGGAGAACTCCAGGGGGAAAGGTCGGCGAGGCCAGAGGGCTAAAAACCGGGGCTGCGTTTTAACTGCGATACATTTAAATGTCACTGACTTGGGTTTGGGCTACGAAACCAAGGAGGAACTGATTTTTCGGTACTGCAGCGGCTCCTGCGAGACAGCTGAGACAACATACGACAAAATCTTAAAAAACTTATCCAAAAATAGAAGGCTGGTTAGTGACAAAGTAGGGCAGGCATGTTGCAGACCCATCGCCTTTGATGACGACCTGTCATTTTTAGATGATAACCTGGTTTACCATATTCTAAGAAAGCATTCCGCTAAAAGGTGTGGATGTATTTGACTCTGGCTCCAGAGACCGCTGTGTATTGCATTCCTGCTACAGTGCAAAGAAAGGGACCAAGGTTCCCAGGAAATGTTTGCCCAGATGGAAGATGAGGACCAAGGCAGCAGAGGAGGAGGAGCAGGAGGAGGAAGGCAGCCGTTGTGGGAGCCTGGCAGAGGGGGATCCAGCTGCAGACAACGGGACAGGAGCGAGAGAAAACTGCTGTCTGGATCCTCCCGGGCAGCAGCTGATGCCACCAGAAGCTCAGGGCTGGTGTCCCTGGATGGGCATTGCCATTGTCGTGCCTGACACAGCCCACCGTCCCTGGTCACTGGCACAGTTGCGGATGCACTTGAAACCAAACCAGTGTATCTCCTGTGGTTTGTTTTCACATGTCTGGAGACACCAGGGAAACGGTAATCCCGGTGTCATTCCTTGTCATTATGTTTTACTGCTGAAAGCAAGAAAGGTTTATTTTTCTGTCACTCAGTGGAGACATACCCCGGAAAGGGAAAAAAAAAAAAGCAAAGACACAGAGATAGTAACCTTTGAATCTGAAATATGAAGCCTGAGGTTTACTACAGCCAGCAGTACAGTTTTTGTGAACGGCTGGTGATTGATTCTGAACATGGTGTGTGGGTGGGAAGAAGTTGGCTAGGAACCAAAAAGGCTGTCCTCATGACTAAAAACAAACCTGGAGGTATTTCCTTTATGTCCTTGGAAACAGGAAACCAGTTGTGGTTTTCGGCAGCATTCTTGCAGGAGAGCGAGTGGGGAGGGCCCCCAGCTGCACAGGGCAGTGAGACCCGCCGGGCCTGTCGGTTTACAGAGAGACAGATGTTACATACACCCAGCTCCATTTAGGCGTGGTCACCAGTGACCAGAGAAGCTACTCGATGCAATGCATCTGTTTCAGATACAGAAATATAGAGAAGATATTTATTGAGATTTAAGTTATTGTTATTTATTACTGTTCACTAATGAGTTTCTCTGTTTTCCCTTATTTATTAAAGTTTCTTTTTGAAGGTGCCAAAGTATTATGTGCTCACAAAATGCATAGAAAAGTAACAAAGGAAATTTTAATTGGGAACAAGGGTCCATGCTTTTCAAAGTATTAAAAAGTGTACCGGGAGGCAAAAATCACTTACTTTACCTTTTTAAGTAAAGCCCTCATTAATTTCCCCCATTTCAGCTTCTTCCCTTTTTTTATTTTTTAAAAAAGGAATGTGTGAGAAGGAGTGCTTCTCACAGCATGCAGAGCTCATCAGCATGTGGCTTTATTTCTTCTTTGCTCCATCACCAGATATGCCATATGCCATATGGCCCGCTTTCTGTTGTATTTAAGCTCTTACTTCCCTCCACCTGCATCTATCTATGATATGCATAACCACATAGAGGAAAGGCAGAGAGGAATTCCTTTCAGTAGGTAGTCCTGGATTCCATGCTGACCTAAAAGTAAAGTAAAAATCCTGCCAGGCAGCCAGGGTTCTGCCCTGACTTTCAGAGCCTTTTCCTCCACCCTTGCACCCACTGCCTTCCTGAGAAACACACTTTTGCCCAGTGTGGTCAAGAAACTCACTGCTGGCCTTCCAGAAGTAGGATCTGCCTGGTTACCATAAAAGCCCCTTGGCTCTCAACCTCGGGGCAACAACTGCAGTCCCTGTACACCTACCCTTCCCTCGGAAGGTGGCCCAGCAGGGTGGACAAGGAACTCGTGTCTGGCCTGGCCACATACACACACCAAGCCTCGTGCTCACGGAGTGTGCTTCCTCTGTGATGAAAGCCTTCGGTGGGGAGGGAGCGCAGAATGGGAACCACCATCTTGCATGAGCCCCAGATGGAGAATCTGTCTGATAGATGATTCGTGTGCAGTGCACTGGGCCCTGTGTGGGAGCTTGTTCCACATTTCATAAAGGGATTTTTATCAAGATCATCTATCTACCTTAGTGGCTGTCACCCAAAAGTATCACAGATTTAGCAATTAAATGACCTACTGACCTCCCTCAAATAATCATGTTAATTTTACAAAGTAACTAAGAAGCATCAGTTACACCTCTTTCCCCCAGCCCCCAAAGTCCCAAGTTCTCCATCATTCTGCCCCACTTTGTCCTTTCTGCTCGCCTTGCAAACTCAAAAATAGAGGAAAAGGGCCTCCCTCCCACCCTTTCCTGGGGCCAGAGCAGGGACTTTGCTGAGAAGCAGCCTGCTCAAAATAGTGACAGACCCAGCCATCTGGTCATTCATGGGGCACAATTTGATGTAACACCAGAACCATCTATAAGACTCAGAGTCCTGGCAGATACGGTGGCTGGTGTCCCCATGGGTCGACTTCAGCAAGTCTCCAGCTCCCCATGAAGAGTCCCCACCCACAGGGACCGCAGGACTCAATGGGTGGTGACAACGTGTTCCCAGCATCACCTACACACCATAAGCAAGTTTTAACTGAAGAAATTACTCCACCAAATCCACAAAAGGGTAAAGTTCGTGATTTTTCTTTACCATTGCAATTACCACCTGATCCAGTCAGGGGCGCACTTCTTTGGAAGTCCTGACTTCTCTGATTTGTCTCGGTCGTTTGTGTTACTCAACCAAAGTTCTCTACAGACTTTATTTTTGTACAATATCGTTTTGTAACTTTTTACAAATAAAAAAATCATTTGTATTGCTCTCTGTACTCCCGTACTTCCTCACATGCCCATGGACCTCAACTGGGCCAGACAGCCATCCACAGCATTCATCATCTGGGCCTTGAGCTAGAAAGCCGTCCTCTTCATCATCATCCAGCCACTGGTTGGCCAGTGGCCCTGTCCATCAACTGTCCACAACCAATCACCATCCACGTGGAAACAAACCTGCAAATCTGTTCATTTATTCATTCAACAAATACTTAGGGTGTGCCTTCACTGTGCTAGGCACTATTCGAGACACCAGCAATCCAAAGTGGCCAAAACAAAAATCTCTGCCCTCATAGAGTTGATATCTTACCTGAGTGGAGACAGGCAATATTAAAAAAAGTAAAATATGTAGTGATCCAGGTGATGATAAATGCTATCAAGAATATGAACAGGATATTATAATAGAATATAACAGGGGGCTTGCTTTAATCAGAGGTGACAATGAGGCAGGACTGAAGAAATAGTGCCAACAAAGAAGGAGCATCCTGGCAAGACCCTGAGGCAGGCAAACACTTGCACACATCCACCACTTTGCACAGTTCTGGGTGACACCATTCACATGGGCTCTCCATGACAATGTAGCAGAATCCCTGGAATTGTACAAAGGGTGGCCTTGACCTTAGTGTATTCTGATGGCAAGAAAAACACACCAAAGAGAGGAAATGCCACTGCCCTGGGTTGGGGGAGGAAAGCATGCTTCCACCTCAGATGACACACACGCCTTTTTATGTCACAGGCAGCCTTGTGACTATTAAAAGGTGACCTTATGTGGCATTTTAAACCCAAACCCAAACTCTGATGCTCTTAAGACTTCTATGTGGCCACCAGCCTAGGCTTTCCAAGAGATGGCTTTTAACACAGTGCCAGGCTTTGCCTTTCCCTTCTGATGCTCGCTCACCCTTGCACTGAGGCTCGTTGGGGTCTGTGGGCTCTGGCCTTTAGACTCCTCCTGCCAGGGCAGTGCTGAGGCCATCTGCACTCTCTCCAAGCCAAATTTTGGTACAAAGTTGGTGACTTGGAGAGGAAATGCAAAGATTGTAAAACTCTTGCTTCCTTCGCTCCCTTTTTAGAGCCATTTCCCCATGTGTGCCCAGGATGACTAACCAGGTGAAATGCTCCTCAAAAAAAAAAGAGGTTGGAGTGGTTCTCTGAGCAAATAAGGTTGGAAAAAATTGAGTAAAATAACATGAAACAGTTTTTTTTTTAAGTTAAAAAGAGAAGTGTGCAACTGATCAGAGCCTTTACTAGACTAATGCATGTCTTGACAGGCCAGGAGGGGGTATGTGCAGAATTCCCGAGGTGCATGGGACCACGAAACTGCCTGTGGTTTTGTTTTCTTTCTCACATACCTGTTGATTGTTCCTTGAAACCCTTGGGCTGTATTGCCTGCTCCTGTAGGTACGGGGGTGACCAGAGATGGGGACTGGGGATCAGTGGAAAAGCAGAAACTGCTGGGCAGCTCCCCCGGCAAAGACACTTCCCCACCTCCACCCCATGCAAACGCCCCAAGACACACGCGTACGTGCGCGCGCGCGCGCACACACACACACACACACACACACACACTGAACATTTGGGCACTGTGGTTTCTTGCTCAGCATGATCAACTAGTGGTCAGCTTCAGAAATTTCCTTTCCAAAGGGAGAATGTGAGAATGAATTTTTCCCAAGAAAGGGAGAATGTGTTGAAAGTTGGGAAATTATTAGCAAAAGAGAGGGAACTTTCACCCATGATAACTGAAAACCCTCACCAGGCTCAAATTGTTTTGAACCTCCAGAGCTTTGGCTGGCCTGTAGTCTTAAGGGATTGACTCTCCCCTGCAGTGGTCCTCGGAAGGAATGCTTTCATGGGGCTCCAGCTTCTGAATTCCTTGCAGCTGAGAATGGTGTGGGAGCACTAGATTAGTAGGAGCCTGGACGCCAGGCTCACACATGATGGTGGCTTGTGCCCGTGAGATCATCTCAGGCTGGTTTTCTCCTGTGTGACCGGCATTGAGTTAAGTAAAGCTTTCAAAGAACATTAAAAAAAAACAAAACCACCCCACAGTAAATGTGGAAAATCAGAATTTCCTAAACCTAAATCTCAAAAACAGAAAGCCCCCTTTCACATGCAGGGACCCACATGGGCCATGGCTGATTTGCTATCCAAACCCAGAATCATGGGGAAAATGGAGAGAGCTCACACTGTCCACCTTTGCTTCTCAGAGCACAATGGCAGGGAGGGGATGTAGGTGTCAGTCATGGGCTTTGGGCTTTTTTCCATCAGGAAATGAAGTGTCTGAGTCCCAATGTCTTCCCGGGCCACAACTTCATTAACAAAAGCATTACTGTACCCCATGCAATAGTTAACTCGTCTTGTCACACAACATCCTGAATGAAATTAAAACCAAATGCCGCCAAGCCATCCCTGAAAATAGATGGTTGGAAAATAAAGGGAAAGCACCCATTTACTCATATGTGACAACCAGTACACTGCCACATCGCAGCTGGGGCAAGTGAGGGTGATGACGATGGAAGTGCAGCTCCGGGGGGAGGATGTGCGGTGACAGGCACATGGAGAATGCCAGAACACCACAGACAGCAGCAGGTAAAAAAAAAAAAAAACCCTAAAAGAAAATGAGTCAGGGACAGCTACAAAGTAGGTTGCCAGATAATTTGAATTTCAGATAATCATGTGTAATTTCTTGGTATGACTATGTCTCGTGCAAGATTTGGGACATACTTATACTAAAATGATTACTCATTGTTTATCTGACATTCCGCTGGGTGTCCTGTATTTTAATTTGCTAAATCTGGCAAGAGAAAGTGACATTTGAGCTGGGCCTTGAGGATGAGCAAGAATCTGTCAGGTGGACAGGGGAAAAGGCGGGGTGAGGCGGTAAGGGACAGGCATTCCATGGGGAAGGAACAGTGTGACCCGAAAGGACAGAGGGCACTGTGCATCCAATGAGCAGGGGGCAGGGGGTGGGCTTCAGGCTGGCTTAGCCATTGGGCACAGCAGACACCTTGCCTAGGCTTCATGAGACTGAGAGGTCCAAAAAATATTTAATATTTTTTAAGTCAGAAGAAAAATTGAATATAATAATAATGTATATATAATAATAAATCCAGCCTGGATTATATTCCACTTTACATACAAAAGCAGTCATGTAATTTTTGGTATTTTATTGGAGAAGGGGGCCCCCAAAAACAAAAGTGTCTAGGATCCACGCATGTTGTAATGCAGCCCTGGGGGTGCTGCCAAGAACAGACTTTCTGCGTCCTCTCATCGCAGTGTCCTGCTGGTTTTCCCTTTCTCAATCATTAAAGCCAACCTCATTCTTTAAAAAAACTTTCTTCCCACTCTTCGGGTTAGATTGTCTTCTCAAGGCATTTACAGCAGAGTTGACAAATAAGAATGAAGTTTTATGAGGACCGTCAAAAACAAGAAAAAAGCTGAGAAACTCACAAGCAAAAGGAACCTAAGGAGACATGACAAGTAAGTGTAAGACGTCCACAACTGTGGGATCCTGCCCAGAAAAAGGGCACTCAGGAGAAACTGAAAGTATGGACTTAACAGGAAAAAAAAAAAAGAGTCAGGAGCAATTTCAGGGATGAGGCAGCTGCCCTGATCATAAGAGATCATGAACCTAGTACCCGGAGAGGTGAAGGTCTGACCGATGTTATCAGGAACAGGAAGGGTGGTGCAGCGAGAGGTGGACACCATCCCCCTACACACTACATCTTGCATTTGTTTCCATGTGAAGCATCCATGAAACAGCCCAACGAAAGGAGTGGGGAAGGGCCTGTGAGTTCTCTCTTCCTTCCCCAGGTGAATTAAAAGGGTTCATTTAACTGAATGGATTGAAATGCTCTGGATCCGCTGACTGTTCTTGGTGGGACGGGACTGAGAAACGGATGAAACGCAGAGGAATCAGGGGCCAGAGATGAGGTTGGACAAGCGTCAGTGTGACCCTTTGGAGCCTCAGGGGCAGGAACAGGGCCTGGTTTCGCCTAGAGGAGGGGGCTGTGGCTGAAGCGAAGGAGCAGAGCCCAGAGAATTTCTGTACATTCAGATGTGAAATAAAGCTCATGAAGATTTAGAAAAAAAAAGCAAAAAAAAGAGAATGAGGTTTTTAAACATGCAAAATAGATTATTTTAACTTGGGAAATTCTTTAAAGTAGTATACTTAGTGGACTTTAGCCCACTTCCTGCCCCGTGCCAGAGTCTCATTCATTCAATTAATTATTGAGCATCTCTTTCTTACCAAGGGAGGACATAAAGATAAGATGATAAAAGATAAAGCCCTGGAGGGGATCCCAGATCAGAAGGCCAGAATAGAATAGTAAAATACAACATGGTGAGGGCAGTGATAAAGACAGCACTGTGTGCTATGGGACCTTCATGGAGGGACAATAAATCCTGAGGCTGGGGTTGGGAACAGAATCAGGAATGGCTTCCTAGAGGTGGCTGACTAAATGGACTATTCAAGGATGCACAGGAATTTCCTGGATCAGAGTCAGGGCACGGACGGGGCCTCCAGGTAGAAGGGACCCAAGAGCTAAGCCACCAAGACTAAAAGAGCCTGCGCGCTTCTGGCCAGGGCGGAGGGGACACAGCTGGATGGGGCTTTACAAAGTTCATGAGCTTTGCTTGCCAGGAACCAAGGCTTTGGGTGGGGCACAGAGAGCTCTTTCTGTGCCAGGATCCGTCCTTGGAAAAAGAATCACTTCTGACCTCACACCTGACCTCTCCCTTTCAAAACCTCTGCCTGCCCAAACCCTTCTCTCCGAGGTCCGTTCTCTCAAGGTCTTGTCTGTACTGCTTTCATTCTCCCATAAAGCCCCTCCTGGGACATCTGTTCTCCACAGAGGACTCATTAAGATGGAAAAGGCTTCCAGACCAACATTTCCCAAACTTCCCAGATGAACACTAGGGAGGCATTCATGGAGATAAGTGTTCCTTGATTTTAAAACCTGGGGAAATGCTGTATATTTTGGTCCCTC
This sequence comes from Smutsia gigantea, assembly GCA_032199065.1. Lineage (NCBI taxonomy): Eukaryota > Metazoa > Chordata > Mammalia > Pholidota > Manidae > Smutsia > Smutsia gigantea. The sequence continues at coordinate 730,639 of JAVSCE010022659.1, read as the reverse complement.
TCAGGAAAAGACGGTACATGTTTGCATATTAAGCAAGGCCCTGAGAAGGCCTGCAGAAGAAAAACCTGTTTAATTTTGCTTAACTCAGCATCTCACAATCTTATCTGACCAAGGAGCAATTGTTGACATCTATTAGGAGTATTCTGCTGGACAGAACTTGGGAAATGCTATTCTAGAACCAAAGGAATGAATCTCTAATGGAAAAATTCCAGATATCAGAAGGTAAATTCTTTCTGGGCAGGGGATCTTTCCAGCCCCTCATTAGTATAAGGCACCTTTGGCTTAATGGACCTGACAAATGGCCACACACATTCTTATGTGTGCCATCTGGACTGGCCTAGTGAGCAGTCAAACTCAGCCAGTTCTCATTTCTCCCTGAGCTTAAGCTGAAGTAACCAACCACCATCCCCTGTCCTCACTCTGTATTCACCCTCTGCCCTAACCCTGCCTGGCCGACAATGCCGTAACTGCCAGGCTAGAAGACCCTCCAAGAGGTTCTAATCCATGCTATACACACAGAAAAATCAGCTACTGTGGTCTTCACAAGTGCTCTTCACCAAATAATTACAAATCCCTTTCACTTCCAGCTATGTGGTAAGATTACACATTTGGGTTCTCCTGTGGTTGACTGAAGCAGGTAACTGGCCAAAGAGCATGAGCAGAAGTGACATGTATTTCTTCTGAGCCTAACACTTAATTGCCATTATGAAACCCTCAAGACTCCGTTTTCCTCTAGGATGACAACCAGAAATATTCAAGATGGTGGTGATTCTCCCAACTTGGAATGACTATAATGAGCAGAGCTACTCTGCCAACCCACACAGATGTGGTGTGGTGAGTGAGAGACAATGCTGTGCTATTTAAGCCTCTGAGATTTGGAGGTTGTTACTACAGCATATCTTAGCCCATCCTGACAGATACAAGCTTTTATTATGTGAGGTGTGTTATGGACCATAAGAAGAAAGAGAGCAGTCAGCAGACTGCTCAAAGTATAAAGACTCACAGGAATGGGGGAGTGGTAGGGAATAAAGTTGAAGAGGTAATCAGAGGCCAGATCATGTAATCTTTGGGGCATGGTCGGGATTTAGGATTTTATTCTGAATCAGGCAAGAAGCCACCAAACAGTTTTAAGCAGAGGGTGACAGGATCTGTCTTGTGATGTTAAAGGACTGCCCTAGCTGCTCTGCTGATTACAGACCGTACAGGGGCAAAAGTAGAAGCAGGGAGGCCAGCTAGGCCACTGCAATAACCCACATGAGCGGTGACAGTGACCTGAACCAGGGTTAGCAACAGCAGCGCTGACAGGGCTTGCTCAAGGTCTGGCAGTACAGTGGCCAAAACAGCAAGAGGAGGGAAGGTGTGGTCAGAATGGCACTGAGTCTGAAGCCAAAGCAGTGGCATCTCTAAGAAGACCAAGCTGTATATGTCTCGTGTGGGGGAGGGTTGGAGTCTGACTCTTGGTTTTTTCTGCTGGGACGGTCACCCAGTATGAAGGGAACTGCTCTCTCCTGACATCTTAACTCCAGGAAGGCAGGAACCAGTGAAGGGGCAGGGTTCTGAAGGAATCTGCCAGGCCCCAAGGTCTGGAATGCCATTAAAAGTGTGCATGCCAGGCCAGTTGGCTCATGTTCAGGAAGAATCTGCCACTGCTCCCTCTGACAATGTTTAGCATGAAATAAAAAGTATGGCTTTCAAATGATACCACGAGGAAGATTCTTGAGCAAATATGGCCAAAGCCTCTCTGCAGAATGTTCTCAGAGACTGGGATTCTATCTGCCTCTAGCCTTCTATTCCTGTCTGTTCCTTCCCAGCCCTGCACTGATGGTCAACTGGACAATTTCACTGGCCTCTTCACAGGTCCCAACCCTTCCTCCTCTACTCACAGCTGACAAATTAATCTTCCTCACCTTACTCCCCATTCAGAATCCCCTCTCTGCCTTCCTGCTGTCAGTCAAATCCCTCTCACTGCCAATCACAGCTTCCACAATTTGTTTCAAACTGTTCTCTAGTAGCTTTTTTTGTTTGGTTCCCAAAATCTTCCTTTTAACCTAACCTCTACCCTCCAGTCACTATGGATGATTTACAGAACCTCAAAATACACATTGACCTTTTTACACTTACCATGGTTGGACCCTTGTCCAAGCCTTTCTACTGGGAATAAAGTTCTTCATCTCTTCAAAGCTCCCAATTCTCTCTAGCTAGTATTCATCACTCACTTCATTGTGGTGCTACAGTCAAGCTCATCATGTATGTATAAGGCTAATGGCATGCGCCCCTCTTCTTGTGGATATTTGTGCACTGTTCTTATGTTCTCTGTTAGGTAGAGGGCTCCTTGAATGCATTGGCCATGTCTGGGTCATCTTTGAATCCTTAAGGGCCCTTAGCACGTGCCCTGACACGTAGCAGATGCTCAGAAAGCATTTATATTTGTCAGAACCTTGGGTTACAAGTAATAGGAACTCCATTCAAGCTGCCTTAAACAATGAAAGGAAATTGATTGGCTCATGCAACTGGAAAATCCTGGGTGAATCTCAATTCAGAAAAAGCTAGATCCAGATGATTGATCACCATCATGAGGAATAGCCCCCTCTCGCTATTAACTGCTTCACCGTCTGTCATTGTGTTGGCCTCCTTCTCAGAATGCCTTTCCCCACCTGGTGGCAGAGATGTCCACTGGAAGCTAGAGGCATGGACCCCACTATGTTACAGGCATAGACCCCAATAGAAAGAGTGTGTTTCTTATTTGATAATTCCACCAAGGATCTTGCAGGAGATTCTGACTGGTCACCTAGAGCCAGATGCTAATTTGCCAACCAAACCTGCCAGGGGATGGAAAGTTCTGTCCTGGCATATGGCATGTGCCCACCTCCAGTGTCAGCAGGTGGGCCAACCCCACTAAACTGCATGGATTAAGAACACAGAAGGTGAGATTCTATGAAGGAAATTTGGGTGTTACGACCTAAAGAAGGGATGAGGGATGCTGGGCAGGCAAAAACAACAGATGTCCATGAGAGAATCATTTTCTGTGATGGCACATTATGGGACAACAATTTGGCACCTCTTTTTCATATGGATCTTGACAGCCATATGCTCAAAGAAATTAATGTTCCCATCTTGGTTCACTCATTTGGCCATAATGGCAAGTTCATATAGTGATTCAAATGAACAACAGGGAGTAGGGGGCATCATTGGGGCATAACTAGGAGAAATACGAATATTGGCACTTCAATATTTTTATAAAAGAAAGAGGAATATTGAACAGATAGATAGATGGATGGGTGGATGAAGGAAGGAGGGAGTGTTTATTAGATTGTGCCATTTATCAGATTAAAACCCTGTTATATAGACCCGATTAGGAAGTCGGCTTAAAGACGTTTCAATTATAGATAACCCTACTGCAATGGTTTAAATAGAGACTTACCTATCTCATACAACTGAGTGTTTATGAATATATATATATGGTGTGTGCGACAGGAATAATATTTGCAGTCTGATCCACCAATGGATATTAAAATTAGTGGCCACATGTTTGAGGTAAAAAGGATATTTGTATCTCAGAGTGTCTCTCCCAAGATATTTATTGACTTTTAACTTCACAGTTAGGGGAAAATAGTAATTTTACAGTGGAGAAATTCAACAGCCACTACTTTAACCAAGTCATCAAGGCTAAGATTACCAGTAATAAGACACATTATGTCATGTTCCCTGATAGAATGATGCACTGAGAACACATCACTCCTGTTATTTTTGCCAAAAATGAAAAACCTCATCTTAGCCTTGCAAAGACATCACACTCAAACTGAAGGATTGTCTACAAAATAACTGACGAGAACTGTTCAAAAGTGTCACGTACAGGAAAGATAAGGGAAGGCAGAAAAATTGTTCCCAGGTTGAAGATTAAGGAGACATGACGACTAAATCAATGTGGGATCTTGGGTTGGATCCTGGAATAGGAAAAGAATATGAGTGGGAAATGGGGAAATATCTCTCAATAAGGTTTGTAGTTTCATTAATAGTATTGTATGAAAGTTAATTTCCCAGTTTTGATTTTTTTTACATAATAATGGAAGATGTTAGCATTGAGGGAAGCTGAGTGAAGGATATATGGGACCTCACCTCCTATTATTTTGACAACTTTTCTGTCAGTCTGAGGTTACTTAAAAATTTAAAGTTAAAAAATAGAACCACTGGCAAGGATGTGGAGAAAAGGGAACCCTCCTACACTGCTGGTGGGACTGCAAATTAGTTCAACCATTGTGGAAAGCAGTATGGAGGTTCCTCAAAAAACTCAAAATAGAAATACCATTTGACCCAGGAATTCCACTCCTAGGAATTTACCCTAAGAATGCAGCAGCCCAATTTGAAAAGGACAGATGCACCCCTATGTTTATTGCAGCACTATTTACAATAGCCAAGAAATGGAAGCAACCTAAGTGTCCATCAGTAGATGAATGGATAAAGAAGATGTGGTACATATACACAATGGAATATTATTCAGCCATAAGAAGAAAACAAATCCTACCATTTGCAACAACATGGATGGAGCTAGAGGGTATTATGCTCAGTGAAATAAGCCAAGCCGAAAAAGACAAGTATCAAATGATTTCACTCATATGTGGAGTATAAGAACAAAGAAAAAAACTGAAGGAACAAAACAGCAGCAGACTCACAGAACCCAAGAACGGACTAATAGTTACCAAAGGGAAAGGGACTGGGGAAAATGGGCAGGAAGGGAGGGATAAGAGGGAAAAAGGGGCATTACGATTAGCAGATGTAATGTTGGGGGGGCACGGGGAGGGCAGTACAACTTAGAGAAGACAAGTAGTGATTCTATAGCATCTCACTACGCTGATGGACAGTGACTGTAATGGGGTTGGTGGGGGGGACCTGATGAAGGGGTAGTTTAATAACCGTAATATTGCACATGTAATTGTAGATTAATGATAATAAAATAAATTATATTAAAAATAAATAAATAAATAAAAATAAAATGCTTGAAATAAAAAAAAAGAAGAATGTGGTACATATACACAATGGAATATTATTCAGCCATAAGAAGAAAACAATCCTACCATTTGCAACAACATGGATGGAGCTAGAGGGTATTATGCTCAGTGAAATAAGCCAAGCCGAAAAAGACAAGTATCAAATGATTTCACTCATATGTGGAGTATAAGAACAAAGAAAAAAACTGAAGGAACAAAACAGCAGCAGACTCACAGAACCCAAGAACGGACTAATAGTTACCAAAGGGAAAGGGACTGGGGAAGATGGATGGGAAGGGAGGGATAAGAGGGATAAAGGGGCATTATGATTGCAGATGCAATGTTGGGGGGGCATGGGGAGGGCTGTACAACTATGGGATGTGAACAATTTCCAGGGATGTGTTGTTTTAATTTGTCTGATTTTTCGCATACTATTCAAGATCAAATAGACAACATTCATCATGGTATTGATAAGTTTTCACAAATGCCTGGATTGTTAAATTGGTTTTCTTTTTTTCATTGGATATGGCCTATAATTGTAGGTCTAATACTGTTATGCATTTGTATTCCTGTTCTCCTAGTGTGTGTGCGGAAGGCAGTTGTTGGTCTTTTAAAGCCAATACAAGTATATGCTACTTTTCAAGAATTAACTTCAAGAAATAAGTGATTCCTTTTAAACAACTTTGTGAAATCATATACTGATTCCCCACCTGCATTTGCTGCAAGAAAATAATCATGTATATTGTGATTTTATCCAGAATTATAACTGCTGGCTGTCCTCTCTTTCGTATTTTATCTCCCTGTTTGGTCCCAGGAGATGGCTGGTTAGCCAGAGATGGGTAAGATTCCTCATGGGAGGAACAACCTAAGACAGGCACAGTCGCAAGGGACCTCAGGTGAGCAACGTGGGGGCCAACTGAGGTGAGGCATAGAACCTCACCCCTCCAGACAAGAGAGACATTGCCTGTGACAAGTATGTCACAGGCCAAGCCCAGCTAATCATTATTCTGGTACCTTCCACAAATATATGCATATGCATTTGCGTCAATTAAAACAAAAAAAGGGGGAAATGTGGGATTCACTTATAATTTAAGTATAAAAATCATATGAATAATCATAGTTGACTTGATTGATTATAGTAACTGAATTAGTTTCTCTGATATGACTGCCTTTGCATTGTTCACCTTGTGAGAACTTGTTCACTATGTTCCTTGCATTGTTCACCTTGTGGGAGCTTGTTCACTGTATTGGAACTTGTTTGTTGCATGGTGAGCAATAATGTCTTGTGTATTGAAAAGTTGTTAAGAGAAAAAACCAAAAAAAAAAAAATAGAACCACTGTGTTTGCTCTTAGTAAATTTATAAACCAGTTGCCACCACATATGTAGGATTTAATGCCCAAATCATAGCTACAGAAACATATGTAGGATTTAATGCCCAAATCATAGCTACAGAAAATTATCTTAGAGTTTGGAAGAAGGAGGGTGCAGCATAGCCCTAATACTTTTTTTGATGTCTCTAGGAAGAGCTTCTGGCAAGTTATATGTATTCAGCTAGACCTTGAAAGCATGGGCCAAGCAATAAAAGGACTTCCATAAGGGACCCCAACTGAGCAAAGGTTACAGACATGTGAATGAATGAATGAATGTGGCACGTTCTGAAGGCTACTCAAACTTCCCAAGCAAAGACTTTGGGCTCTAATCTGATCTAGCATTCTAGAATTTCAGACTTGCTGTGGAAATGGCGAGGGCATGGAATTGGCTGTGGGATGAGGAAGAGATTGGGAAATAAAGGGAGCATCTCAGGAGAAATCAATTATAGAAGAATAAGTACTAGACAAATTTCTATGTTCAAAAAGATACAAAAATGAGAGTGAATGCTAAAACTAAAAGCTAGAGCACACATATTAGGAGAGAGCTTTTAAGGGCACCAAGCAGATTTAGACTGGAGTGAATATTTATTTGGAGGAACAATGAGTGATGTGAGGTTAGCTAAGGAGTCATTTTTATCTCAATCTGATGTCAACCAGGCCTCCAGTTTGTACATACAAAGCACTCAGAGATCTTATTAAAATGCAGATTCTAATTCAGTGGGTCTTTGATGGAGCCTGAGAGTCTGAATTTCTAGCAAGTTCCCAGGTGATACCTATGCTTCTGGTCCTCAAATCATGTGTTGTGTAGCAATGCTACAGACCACTAGAAGTGTCTGAGCAGAGGAAAGATCCATGGAAGACAAGAGCTCAAGAATAATGATCTGGGAATATAGTCAACAGGCTGTGCTGGTTCTGAATACCTTCCTGGCCTTAATGTCAGGATAATCATAAGCAGAGTTAACACTGAAGGATGAAGAATTTATATGAAAAGTTCTATCAGGAAAGTAGTCCTATTTTGTAAAGCAATTGGTATCTGCCCTCTTGGAACATAGAATGCAGAGGTAAAGCAGCAATGCACCTGTAACACTGATGATTTCAACTAGGCCCTTGAGCACAGCCCTGAAACACAATTAGCTGGCCCAGGGCCTCCCAGGAGCTACAGAAAACCAATCAAGTGGAGGTTCCTTGATGACAACCTCCTGTCACCAATGTCTTTGGCCTGGCCTGTTTGCACAGTGAGGTCCAACCAGCTAAGCAATTCCCAGTTCTTTTCTCCTGTCATCACATATCAATTCTCCTTCACATCCCCTCATCCCTTCCCAATTCAAACATCCCATTATCCAAGAAAAGACCTTCCAAGCTTCCCATAAAAAATGCATTGCCACATGCAAAAATACAATTGCAGGGAGGAAAGAAAAGAGTTGACCCTTTGACCTCTCCTTATTCAGTCCTCATCTAGAGGGTGGGAGTGAATTCTACTTCCTCTTTCCAACAGCAAGGTGGTCGTTGGGGCACAGAGAAAGGAGAGTCCTAGGATAGCTCTGTAAAGGAGGGCACCTTAAACTAAGTCTTCAAAGATGAGTGGGAGTTTGCCTGTAGGTGTAGGGGTAGGACGTGCAGTCTCGGGAAGCAGCAAGAGAGTACTGAGCAAAGGCACCAAGCTTGTAACAACATGTGCTTTGTGCAGACTGACTGTAATGCACGGGATGATAGTTATGTTTACCACTGTATCTCCGGTACCTACATCGTGCCTGGGACAAAGTAGGAATGTGATAAATGTACTGAGTGAGGATGTTAGAGAAGTAAAAAGAAAGCTGGAGAGATAGTGTCCAGATCAAGGAAAGCTTTGCCTGCCTCAATGAAGAGTTTAGACTTTTAAGTAACATGAAGACTTTCAAGGATAGCACCACAATTCCATTTGTGTTGCAGAAAGATCATTGCTGCAACAGTGTGGTGTTGCTTGAAGTGGGTTTGAGTAGAGAAGGAGGAGGCAATTGCAATAGCCCAGCAGAAAGATGGGGGTGAAGGTCTGAACCAAGTCAGTAACAGTTGTGATGGGAAGGAGAAGAGACCAGTATAATAAGTGAAAAGAAGAAATAATCTACTAGATGTGGTAACAGTTGGATCAGAGAGCAAAGGGAGATGGTAGGATTGTGACTCATTCCCAGATTTATGTTTGGATGATGGGATCAAATGGAGGCCTGGCCCCTGGTGGGCACAGTAGGTACTGATGCTTGGTGATATGTTCTCCATGTTGTATGTAGTGCATTTAGGCAGTCTATGGGACCTGAAGGTGAAGATGGACAGTACTTAGCCCCAAGCTCAGGAGAGAAGGGAAGGGGATAGAGAATTAATGTGATCACTGACACCATGGGGTAGATGAGATCCCAAGAATGTGGGTGGAAGCAGGAGAGCAAGGCCTGGAGAAAGAGCCCCACTCTCAAATGTATTGACTCACCACTGCCTTCCCCAATCCTCTTACATAATTACTGCTTGGTTCCTTGTTTTCAACAATTTCACCTAAGTTAGTCAGAATTCCAATCCAAAGACCTCTTTCCCCACATATGTAATAACATCTTTACCTACTTTCTTTTCCTTTATACACAGAAGATATTGCAAGAAGTATGTACATGCCTCCATTAATCTTTGCCATGCTGAATATCTCATTAACTTGAATTCACCATTTGTAATCTCTGGAGAATATATGACCACACAATTCTGTGGAGGAGAGAAAGCTTTGTCTTCTTGTTAGTATAAAAAGGATGTGTCCCTGAAAATGGGGTCTGGTGTCAACAGGTGCAGAGCAGAGCTCTCACAGTGCAGATGTGGGCACTGTCTTCCCAAGGAACATTTGGGGACTTGGAGCCCTTGGGCCCTGGTGGCAGGGCTACTCAGATGCTCTCTCCCTCCCCTTTAGACATCTGATCCCTCTTACTGGGTTCTGGTGTCTGCCCGCAGCAAGGAGTGAACCAGCTCTCTATGCCAATGTGGGATTCCAGACCTTGCCACAGTGATTTCATGATGGAAACTAAGTAATTCAGCTTCTGCTTTCATCTCAGTTTGGGGAGTTTGGGGAGGATGGGTCTGCCCTGCAGTTGCCCTTGATCTGTAGACAAAATGCAGTGACGGAGGCACAGCCATTGGACCTGGTAAATTCTTCAGGGCCATAATGTCCATCTGCCTGAAAAGCCACTGGGGAGCAAATAGCCCTCCCCAGAAGTGACTGTGCTTTTCTTTTTTTTTAAACTGGATCTCTCTACTTTGATCACCTGCCACCTCCTTCCACAACCCCTCCTCCTTGCTTCTGAGTGTACCATGAAATTTTAATCTAAATGTCGATAATGAAAAAACATTCTCAGTTTGTATTTTCTAGTTTAACCCTTAGGGATGATGTTTTCAGACTTTGACTTCTATACTGGATAAAAGGTACAGTACTCATAGAATGAATGACAGTGTTCAAAACTCAATTGAGTAAGTTCTAAAAGCACCATTTCTGGTGCTTTTTGTGATGTCACATTTTTTGTGAAGATACATTTTGTGAAGTCACAGCTTAGGAAAAAAATCTCCCTAATGGCTTTAAGAATGAAACAATTTTTAGATTGGTAATCAGATTAATTTATAAACATTTTCTCCTGCTTATTTTTTTAACTTCCCCCTATCCTAATGCAGAGATGGGAAACTCAATTTATGCACCAATGGGTTGATGCTACTGGGTAGAGTTGCTTCTGTGACCCTGACCATCCCCTGCTCTTCCCCCACCCCATCCCACCCCTGCGCAAGCCCTCACACACACCATGGGCATGACACAGAAACTCACATGGAATCAGGAGGCTGCCAACTGGACTACAGCTAAGACACAATCCCTGTCAGCCTGCAGACCTGTTCCCCTTTTAACCACACCCCCAGGTTCATCTTGCCCTTCTGATGACTCCCTGTACCTCTTCTACCCACTGCATGGTCTTTTCTGACATTTTCTTTTCAACTTTGTTTCCCCTGGCTACCTTTGATGTTAGGATAAATAGTGTTAATGGTGTGCCTTCTTTGTTCTCTGTATCTTATAATCACTACCTCATTTAATCCTGTACAAAACTAGGGAGAGGCAATCAGTATCTGCATTCCACTGCACCCAAATCCCAAGGCTCAGAGAGGTTCCTATTAACCTGGTCATGGTCACCAGGTTGTAAGGAGTAGAGCCAGGGTTTAAACCCAGGTGAGGCTGACACTCCTGCAGTGCCTACATACTCTTCCAGTAGTGCCCTTTACTTAAGACGGTTTGACATGACAGAGCCCAGGGTGGGTTACAGACATCAGAGCCACCAAATGGGCAAGGAACAGAACAAAGGAGACTTTTTCTTTGCTCGCACCTGTTTTTGCTAACATCTGGCCAGTGTTTTTCTTACCAGAAATGGAGTCGCCCGGGTATTTATTTCTAAGAGGTAGAGAGCAGTAATGTGGGAAAAACATTCACCCAAGAACCAGAAGTTCAGAGACTCAGTCAGACTTTTGCACTTGTAAGTTGCGTTGACCTTGGATATAGGGAAAAATCACCTATACACTCTGTTCTTATTTCCTCATCTGTAAAATGGAGATAATGCTTGCCCTGTCTTCTTCTCAAGGCCACTATAAGGATCAGCGAGGCAATAGAAATAAAAGTTACAAAATGTTCTACAAATTATGTATAAATTTTGTGTATGGATGCATTTATCCTTGATAAAAGAACATTTTAGAGCCACTGAATCCATTCCTTAGCTCTGCTCTTGGGCATGACATTCAATTTCTCTTGGCCTATTTCCCAAATCTTTAAAATGGGACCATAGAGCTCACTGAAACCCCAAGCTTCTTTCTAGCTCTGACATTCAGCAGGTTGATGACTCTTTCCAACCAGTCCTTAGTGGCTAAGAAAACTCAGAGATGGGGTTTCCTAGCACAGAGCCATCTCTCCTCTGACCAAGAGAAGGCTAGAGATTGCACAGCGAAGTTGCCCCCAGTGATGTTCAACGGCAAAAAATGGCGGAATTAAATTTAGGGAGGAGTGATAAACTTTATCCCCTCCACAACGTTTACTGATGAACATTGTATGCCACATGGTATGCTGGGAATAAGACTGGGTTCAAGAAATAGTCCAGAGGGGGGGATACACTTTAAACAAATATCTCTCTAGGTTAATTATTTAATTGGCGTTGTGACATATGCTATGAAGTGGAGTAGAACTGTTTAATCAGGAGATTATATAATGGAGCGAGTGTCTCAAGGGGACTTTCAAAGGAAAACGTTTCAAACTAGTTCTTGAAGGAGGATATGGAGTTAGTGGGGCATGGGAGGCTCTTGAGAAGGGAGTAGAGAATGTTCCAGGCAGAAAGAATGTCCAGTGCAAAGGTCTTCTAAAGAGGAGAGTTGTTCATATACTCAAGTTGCTGAAAATAAGTTGATTTGGCTGGAATGCTGGTAGTGAAAAAGGAGAATGGCATGGCATGAGTTCTGAGTTATAGACAGGGACAGATCACTCAGGGTGTTACAGGTCAAGATAGGAATTTGGGATTTATCTTAAGAGCACAGAGATGCCACTGGAAGGGTAGATAGAGGATGTGCTCCAAACGATTGTCTAGAAAGATCACTGGGGAAGCAATGAGAAGGGTGTAGGACTGAGTGCAGCAAAACCAGACAGAGGCTAATGCAATGTCAAAGGCAAGAGAGGACAGTGGCTGGGACCAGTATGGTGGCCATGGAGATAGAGAAACATGAGATAGTTGAGAGATACCCAAGAGATAGAATGTTCAGGACATGGCCATTGACTGGGTGTGGCAAGGAGCAAAGAGGGAGGTAATTACACACTATCCACTATAACCCACCAGGCTTGCTGGGACCATGAACCTCAATTTCTTGAGGAATAAGGGAAGTCTCTGAGAGGCTGAAGGATTTCTCCATATTGAAGAGCTATTTTTGTGAGGTTCCCAGAACTCTTGGCTCTTACATCATACTTATTTCAGGTACGTAAAGGTTCTTGTCCCAAGTGGTACATCTTAGGTGCTATCATTATTTCACAGAAAAATCAATGAAGGTCTGATTTCATGTGTAGTGAATTCCAATCACAGGATGGGCAAAGGCCATCTGATGAGAAGGGACCAGGGTGAGCAAGTGACATCATGAGTCAAATAGAGTTGCTATTCAAATGTGCACTGTAGATTTCTTACACAAGCACATAATTATAGCTCCTGAGGAAGAACTGTACAATAATGCACTGTACAGAAGCCAATGGATAATAGCCAGTGGGTCAGACGGTCCTTTGAATCTGAATTGATAGTTGGAAGATAATGTGCAACAAGCTCAATGAAGTTTTTGTGGTGGAACTTTTGGCTGAACAGGTCATGAATCTTTCATATCCAAGAGAAAGGCCTGTCCAGCTTGTGAGTTGAACAGGCTCTTCAGACTCCAGAACTAGCACAGTTAAAAGTATGCCTGACCTTAGAAACTTCTCTCCTTATGTCCCGGAGAAAGGGAACAAAGAGGCCACAAAGTTTACATAAACATGTGTGTATCTGACACACAACCAGACATTCACACAACAGTGCTTCTCTAACTGCATGGACCCAGCATGGTTTGGCCAAGACAAACACTGACTTCTAAATATTCTGGCTTTGATGGTCATAGTTCAAAAAGTTCCCTAAAGTCTCATAATTATAGGAGACAAGAGTTTGGAAACTGAGTCTCTCTGCACACAGGGTCATGCTGGGCTGCCTCACTACCAATCTGAGTCCAGGTTCCTCAGGGACACCATGAGGACAGTCTCTGCCTCTCAGTGCTGCTAGGATTATTAATGCCTGCAAAGTGACTCGTGCAGGGCTTGGCTCATGGCAGAGCTCAACAAATGGTTGATACTAATCCAAATAGAGTGGCAGTAGAGTACACGACAAATGCAAAATAGAATTGAAGTGAATATAAATTATATAAATAGTATACTGATTTATCCAGAGTGGCTGAGCCTGACAGTTGAGAGTCACATGGATATCTGAGCTATTATTTAGCATAAAGCAACAACCAATTTCTGAGTGCTTAACCCATTCAATGACTAAAATTTTACTGGCTATATTGCTTCACGCTGCTCTCCCTGTATGACTCATTCGTGATTCCCCAGATACTTCCAGGTCTTGCTATGCTTGAGATCCTTGAAAGCAGAGTAGTTGTGGAAAATGCATGCAATAATGTCCATGTTGTTCCTCACCTAGCCTGAATTTTGCCTTCCTTTGGTTGGCAAGCATGTATTTCACTTACTGAATTTATGGGGCTAGATACTGGCTCTATAAATAAGTGTAAGATCTGATAGTTGGTTTCAACTAGTTAACATTCTAGTGGAGAGGAAGCTTGTTAAGCCCCAGTTAGGATGCAATGTACCAAGAGCTATAAAAGCAGTAAAGTCCAACTGCAGGAGGAAACAGTAGAGGAGCTACTGCCTTTGCTTCAGAGGAAGAGGTATTCAAGAAGAGCCTGTCTTTCTTTCAAATCTACCAACTGAGGAAGACCCAGAGGGAGGTGCCAATAAGCTAGTCCATTTGCCAGTGCAGCGAGAGATGGGTTTATCTAGGTGGTCAGAAGAAGGCAAAGCGGTACACTGGTGGGGAAGAACACCAACTGAGCCCCATGATAACTACGTCCCATTGAGTTACAGTTCAGATAGACACAGGGGAGAGGCCAAGCTGGCCTCCTTGCAGCTGACACAGACCCGGCCTCACCTCACCCTGCTCTTCTCAGTGTATCACTTTCTATCACCCTATCCTTAGCTCCTGCCACCCAGAAATTTTTCTCCAGATGGGAGGACTGGCAATTGGCTCCCCTCCCTTGTGTAATCAAATATCTCACCCCAAAGATATGCTCAGACTCCCTGGCCTGCGCTCAGCCCTCCGGTTTACAGCGTGGCACGACATAGCCAGCCAGCCAGCTCAGAGCCCCACCGGTTTCCAATTAAAATGGAACAAGTGTTTCTCTAGACACATTCTGAATCTTTGGAGGAGAAACAACAGGTTCCCCTAAGGTTGTCCTTTGGGTATCACATAGATGGGCTGTTTATAAAGGCAAGGCAAATAGGCTGGGTTTTGAATGTACAAATGGGTGCATTAGTATTATATTATTAATTATTATTATTCCAGCTGTACTACAACCTGATGCTGACTACAAAAAACTTAAGTATGTCTCTGGAATGGCACTCAATGGATGGAAAAAAATCACATTATTTTAATATGTTGGAGCTGCAAAAATAAAAAATAATTTCCTGTCTCCCTCAGGCCATTAAAATTTACCTAATCTTCTCCAGATTGATCACATTTAGCATTGTGCAATGGAAATGTAAACACTTCTGAAAATAAAAGTTTTTACAATTAAAACTTTTTCAACCCAAACTCCAAAGCAGTTTGTGACTGAGCACATCCCCTGCTCCAGGAGGCAAGACTGAATTGTCCAGCCCAGAGGCCACAGATTTCATAGCCTAAAGGTAGGGAGGGGTGCCTTTCAAAGTATTTCCTAGCCATCATTCACTAGCCCTCACTGCCAGGACTAATGAGCAAATGGATGAGGTTTAGTGCTGGAGCAGGAAGCTGGAGTCCTTGATGCCACATGGAACCTCTTTATAGCCAGACTAAGGGAAGTGGGTTTGGGAATGCTGTTGGGGATGCCCCCTGGAGCAACAGGGTGCTCAGGGGGTTTAGGAAAGCTGTCTGCCAACAGGAAGATTCCACCAACTGAACAGCTGGTTCAGGTACACTAGTACACACCCAGTAACTACTGGCCCTGCCCAAAGGGAAGAGGCAAGAATCTAAAGGAGGGAACTAGAAGGCTGAGAGGTCGATGCCCTGCCTAAAGGGGCAGCCATGACTTGGTCTAGTCAATTACTGCTAGACCTTCTGGTTTTTCATGAGAAGCTAAAAATCTGTACTTTATTTTGACAGCTAAGGTGCATTAAAAAAAATAATGTGTAAGCCAAACCAAACAGGTCAGCAAGTGACTATTTTACCACCTTTGATGGACAGTGATCAAGGGGGTCAGGGCCACCTCATGCCTCACCTGCATTACCACAACAGACCAATTGGTCCCCCCCAGCATCATGGACCTTCCCCTCTTTAAACCTACCACCTCCTGTTGTAATGATGTCTTTCAGGCCCAGCAGCTCTGTCTTGTTTATTGCTGTTATCTGCAGGGCCTAGCATAGAGACTGGCACCTAGTAGGCACAAAAAGGGGGACAGGGGAGGAAGAAAAGTTTTGCTCAGCCTTTTTAGCCCCTTTACGTCAGACATTAGCACCTAATGCTGACATGAGGTACTACAACTCAGCTTTATTTAACTTGGAAGATGCTCACTTAGTCAAACAGGAAATAAGTAAGAATAAGGTATCTAAAGAATTCATATTATAAAAGAAAGCCCAAAATTGAAACATGCAGCAAAGGCATCTGTTAATAGTCATGGCCACCATGTTAACTTTCTTCTAAATTCAACTACTGGAGGATTTTTTTAAATCATAAAAACATAGCATCAATTTTTTTTTTTAGAAAACTGAATAAAAATTTTAGAAAGCCAGTCTATAGTCATTTCTCCTATAACATTTCATTCTTGAAATGTATGTATTTTCAGGTCTCAGGAGTTTCTCTTAAAGAGACAGTCCTTGTTCTTCAACAATGTAAAAATGCTTAACACAACTGAACTGTACACTTAAAAATGGTTAAGATGATAAATTCTAAGCTACATGACAATAAAATAATTTTAAAGTAAATTATATATATAAAAAAACTAGAGATGGTCCACAGGCCCCCTCCTTCCTCAGTGGTCCTTATAAAGGAGAAAGTGGGCACCAATACGAGACAGAGATGTAAAAAGAGAGAAACTGAGATGGAGCTCAAAACCCTTGGTCCTGGCATTCCATCATCCAGCCTTGGAAACAGCTGTACCCAGGGGCAAACTATTTCTCTTTAGTTATAAATGATCCATCCTGCCAGGGATGTTCATTCGTTCAGTAGGCATGTACTGAGTCCCCACTACTGAGGCTCTGAGGATATCATTAAAGCATAGTCTCTGCCCTTGACTTACTCTAAATCCAGATTCTAGTGAGCATACTGCCGATATGCTTGGAGCTGGGGGAAAGTAGGTGCCTGCTAAGGGCCAGCCTCCCTCTGAGTCATCTGTCCCTACAACATTCCCATGCCTGGTCATGCAGTCAGGTTGGCCCCAGGGAAGCCCAAGCCTGCCTGCAGCTAGAGATGTCCACCACTTTCTCATTCACTTCCAGGTATCAAAGCATTGATGTCTCCTCATTAGTTTCCTCTTTGCCATATCCTGCTCTGACTGCAAGGGGTTCTGGACTTCCCTTGGGTAGCAAAACAAATGCTGAAAGAAAAATGAATGGTGGAGGCAGTGGACCTCTGTTTACGCCCAGTGGGCAAGGAAATGTAAACATGCCCCACTGCCATGTTTTCCCCAAGTCCTGAGCCTTCTGCTTCCTCTATCCCTGAAAATTCACCAAGAAGCAGTGATTTCTTCTTCGTAGGCTGGCTCCTGAGGAAAGCACTCATTCCTTTATCCCTAGCATTCCCAGTGGAGTGGTGGGAGTAAGACTGAAGGATATTAGACCCAAAATGGAACTTATTATAAAAAAATATCATTTTATAGATGAGTAAACTGAGATCCCAAGAAATTAGTAAATTTCCCAAGCTCACAACAAATTATTGGCCAAGTCTGGACCAGAACTCAGATCTCCTCCCACCATCATCTATGCCAAGCATAAGATACTGGAACTAAGAATGGAAGTAGACTATTAAGCTATAGCTGGTTCAGTTTCAGATCCTAGTCACATAGAATTCTTTAAATTTTTTGGGTAACTATGGATAAGGTGATAGTGCCAAGAACTGTATCCAATAGTCAATACCAACAGCTACATGATCCTCCATGGATTTTATACAGAAAGGCAGGAGGACCTACCAGGAAGACCACAGCCCTGGTGACTGGATCACATTCTAGTCTCAGGTCTAGTTCCATGACATTAGGCAGACAAAAGAGCAAAGAAATGGACAACACCAGGACCAGATTCAAAAGACCCCTAAAGCCAAACACTACAATCAAAGTCATTAGTAAGGCCTTCAACCACATGATTCTCCAATGACCAGTTTGAAGGGCAGGACTCATCCTCTGTTTAGTCTCCTAGTCAATGGAATGATAGATATCATTCGGCTCTAACTCTGTGCTTCACTGTCTTCATGAGTGAAATAATTTACTGTGAAATTCTTTTTTTTTTTCTGGCAAAACCCCATACATATTTTTTATTTTATTATTATTATTATTTTTGCTGTGAAGGTATTTTTTATTTATTCATATATTTTTTAATATAATTTATTTTATTATCATTAATCTACAATTACATGTGCAATACTACGGTTATTAAACTACCCCTTCATCAGGTCCCCCCCCACCAACCCCATTACAGTCACTGTCCATCAGCATAGTGAGATGCTATAGAATCACTACTTGTCTTCTCTGAGTTGTACTGCCCTCCCCGTGCCCCCCCAACATTATATCTGCTAATCGTAATGCCCCTTTTTCCCTCTTATCCCTCCCTTCCCGCCCATTTTCCCCAGTCCCTTTCCCTTTGGTAACTATTAGTCCGTTCTTGGGTTCTGTGAGTCTGCTGCTGTTTTGTTCCTTCAGTATTTTTTCTTTGTTCTTATACTCCACATATGAGTGAAATCATTTGATACTTGTCTTTTTCGGCTTGGCTTATTTCACTGAGCATAATACCCTCTAGCTCCATCCATGTTGTTGCAAATGGTAGGATGTGTTTTCTTCTTATGGCTGAATAATATTCCATTGTGTATATGTACCACCTCTTCTTTATCCATTCATCTACTGATGGACACTTAGGTTGCTTCCATTTCTTGGCTATTGTAAATAGTGCTGCAATAAACATAGGGGGTGCATCTGTCCTTTTCAAATTGGGCTGCTGCATTCTTAGAGTAAATTCCTAGGAGTGGAATTCCTGGGTCAAATGGTATTTCTATTTTGAGTTTTTTGAGGAACCTCCATACTGTTTTCCACAATGGTTGAACTAATTTGCAGTCCCACCAGCAGTGTAGGAGGGTTCCTTTTCTCCACATCCTCGCCAACATTTGTTGTTGTTTGTGTTTTGGATGTTGGTCATCCTCACTGGTGTGAGGTGATATCTCATTGTGGTTTTAATCTGCATTTCTCTGATGATTAGCGATGTGGAGCATCTTTTCATGTGCCTGTTGGCCATCTGAATTTCTTCTTTGGAGAAGTGTCTATTCATGTCCTCTGCCCATTTCTTAATTGGATTATTTGCTTTCTGTTTGTTAAGGTGCATGAGTTCTTTATATATTTGGACGTCAACCCTTTATCAGATACGTTTTTTATGAATATATTCTCCCATACTGTAGGATGTCTTTTTGTTCTACTGATGGTGTCCTTTGCTGTACAGAAGCTTTTCAGCTTGATATAGTCCCACTTGTTCATTTTTGCTTTTGTTTCCCTTGCCCTGGGAGATATGTTCATGAAGAAGTTGCTCATGTTTATGTCCAAGAGATTTTTGCCTATGTTTTTTTCTAAGAGTTTTATGGTTTCATGACTTACATTCAGGTCTTTGATCCACCTTGAGTTTACCTTTGTGTATGGGGCTAGACAGTAGTCCAGTTTCATTCTCTTACATGTAGCTGTCCAGTTTTTCCAACACCAGCTGCTGAAGAGGCTGTCATCTCCCCATTGTATATCCAAGGCTCCTTTATCAAATATTAATTGACTGTATATGTTTGGGTTAATGTTTGGATTTTCTATTCTGTTCCACTGGTCTGTGGGTCTGTTTTTGTGCCAATACCAAATTGTCTTGATTACTGTGGCTTTGTAGTAGAGCTTGAAGTCAGGGAGTGTAATTCCCCCTGTTTTATTCCTCCTTCTCAGGATTGATTTGGCTATTCGGGGTCTTTTGTGGTTCCATATGAATTTTAGAATTATTTGTTCCAGTTCATTGAAGAAAGCTGTTGGTAGTTTGATAGGGATTGCATTGAATCTGTAGATTGCTTTAGGTAGTATAGCCATTTTGACAATATTTATTCTTCCTAGCCAAGAGCATGGGATGCATTTCCATTTGTTAGTGTCCTCTTTAATTTCTCTTAGGAGTGTCTTGTAGTTTTCAGAGTACAGGTCTTTCACTTCCTTCGTTAGGTTTATTCCTAGGTATTTTATTCTTTTTGATGCAATTGTGAATGGAATTGTTTTTCTGATTTCTCTTTCTGTTAGTTCATCATTAGTGTATAGGAAAGCAACAGATTTCTGTGTGTTAATTTTGTATCCTGCAACTTTGCTGATGTCAGATATTAATTCTAGTAGTTTTGGAATGGAGTCTGTAGGGTTTTTTATGTACAGTATCATGTCATCCGCAAATAGTGACAATTTGACTTCTTCTTTACCAATCTGGATGCCTTGTATTTCTTTGTTTTGTCTGATTGCCGTGGCTAGGACCTCCAGTACTATGTTGAATAACAGTGGAGAGAGTGGGCATCCCTGTCTTGTTCCCGATCTTAGATGAAGAGCTTTCAGCGTCTCGCTGTTAAGTATGATGTTAGCTGTGGGTTTGTCATATATAGCCTTTATGATGTTGAGGTATTTGCCGTCAATACCCATTTTGTTGAGAGTTTTAATCAGGAATGGATGCTGAATTTTGTCAAATGCTTTTTCAGCATCTATGGAGATGATCATGTGGTTTTTGTTCTTTTTGTTGATGTGGTGGATGATGTTGATGGATTTTCGAATGTTGTACCATCCTTGCATCCCTGGGATGAATCTCACTTGATCATAGTGTATGATCCTCTTGATGTATTTTTGAATTCGGTTTGCTAATATTTTGTTGAGTATTTTTGCATCTACGTTCATCAGGGATATTGGTCTGTAATTTTCTTTTTTGGTGAGGTCTTTGCCCGGTTTTGGTATTAGAGTGATGCTGGCTTCATAGAATGAGTTTGGAAGTATTCCCTCCTCTTCTATTTTTTGGAAAACTTTAAGGAGAATGGGTGTTATTTCTTCTCTATATGTCTGGTAGAATTCAGAGGTGAATCCATCAGGCCCGGGGGTTTTGTTCTTGGGTCGTTTTTTGATTACCAATTCGATTTCATCACTGGTGATTGGTCTGTTTAGTTTTTCTGTTTCTTGCTTGGTCAGTCTTGGAAGGTTGTATTTTTCTAAGAAGTTGTCCATTTCTTCTATGTTTTCCAGCTTGTTAGCATATAGGTTCTCATAATATTCTCTTATGATTCTTTGTATTTCTGTGGGGTCCGTCGTGATTTTTCCTTTCTCATTTCTGATTGTGTTTATGTGTGTAGATTCTCTTTTTCTCTTAATGAGTCTGGCTAGGGGTTTATCTATTTTGTTTATTTTTTCAAAGAACCAGCTCTTGGTTTCATTGATTTTTTCTATTGTTTTATTCTTCTCAATTTTATTTATTTCTTCTCTAATCTTTATTATGTCCCTCCTTCTGGTGACTTTGGGCCTCATTTGTTCTTCTTTTTCCAATTTCTGTAATTGTGTCTTTAGACTATTCATTTGGGAATGTTCTTCCTTCTTTAAATAGGCCTGGATTGCAATATACTTTCCTCTTAGAACTGCCTTTGCTGCGTCCCACAGAAGTTGTGGCTTTGTGTTGTTGTTGTCATTAGTCTCCATATATTCTTTGATTTCTGTTTTGATTTGGTCGTTAACGCATTGATTAATTAGGAGAGTGTTGTTAAGTCTCCATGTATTTGTGAGCCTTTTTGATTTCTTTCTAAAATTTATTTCTAGTTTTATACCTTGGTGATCTGAGAAGTTGGTTGGTAGGATTTCAATATTTTTGAAATTACTGAGGTTCTTTTTGTGGCCTAGTATGTGGTCTATTCTGGAAAATGTTCCATGTGCACTTGAGAAGAATGTGTATCCTGTTGCTTTTGGGTGTAGAGTTCTGTAGATGTCTGTTAGGTCCATCTGTTCTAGTGTGTTGTTCAGTGCCTCTGTGTCTTTACTTATTTTCTGTGTGGTTGATCTGTCCTCTGGAGTGAGTGGTGTGTTGAAGTCTCCTAAGATGAATGCATTGCTGTCTATTTCCTCCTTTAATTCTGTTAGTATTTGTCTCACATATGCTGGCGCTCCTGTGTTGGGTGCATATATATTTATAATGGTTATATCTTCTTGTTGGACTGACCCCTTTATCATTATGTAATGTCCTTCTTTATCTTTTGCTACTTTCTTCGTTTTGAAGTCTACTTTGTCTGATACAAGTACTGCAACACCTGCTTTTTTCTCTTTGTTGTTTGCATGAAATATCTTTTTCCATCCCTTCACTTTTAGTCTGTGTATATCTTTGGATTTGAGGTGAGTTTCTTGTAGGCAGCATATAGATGGGTCTTGCTTTTTATCCATTCTGTTACTCTGTGTCTTTTGATTGGTGCATTCAGTCCATTTACATTTAGGGTGATTATTGATAGATATGTACTTATTGCCATTGCTGGCTTTAGATTCGTGGTTACCAAGGGTTCAAGGGTTGCTTCTTTACTATCTAAAAATCTAACTCAACTTTCTTGTTAAGTTATTGTAAACACAGTCTGATGTTTCTTTATTTCTCTCCCTTCTTATTCCTCCTCCTGCATTCTTTCTATAATAGGTGTTTTATTCTTTGCCTTAGTTAGTATTTGGATGGTCTGCTTTCTTTGCTATGATTTTATTTTCTCTGGTGACATCTTTTTAGCCTTAGGTGTGCTTCCATCTAGAGCAGTCCATTTAAGATATCCTGTAGTGGTGGTTTATGAGAGGCAAACTCTCTCAACTTTCGTTTGTCTGGAAATTGTTTAATCCCTCCATCATATTTAAAGGGTAATCGTGGTGGATACAATATTCTTGGTTCGAGGCCCTTCTGTTTCATTACGTTAAATATATCATGCCATTCTCTTCTGGCCTGTAAGGTTTCTGTTGAGAAGTCTGATGATAGTCTGATGGGTTTTCCTTTGTAGGTGATCTTTTTTCTCTCTCTAGCTGCCTTTAATACCCTGTCTTTATCTTTGATCTTTGCCATCTTAATTATTATGTGTCTTGGTGTTGTCTTCCTTGGGTCCCTTGTGTTGGGAGATCTATGAGCTTCGGTGGACTGCGAGACTACTTCTTTCCCCAGCGAGGGAAAGTTTTCAGCAATTATTTCTTCAAAGACACTTTCTATCCCTTTTTCTCTCTCTTCTTCCTCTGGTACTCCTATAATGCGAATATTGTTCCGTTTGGATTGGTCACACAGTTCTCTTAATATTCTTTCATTCCTAGAAATCCTTTTATCTCTCTCTGCCTCAGCTGCTCTGTACTCCTGTTCTCTGTTTTCTATTCCATTAACAGTCTCTTGCATCTCATCCATTCTGCTGTTAAGCCCGTCGATTGCTTGTCTGATTTCTGCATTGTCTTTCCTCAGTTCCCTCACTTCGTCCCTCAGCTCTTGCACATTTCTCTGTAGGTCCATCAGCATGGTTATGACTTTCATTCTGAATTCTTTTTCAGGAAGACTGTGCATTTCCATCCCTTCAGACTCCCTCTCTGGGGTTGTCTGGTTGATTTTGGTCTGAACCATATTCCTCTGTCTTTTCATGGCTATAGAATTGGTCACTGATAGTTGCCACGTATGTCAGCTGGGCTCTTTAAGACTTTAAGAAGAGAAGAAAAAAAGAGAAAAAAAAAAGAAAAAAAAGAAGAAAGAAAGAAAGAAAGAAAAAAGAAAGAAAAGAAAAAACAAAAACAAAACAAAAAAACAAAAAAAATGCCCATTGGACCTAGATTCTGTGGGAATGCTGTAGGTGGCGCTATTGCCCCACTATTTCACAGCTGTGGCTGCGCCGCTCCGCAGGGCCCTTTATTGCTCTGGCAGGGGTGGGAATGACTAGCAGGCTGTTGATCTCAGTGAGAAGTGTAAGTATGGCTACGCTTCCTCAGTCACCAGCTAAGGCGTCTGAAACTCCCCAGGACTCGCAGCCTGCTGGGCTGAGTGTGCTGGGGCAATCCGGCTCTTCCGCTGGCCTCCTGTCTCTTTAAGACCGCTGAAGAAAGCGCGCACTTTTTTTTCCTTCCCGGGAGCCGGCTGCAAGCAACCTGGCGCGTTCCCCGCTCAGATCCTGCCCCTCTGTCTCTCCAATCTCCGCTGCACTGCGCAATGTGGGTCAGCACTCCCCGCGCAGATCACCGGGGCTGGCTACTTCGCGGGGTGTACTTCCACTCCCTCCCGGCTCTGAATCCTCTCCTCCCGCCGGTGAGCTGGAGTGGGGGAGGGCTTGGGTCCCGCCGGGTCGCGGCTCCGTATCTTACCCGCCTCTTGGGGTGCCGAGTCCTCTCGGGTGTAGCTGCACGCTGTGCGCTTTCCTGTGTATTCTCGTCTCAATTTTAGGAATAGATGTATTTGCTGTGTTTTCGTAGATAAATATAGTGTTGGGAGGAGATTTCTGCCACCCTGCTCACACCGCCATCTTCCCGGAAGTCCTACTGTGAAATTCTTAAGAGATTATTATGAACATCAAAAAATGAAGCATAAGCTGTTGTTAAATTTTATCTACGTTTAAGACAACACACTTTGTACCAACATTACCTCTATTATCATATAGTACCTTTCCTCTTAAGAATTCAAAGCATGGGGTGTTCCATTTTATAGGCAAAAAATAAGAGGATCAAGAGGTGGCAGCAGGGTCAAGACTGAAGCCCTCATTGGGGCTTCTCAGATCAGGCAGCCATTCTTTCAACCCACCCATATTGCCATCCAGGTCTTGGAGGTACCTGATGCACCAAGTTTACCAGATTTACTCAAGTTCAGAATCAGAAGGAACATGAATGGCCTGAATTGTTTTGAGAAGTGTTTCATGGAGCAATGTCCATGACCTTCTTCCAGAATCACTTGCCAAGTGACTTGTTACATTTGTTACAATTCCTGGGCCCTACCCCGGGAATATAATTACTGAATATGAATAACTGGGGAGAGGCCCAGGATTTGGTATTTGTAATAATTTCCCCCACATGACCTTGATGAAGCCTAGTGCTTTAGAATCAGTTTCTCCTGATATTGGATCACCCTTTTATGTGGAGACCATACGCTGCAAGGCTGAATGCTTAGGATGTCTTAACCCAAAGAGTCACCCTCCAGGCAACATTCTTTCAGCAACTTGTAAGATACCACAAGCTGTCAGAATGGGCATCATGGAGAAGGCCATCACTGATGGCATTCTGATTATCAGAGGGGGAAGGATCCAACTCCAAATTTCCCAAAGAATGACTACATCAGCAAATGGTTGAGTGAGTAGTAATGCGGCAATGGCCACAATTGTGCACTGTCCGGACAGATGCTGCCCAAGTGTATAACTTACATCCCAGTCATGGATTTGACTTTTGTGGGATCTCTGGTCTGGCATTTTCTAAACCAGTTCACTTACCCTGTATCTGAGGGTTAACAAGGTATTTATGAACAATGCCCATAAAATGCCTCCTTGGGGATACAGCAACTCTTAGTCCAGGGTCAGCTTAGCCATACCTACTAATTTAAGTCTAGTTTAAATCCCTGTGGTTTCTTTTCTTTACAAGCAAAACAAACTCTCATGCTGCTCTGCCTCTAAGGGGCATGGCTAGGAGAAAGAGGCAGGATTTGCAGAAAGCTGAGTAAGGCAGAGAAAAAACCTCAGCCCACCCTCAGATGCCCCTGTCTGAATATACCCTCTGGGGTTTAGGTGCTACCCTCTTCTGAAAATCAAAATGGATTCCACCTGCTGCAGCTCATACTCTGGGTCTTGCCAAGCAGCACGCACAGGGAATAGAACCAAAGGGAAGCCAGCTGCGCCTTCTAATTCTAACAGGGCGCTCCGGCCTTTCAGCACTTGGCCTTCCCCTGCTCCACGCCTTCAGCATACTCCAATCCAACAGCCCCACTTCCTCCACTCAGTGCCTTTAGTCCCTGGTGGTCCACTGCCAGCATGGCTGGAACCATCTACTGGAGCCTTTGTAAGCTGCCACCAAGGCACTCAGCTGGTGTGTTCCACCTTCCAGCCTTCTGCGTTTCCCTCTCAGGTGGTCCTGGGATATTTCTTCATCTCACCTTTACTCCTTTCAAAGCATCCTTGAAATTGTTTCAGGCAGCCTTAAAACTGTCTTTTTAAAAAGAGCAGAGAGTGAGAGATCAGGGAGACTAGATTCAAGGGTGATCTACACTCAAAATCCTCACAATCCACAGTCTTCAGTGAGGCCTATAAATATTTGGATTCTCCAGTGGCTATCTTTACAAGAACAACGTGAATTTTAAATCCAAGTCTCAGATTAATGAAAAGACTCTAATACGACTATGGCTGAGAAAGTTAGCAAAATAAAGAAACTGGTTTCAGATTCTCTGGACTCCATCTGAAAGATAGAGATAGTAATCCAGACCTACTCCTGGAAGCCACTCAAAAGTCTCTAGAAGAGAAACCAAGTGGAGGGAAGTCTAGAATTGCTGGCAGAGTTCAAACTTGGGGCCAAATTGATGCCACAGTAGAGTGATTTATGCATACCTTATGGGGCCCTTCACATAACAACTGTCACTTACTGAGCATTTACTGGTGTCTTGGCTATTAGTTAAATCTTTTTTTCTTATATATATTTTATCTCATTTAATCTTGACAACAGCCCCATTAGTTCATTATTAATTTTATACTTTTTAAAGTTTTATAGATGGGGACATCGAGGCTCAAAGAAGTGAAATGAAATAACTTGCCCAAGGTCACAATACATGGCAAAGCTTGGATTCTAGGCTAGGCCTGTCTCATTCCAATCAAGTCACTCCCCCAAAAAACCAGTAGAGCTGAAGGGACACTGGGCTGCTATCAAAGATTTTTGTTCTGGTCCCAGTTCTACCATTAACAGTGTGTCCTTGCACAACTGGCTGACCCTTAGGGCTCCAATTTTCTCATCTGTAAAATACAGAGCTCAGAGTAGATGGGCTCTAGTATCCTTTCCAAGTGTAATAGTCTCTAATTACAGCTTCACTCCTTCATATTATTATAGCGGCCTTCGGCTGCTTTCTCTGGATTCTATGACACATGGTTGGTCCCAACTAAAATTTATGGGATGCTTAGACCTTGACCTCCCCATTACAACATTATTCTTATGGGTAAAATACAATCTGCTTGACACGCGTCTGCTTTGCCACAGCCCGCGTTATGACACAGTTCCCAAGGCACACTGAGGCAGAGGTGAGGGACTGCTTGTGAGACATTGCCAGAGATAAAAGCAGTAATATTTGCTTGCTGTGTTGTTCTGTGATTATTCTCAGTAAAGGGGAAGAACTGAAAGTTGACTACACATAAATTAAAATAAAAATGTTGATGGTTGTTGACTGTAACAACAAAGACCTTGGAAGATGCAAGTAAATCCAGACATAGCTAGGTTAAAACCACACATCTGGCCCTGAGCAGATTCACGAGTCTCAGCTACACATTGTCAAGCAAGAGAGTGGATCATCAATGTATGACCCTCTAGGGGTTCAGCCTGCCTTGGAGCTGGCTGGATGACATAAAGAACATGGTCACTGGGACAGATCAACAGGAGAAAGGCTCAGGCAATAGATGATAGTCTAGTCTCCAACTTCCAGCTGGGTCCTAAACTGTTGGTAGGCACTGAGCAAGTAACGGCTGGATTTCAAAATAGGACTGCAGGTTTTTGAGTTACAGAAACAGATATATAACATGTTCTTCAGGACTTTCTTGTTTCAGAACAAATACACATATGTTATGATATAGCATTTCCAAAAAATATCCTGAACTAGAATTTCTTGAAAGCCTGCCTGCTCTTTCTAGGGGGACTTTGAATAGAGAAGCAGTAATAAGAACGCCTATGCAGCATTTTGGTTATTTGCAAAGTATTTTCACACTTTGATCCTCATAACATCCCTAAGAGTCACTGAGGTTCCAAAACACTTACGTAAGTTGCCCAAGCTGACATTTGAACCCAGGTCTCCCAAAGGAAAAACACTATCTTCTTTTTTTTTTAATAATTTATTTTGGTATTATTAATCTACAGTTACATGTGCAATATTATGGTTATTAAACTACCCCCTTCATCAGGCCCCCGCCCACCAACCCCATTACAGTCACTGTCCATCAGCGTAGTGAGATACTATAGAATCACTGCTTGTCTTCTCTGAGTTGTACAGCCCTCCCCGTACCCTCTCAACATTACATCTGCTAATCGTAATGCCCCTTTTTCCCCCGTGTCCCTCCCTTCCCACCCAACCTCCCCAGTCCCTTTCCCTTTGGTAACTATTAGTCCGTTCTTGGGTTCTGTGAGTCTGCTGCTGTTTTGTTCCTTCAGAATTTTTTCTTAATTCTTATACTCCACATATGAGTGAAATCATTTGGTACTTGTCTTTTTCAGCTTGGCTTATTTCACTGAGCATAATACCCTCTAGGTCCATCCATGATGTTGCAAAGGTAGGATTTCTTTTGTTCTTATGGCTGAAGAATATTCCATTGTGTATATATACCACATCTTCTTTATCCATTCATCTACTGATGGACACTTGGGTTGCCTCCATTTCTTGGCTATTGTAAATAGTGCTGCAATAAACATAGGGGTGCATATGTCTTTCAAACAGGGATGCTGCATTATGATCTTTTTTTAATAGTTTATTTTGGTATCATTAATCTACAATTACATGTGCAGTATTATGGTGATTAAACTACCCCCTTCATGAGGTCCCCCCCACCAACCCCATTACAGTCACTGTCCATCAGCATAGTGAGATGCTGTAGAGTCACTACTTGTCTTTTCTGAGTTGTACAGCCCTCCCCATGCCCCCTCAACATTACATCTGCTAATCGTAATGCCCCTTTTTACCCCTTGTCCCTCCCTTCCCACCCATCCTCCCCAGTCCCTTTCCCTTTGGTAACATTAGTCTGTTCTTGGGTTCTGTGAGTCTGCTGCTGTTTTGTTCCTTCAGTTTTTTTCTTAGTTCTTATACTCCACATATCAGTGAAATCATTTGGTACTTGTCTTTTTCGGCTTGGCTTATTTCACTGAGCACAATACCCTCTAGCTCCATCCATGTTGTTGCAAATAGCAGGATTTGTTTCCTTCTTATGGCTGTATAATATTCCATTGTGTATATGTACCACCTCTTCTTTATCCATCCATCTACTGATGGACACTTAGGTTGCTTCCATTTCTTGGCTATTGTAAATAATGCTGCGATAAACATAGGGGTGCATCTGTCTTTTTCAAACTGGGCTGCTGCATTCTTAGGGTAAATTCCTAGGAGTGGGATTCCTGGGTCAAATGGTATTTCTATTTTGAGTTTTTTGAGGAACCTCCATACTGCTTTCCACAATGGTTGAACTAATTTGCATTCCCACCAGCAGTGTAGGAGGGTTCCCTTTTCTCCACATCCTCGTCAACATTTGTTGTTGTTTGTGTTTTGGATGTTGGCCATCCTCACTGGTGTGAGGTGATATCTCATTGTGGTTTTAAGCTGCATTTCTCTGATGATTAGCAATGTGGAGCATCTTTTCATGTGCCTGTTGGCCATCTGAATTTCTTCTTTAGAGAAGTGTCTATTCATGTCCTTTGCCCATTTCTTAATTGAATTATTTGCTTTTTGTTTGTTGAGGTCTGTGAGTTCTTTACGTATTTTGGACATCAACCCCTTATTGGATATGTCATTTATGAATATATTCTCCCATACTGTAGGATGTCTTTTTGTTCTACTGATGGTGTCCTTTGTTGTACAGAAGCTTTTCAGCTTGATATAGTCCCACTTGTTCATTTTTGCTTTTGTTTCCCTTGCCCGGGGAGATACGTTCATAGAGAAGTCGCTCATGTTTATGTCCAAGAGATTTTTGCCTATGTTTTTTTCTAAGACTTTTATGGTTTCATGACTTACATTCAGGTCTTTGATCCATTTTGAGTTTAGTTTTGTGTATGGGGTTAGACAGTAGTCCAGTTTCATTCTCTTACATGTAGCTGTCAGTTTTACCAACACCAGCTGCTGAAGAGACTGTCATCTCCCCATTGTATATCCAACGCACTTTTATCAAATATTAATTGACTGTATATGTTTGGGTTAATGTTTGGATTTTCCATTCTATTCCACTGGTCTGTGGGGTCTCTTTTTGTGCCAATACCAAATTGTCTTGATTACTGTGGCTTTGTAGTAGAGCTTGAAGTCAGGGAGCATAATTCCCCCTGGTTCATTCCTCCTCAGGACTGCTTTGGCTATATTGGGTCTTTTGGGGTTCCATATGAATTTTAGAATCATTTGTTCCAGTTCATTGAAGAAAGCTGTTGGTAGTTTGATAGGGATTGTACTGAGTCTGTAGATTGCTTTAGGTAGTATAGCCATTTTGACAATATTTATTCTTCCTACCCAAGAGCATGGGATGAATTTCCATTTGTTAGTGTCCTCTTTAATTTCTCTTAGGAGTGTCTTGTAGTTTTCAGAGTACAGGTCTTTCACTTCCTTCGTTAGGTTTATTCCTAGGTATTTTATTCTTTTTGATGCAATTGTGAATGGAATTGTTTTTCTGATTTCTCTTTCTGTTAGTTCATCGTTAGTGTATAGGAAAGCAACAGATTTCTGTGTGTTAATTTTGTATCCTGCAACTTTGCTGAATTCAGATATTAGCTCTAATAGTTTTGGAGTGGAGTCTTTAGGGTTTTTTATGTACAGTATCATGTCATCTGCAAATAGTGACAATTTGACTTCTTCTTTACCAATCTGGATGCCTTGTATTTCTTTGTTTTGTCATATTGCTGTGGCTAGGACCTCCAGTACTATGTTGAATAACAGTGGAGAGAGTGGGCATCCCTGTCTTGTTCCTGATCTTTGATGAAAAACTTTCAGCTTCTCGCTGTTAAGTATGATGTTAGCTGTGGGTTTGTCATATATGGCCTTTATGATATTGAGGTACTTGCCCTCTATGCCCATTTTGTTGAGAGTCTTAATCATGAATGGATGCTGAATTTTGTCAAATGCTTTTTCAGCATCTATGGAGATGATCATGTGGTTTTTGTTCTTCTTTTTGTTGATGTGGTGGATGATGCTGATGGATTTTCAAATGTTGTACCATCCTTGCATCCCTGGGATGAATCCCACTTGATCATGGTGTATGAACCTCTTGATGTATTTTTGAATTCGGTTTGCTAATATTTTGTTGAGTATTTTTGCATCTACGCTCATCAGGGATATTGGTCTGTAATTTTCTTTTTTGGGGAGGTCTTTGCCCGGTTTTGGTATTAGAGTGATGCTGGCTTCATAGAATGAGTTTGGAAGTATTCCCTCCTCTTCTATTTTTTGGAAAACTTTAAGGAGAATGGGTGTTATTTCTTCTCTATATGTCTGGTAGAATTCAGAGGTGAATCCATCTGGTCCGGGGGTTTTGTTCTTGGGTAGTTTTTTGATTACTGATTCAATTTCGTTGCTTGTGATTGGTCTGTTTAATTTTTCTGCTTCTTGTTTGGTCAGTCTTGGAAGGTTGTATTTTTCTAAGAAGTTGTCCATTTCTTCTAGGTTTTCCAGCTTGTTAGCATATAGATTCTCATAATATCCTCTTATAATTCTTTGTATTTCTGTGGGGTCCGTCATTATTTTTCCTTTCTCATTTCTGATTGTGTTTATGTGTGTAGATTCTCTTTTTCTCTTAATGAGTCTGGCTAGGGGTTTATCTATTTTGTTTATTTTTTCAAAGAACCAGCTCTTGGTTTCATTGATTTTTTCTATTGTTTTATTCTTCTCAATTTTATTTATTTCTTCTCTGATCTTTATTATTTCCCTCCTTCTGGTGACTTTGGGCCTCATTTGTTCTTCTTTTTCCAATTTCAGTAATTGTGTCTTTAGACTATTCATTTGGGAATGTTCTTCCTTCTTTAAATAGGCCTGGATTGCAATATACTTTCCTCTTAGAACTGCCTTTGCTGCGTCCCACAGATGTTGTGGCTTTGTGTTGTTGTTGTCATTAGTCTCCATATATTCTTTGATTTCTGTTTTGATTTGGTCGTTAACCCATTGATTAATTAGGAGAATGTTGTTAAGTCTCCATGTATTTGTGGGCCTTTTTGTTTTCTGTCTAAAATTTATCTCTATTTTTAAACCTTTGTGATCTGAGAAGTTGGTTGGTAGAATTTCGATATTTTTGTATTTACTGAGGTTCTTTTTGTGGCCTAGTATGTGGTGTATTCTGGAAAATGTTCTATGTGCACTTGAGAAGAATGTGTATCCTGTTGCCTTTGGGTATAGAGTTCTGCAGATGTCTGTTAAGTCCATCTGTTCTAGTGTGTTGTTCAGTGCCTCTGTGTCTTTACTTATTTTCTGTCTGGTTGATCTGTCCTTTGGAGTGAGTGGTGTGTCGAAGTCCCCTAAAATGAATGCATTGCTTTCCATTTCCTCCTTTAATTCTGTTAGTATTTGTTTCACATATGTCGGGGCTCCTTTGTTGGGTACGTATATATTTATAATGGTTATATCCTCTTGTTGGACTGACCCCTTTATCATTATGTAATGTCCTTCTTTATCTCTTGCTACTTTCTTCGTTTTGAAGTCTATTTTGTCTGATACAAGTACTGCAACACCTGCTTTTTTCTCTTTGTTGTTTGCATGAAATATCTTTTTCCATCCCTTCACTTTTAGTCTGTGTATATCTTTGGATTTGAGGTGAGTTTCTTGTAGGCAGCATATAGATGGGTCTTGCTTTTTTATCCATTCTGTTACTCTGTGTCTTTTGATTGGTGCATTCAGTCCATTCACATTTAGGATGATTATTGTTAGATATGTACTTATTGTCATTGCTGGCTTTAGATTCGTGGTTACCAAAGGTTCAAGGGTTGCTTCTTTACTATTTAACAATGTAACTTAACTTTCTTGTTAAGTTATTGTAAACACAGGCTAATGTTTCTCTATCTCTCCCTTCTTATTCTTCCTCCTCCATTCTTTATATACTACGTGTTTTATTCTTTGCCTTGAGTTAGTATTTCGATGGTCTGCTTTCTTTACTATGATTTTATTTTCTCTGGTGACATGTTTTTAGCCTTAGGAGTGCTTCCCTCTAGAGCAGTTCCCTCAAGATATCCTGTAGAGGTGGTTTATGGGAGGCAAACTCTCTCAGCTTTCGCTTGTCTGAAAAGTGTTTAATCCCTCCGTCATATTTAAATGATAATCGTGCTAGGTACAACAGTCTTGGTTTGAGGCCCTTGTGTTTCAGTATGTTAAATATATCATGCCATTCTCTTCTGGCCTGTAAGGTTTCTGTTGAGACGTCTGATGATAGTCTGATGGGTTTTCCTTTGCAGGTGATCTTTTTTCTCTCTTCAGCTGCCTTTAATACTCTGTCCTTATCTTTGATCTTTGCCATTTTAATTATTATGTGTCTTGGTGTTGTCTGCCTTGGGTCTCTTGTGTTGGGAGATCTGTGGGCTTCCAGGGACTGCGAGACTATTTCTTTTCCCTGCATGGGGACGTTTTCAGCAATTATTTCTTCAAAGACACTTTCTATCCCTTTTTCTCTCTCTTCTTTCTCTCGTACTCCTATAATGTGAATATTGTTCCGTTTGGGTTGGTCACACAGTTCTCTTAATATTCTTTCATTCCTAGAAATCCTTTTATCTCTCTCTGCCTCAGCTTCTCTGTATTCCTGTTCTCTGATTTCTATTCCATTAACAGTCTCTTGCATCTCGTCCAGTCTGCTGCTAAGCCCGTTGATGGCTTGTCTCATTTCTGCTTTGTCTTTCCTGACTTCCCTCACTTCCTCCCTCAGCTCTTGCACATTTCTCTGTAGATCCGTCAGTATGGTTATGAGTTTTATTCTGAAATCTTTTTCAGGAAGACTGTGCATTTCCATCCCTTCAGGCTCCCTCTCTGGGGTTTTCTGGTTGATCTTAGTCTGGACCATATTCCTCTGTCTTTTCATGGTGATAGAAGTGGTCACTGGTAGGTGCCACATATGTCAGCTGGACTCTTTAAGACATTTAAAAAGAAAAGAAAAAAGGAAAAAAAAGGAAGGAAGGGAAAGAGAAAAAAAAGAAAGAAAGAAAATAAAGAAAAGAGAGAAAAAGAAGGAAAGAAAACAAAAACAAAAACAAAAAACGCCTGCCAGGAGTAGGTTCTGTGAGGATGCTGTAGGTGGCGCTGTTGCTCCACTATTCCGCAGGCGCGGTTGCACCACGCCGCTCCACAGTGCTCTTTGTAGCTCTGGCCAGGGCGGGAACGAATGGGAGGCTGTTGATCTCTATGTCTCAGTGCGGCTACTTTTTCCCCATCGCCAGCCAAGGGGTCTGAAATTCCCCAGGATTCCCAGCCTGCTGGGCAGAGTGTGCTGGGACGATCCTACTCCTCTGTTGGGCCTCTGTCTCTTTAAGACCGGTAAAAAAAAAGCGCGCGCTTTTCTTTTATCCCGGGGAACCGGCTGCGAGGGCCTGGGTGCGTTCCAGCTCAGTTCCTGCACCCTCTGTCTCTCCAATCTCCGCTACACCGTGCAATGTGTGTCAGCGCTCCTGGCGCAGTTCACCAGGGCTGGTTATTTCATGGGCCTGTACTTCCACTCCCTCCCAGCTCTGAATCCTCTCCTCCCGCCAGTGCGCTGCAGTGGGAGAGTGCTCGGGTCCCGTTGGGTCGCGGCTCCGTATCTTACCTGCGTCACGGGGTGCCGAGTCCTCTCAGGTGTAGCTGCAGGCTGGTGTCGTCCTGTATCTTCTGGTCTGTCTTTTAGGAATAGTTGTATTTGCTGTATTTTCATAAATATATTTGGTTTTGGGAGGACATTTCCGCCGCCCTGCTCACGCCACCATCTTCCCGGAAGTCTCTACTCTCTTATTTTCAAAACAAAATAAGGAGAACAAAAAAGTGTCTATACCTATACTTAGGAGGCAAGATAGCTACTGGCCACTTGTCACAGTTGACCTGATATAAACAAAAAGCAGTAGAATCAAAGGGAAGACTACAGAGCACCCAATGAAGTGAGCATGATACTTTCCAATGCGAGAGAGAAATAAGCGCAAACAAGAAAAAAGCAGTATCAAAATAGCCTACGCAAAAGACAACTTTTCCATTTTTTTTAGGTTTCAGATGTTGTCACCACCAGGACCGTGAGTGTCATTGTGTTGAACATGGCTGACAGTGAGGCCAACAAAAGGTAGATCAGGGTCTCAGATGACTCCACCTGAAGTTGAATCAACCAGGACCATAGCCTGCCTAAGACAACCTTAGCCAAAGTGTGGATAACTTCCACTTAGGTGACAACCTCTCAAATGTCCAGAATCAAGTAGTCCCCATGGGTAGAGCACCCTATCTGCCATCACAATGATTCTTGATTATGGGGTTGATACAGATTTGGGCTTGTTTTCTAAGAAATGCCCTTCATCTACATCCACTGAAATACTAATAATAAGTAACCACAAGAGCCAACAACTATATTAGCATTTCATAGTTTACAACCCCTTTCACACACACACAAACACACACCATTTGATCCATAAAACAATCCTCTGGATGTAGGCTGAATGGTTAATATTGTCCCCATTCTACTTATGAAGAAACTGAGACTCACGGTTTATATGACATTCCTAAGCTCACAAAGTTACTAAATAGCAAAGGAGAAACATGAACTAAAACTTCTGACTTCACATTTCATGCTACTTCCAAAATACCAGCCATACCACTGACTCCTTGATTAACATTGTAAATTTTTTCCCATAATATGTTTATCTTTTGACATGGCTGGTCAACATTAGAGATGTGAGGAGCAGTACCAGGCATCCGGTCACATCAATTCTGCCAGGCAGATCTGAAGAGAGACCAGTTGTCAGCCACACTTCAAAGTGACTTGTAAACAGCAAAACCATCATATTCAGCAGAGATGTCTCAGAATAAAAAAGGCTGTGAGAAAGACTGACTCATATGGTTTACAACCTCATGAATACTTTGGATCAGGAGGCTACAATGCTGGCTATTTGAACTGAGGATGAGGGACAAGACCAAGTGTGGAAGCAATAGCAACTCAAGAAACCACTTCCAGCCAAATTGACTAAGGGGAAAATGGGGCAGGTGCAGCAACTCTGCTGACTCAAAGGAACTGGAGGAAAGAATATTACATTTCCTTTAGCTATAATCTCTGGGCTGTCCCAAGTGGTTCCTGATAGTCTCCCTATCCTACAGAATAAAATCTGTGCCCTCATCCCCTTCCCGTCAAGAAAAACCAAGTGACTTCACTCCTTAAGACAGATTCATCATGAATCTGCCCTCAGAAGATTGAACAGGAAGTCTCTGTGGAAACCAGAGACTAGATACTCAAAAGGTATCTAGCTCCATTAGAAATCATATTAGTTATTGTTGTAGTCTATTGCTGTGCAACAAATTACTCTAAAAACTAGTGGCTTAAAAAAAACAACTATAATAACTCAAGTACAGACTGATGGTTGGGGCCAGGGAGCTGGTTAGTTGGGTAGAAGGGCCAAGGGGAGTGACAGGATTCCAAACTTTGATGTTGAATCCTGAAAGTCTTGTGAATATTTTTTTCCTTTTCCTGAATACCTAATGAATTGTGATAATGAAGCCTTGAAAAGCCCCCATCTGGATCCAGGTTGGATCCATCATCTGTTGGTAAGTATATTTGTTCCCTAGGGCTGCCTTAATGCACAGACTAGGTGGCTTAAAACAACAGAAACTTAGACTCTCACAGTTCCGTAGGCTAGAAGTCTGAAAACAAGATGTCAGCAGGGCCAGGTTCCCTCTAAGGGCTTCAGGGAAGAACCCTTCCATGCCTCTTCCTAGCTTCTGGTGGTTGCCCAACAACCCTTGGAGTTACCTGACTTGTGGCTGTATCACTCCATGATCTACCTCCATCTTCACATGGTCTGTCTCCCTCTAGCTGTATGTCTCTCCCTGCCCCCTGTAATTCTCTTTTGGCAATCAATTCTAAGAAAGGAATACTATGTACATAAAGAAACTACATAAAGAAACTTTAGGCATAGAGCTAAGGCAAAATAGCACTGCTTATAATAGCAAGTTCAAAATCAATTCCAATATATATTTCTAGTAATAGGAGAATGGTTAAGAATAGAAGTTAGATTTATATAATGTACTAAGTAGCCTCTAAAATTATATATATGAGGTTTATAATAATGTAGAAAACTCACATTTATTTAACAAGTGAAAAATACACATTTTCCTAAATACTGTAATTGCTTTAGGAAGAGAAAATAAATCTCAAATTGTATATAAAATTTAAAAATTGGAAAGTAATTCATCAAAATATTAACTTTGTTTTAGAATGGCTGAATGATTTTTTATCTCTTAGATTTTACCACTTACATATTTCTGCATAACAAACAACCCCACAACTTATTGCTTAAAATGATGAAAATCACTTATTGTTCTCATTAATATGCAATTTGGACAAGGCTCAGAAGGGATTGGCTCATCTCTGCTTTGTGCAACAGCTAATGGGATCCCACTGGGACTGAAGGACCTGTTTTCCAACATGACTCGATAACATGGCAGTCAGCTGGGAGCTCATTTGGAATTGACCAGGGGCCTCAGTTCCTCTCCAAGTGGACTTCCCCATGGGGCTGCTTGAACTTCCTCACAGCATGGCAGCTGGGTTTCAAGAACAAGTGTTCCAAGAAAAGAGAAGTAGAAATTGCCAGTCTTTTATTGGCTGGGTTTGGTAACTAGCACACCATCACTTCTGCCATATTCTATTGGTGAAGCCATCACACAACCTAATGTTTAGATTTCAGGGCAGCTGAGTTTTCTTGATGGGAGGAGTGTCAAAAAATTTGTGGCCACCTTTAATCTACCATTATAAGTTGTCATTTTCCAAATTTTCTTTAATGAGTACTATTTCAAGTACAGGCATGTGAAGTACCTTTGAGATGCTTTTGTTTGAAATGATGAAGATCCCTAACATAAACTCTCTGATAATTCAGAAAACTACTAGGAATAGCAAATTTCTCTACTCTTTGCCCTTAAGCCTCTTTTGTACCTGTATATGTCTACACGTCTACACACACACACACACACACACACACACACACACACACACACAATCTCCCATCTTTAGGTACTTCTCCCCTGGCCTGGTCTTCGCTCAGTTTGGGGAGGGTGTTGAGTAAAATTGGTGAGGGTTTGAGGGCTACTGACCCAGGCTGTAGGTATACATCTAAGCAGGCACCTGGGTGCCCTCCTCTCCTCCTACCACATCTGACTTGTTGGTTATTAAACAATGAAGGGCTCGCAGTTGTCTGAAATATTCATATTGATTCTTAAAAGCTTTTCTCAAATTGGCTGAAGTCTCATAATACTTGTCTTAAATTACAAAGAAGTGCTCACCTTTGGATGCTGCCTCATGTAATTGTGGAGCTAATCTCTTTAGTTTTTAATGGGACAGAAGGCTAATGGTCTTTCAAAGAATAAATATTAAGGTCTGACTACAAAGCAGTAAGATCAGCTTCCTAAGATTAAGTGGGAGTCACTGTGTTAGAGGTTTTGGTTTATTTTGTACTATTTGGTATTGTGTGTGTGTGAATGTGTTGATTTTCAAATATGAGTGGCCCAATTTTATAGAGTCCCCTTGGGAGATGAAGACCTCCTAGCAGCACCTGCTATCCCCAAATTCTATCGAATGCTATGGATCCTCTCTACAGAAAAGTGTGCATGAACATAAGCAAAGTATGCTGCATACTTAGGGGGTTCAGACATCCTGCCTAGGTTAAGAAACCCCACACTAGACATGTCTCAGATCTTTGGTGACAAGACAGGAGGTGAGCAACTGAGGAGGTCATGGTGGCTTAGGGCTTGCTGGCCCATGACAGGATAAGCATAGGCAACTGTTTACAATCCCGCTTCTTCTTTGGGCCATCACCACAGTTAGCTGTGAATAAATCCCAATAGAGAAAGGCGAAGCAGTCTGGATACAGACCAAGCTTCTGCATTAATGATCCTCCTTCCCATCTATGAGAAAGAAGCATTTCTCACACCTAAATCTCTTCCCATCCTTTCCTAACCCTTCCCTGTTTCTCTCTTTCCTGCTGTCAAATATTCAATGAGCACCTTTTTAACACCTTTCTCAGGGCTAGGGTCTAGGGACACAAATGTGAATAAAATACAACTACTCTCATTCATTAAACAAATTCACTGAATATTCACAGAACCACATGTGCTTTTTTTGTTGTTGTTTTTTGTTTCTTTAGAGGCATTTTATTTAGACAACTAAAAACAATTAGATGTTCGGCACATGTGCTTTTAGTCTTTACAATCTACGTCCAGCAGGGGAAACACACACACTCAGGCCCACAAGCCATGCACATATATACATTTACAATGCAGTATAAAGGATGGCTATAGTGGAGAGATATATAACCAACTATGAGAGTACAGGAGGGAGCAACTAATTGTCTGCCAGGGTGGGTCACAGAAGGCTGCTCAGGGAAGGTGAAATTGATCCCCATACCCAAAAAGAAAAAGGCAGATAGGGAAGGAAGGGACAATATGTGCAAAGGCATTCAGATGTCAAAGAACATGGTATTTTCTTGGTTTAAAGTAGCTGGACATTAGAAGCATGTACAGCATCAGCAGGAGTTAAGTCAAGAAAGACGGGGAGAGAAGTTAAATCAAGAAAGATGGGGAGAGACCAAATCCTAAATGTCCTAAGTGCCACACCAATGGTTAGAACCTCTGGGAGGCTCTAAGCAGGAATGCAATGATAGGTTTTGGTTTTAGAAAGCTAACTCTGATGGCAGAAAAAAAGATGGGATTAGATGACCAAATGAAAAACAGGGAGATTTGTTGGGAGGGAGGCTCCTGAGAGATCCTGGTGAGGAATAAAAGAGGGTCTAAATTCTAGCAGGAGCAGTAGTAAAAGAGATGAAGGTCAGATATGAGAAATTCATAAGATAGCATGGATAGCCAATGATTAAATAAGGTGGGAGGGGGGTGAGGGAGGGGTCATTATTCTGATTTCTGGGTTCTTTCTTTGAGCAAACAGAAATGTAGTTGACCAAGATACAGAGTATAAGGTTGTATGGGGTGAGATAAGGCCGGTAGGGCATGAGAGTGAGGGCCTGTGAGATAACCAACTGGAGATGTCCATCCTGGTGATGGGACTACAGTGGTTCTAAGATCCTTGCCCACCAAAATCAAGATGGAAATCCTTATATGCATTTTGCCAATCCTGCATGGATAAAACAATTTTTTTTTGTAAAACTCTCTTGAGTGAGATAGATAATCTCAAGCAAGAAAAGGGACATTTGTATGGTGGACAACAATGAGAAAACTATCTTTGTGCTAAACTTGCCTTTCTTTCCCCTTACATCATAGCAGACTCTGCCAAGACCTCTAGAATCAACTTTTTATTCCCATCTCCAACCCTCTGCAGCATTTTTTGGCTGTGCAACACGAATACTTCCATATGGTGCAATATTCAAGTTAAAATGGGAAAAAATATGAAATGAAATGCTTTCAGTATATTTTATCCAAGAAGCAATAAATTTACAAATCCTAAGCAGCTGGAACAAAATATTGGTCTATAATTGATTTTGGATAAAGTACATTGCAGCAGGAATAGGAAACTTGTTAATTACTGATGTTAGCGATCTTACGTGTCTTCTTACAGCCCTGCCAAACTATAACATCAGATTATTTGACATCTTGAACCTCTTTGGTCTTGTCTATAAAATAGGTTTAGCAATTTACCTACTTACTGATAAGGATTAAATGATCTAGTGCAGGGAAAGAGCATAGAGTAGTACTCATCCGATGTGCGCACACAGCAAATTTAAGCTTTTCCTCTTTTACCTATGACCTATAAACTAATTGCCAAGAAAGGGAATGGGATGAGGATGGCAATAAGAGGGATGAAGGACAGAGAACAGTTTCCAAGAATGAAGGTTTCTAGGATTTATTTATGGAAGAATGCCCACTGCTACCTCAAAACTGTAGAAGCAAAAATACTGCATGAGTGCAATGGTTGTTAAAAACAGAGTTCTCTAGGAAGGGACAGGTATGCGAAGCCTACAGCATCAGGAGTTTTCTGATAAATATTTTGGATCATCACTAATTTTGATAATTATTTAATTTTCGAGGACAAATGAGGGCAGGAAAGCAGAAGGCAAGAGTACTAAAACACCTGAATTGTCCAGTGAGGACTATCTGATAATTCAAAAACTACCCCAGGTCTACGTGAAATCAGTCCACAGAATTTTATTCTATTGACTCATTATTACTTTGAACAAACTGCCAACTTTTTAGTTTTTTAGTCACAAAAGCACAAGGATCTTTTACAATGATTTTTAATGTCTTGTACTTATATAGCTCTTACATTTACAAAGACCATTTATATATCTTTTTAATGTAATATTAATGTATTAATGTAATACTGATAAAAATCTGGCAAAGTATAAAATCAGGCAAAGTTCTATTTTAAAATAGCAAATATTTAATGTCTATTTACCACATGCTGGGTGCTATATGAAATAATCTATAAGGAGTGTCTCATCCAACCCTTTTGACAAACCTACAAGGATGGTACTATTATCATCTGAAGCTAGAAGAGAGAAGTTTAATAACTCTCCCAAGATGACTCAGACAATAAAGAGCAAATCCAGGATTTGAACCCATATTGGTCTGATTCAAAGCCTGCTTCCTAACTCTTAACCAC
Source organism: Smutsia gigantea (assembly GCA_032199065.1). NCBI lineage: Eukaryota > Metazoa > Chordata > Mammalia > Pholidota > Manidae > Smutsia > Smutsia gigantea. The sequence continues at coordinate 689,595 of JAVSCE010022659.1, read as the reverse complement.
TGTATTCTGCTGTTGAAAGATAATTAGACACACATTCTTTCCTAGTATGGCCATGCTTTTAGTTTGAATTCAGCCTAATTATTTACAGTCATGTAAACTATTGTGAAATTATACAGAAATATTAAGCTTTTTGATGTCCATTTCCATATTACACTCCTAGAATTGCTCAAGACAGATGAACAGCTCAATGTACATTCTCCCCCAAGGTTAAGAGAATCTGTACAGGACCAATCATTTCTGAATAAAATTTCCAAGAACCTAAAGTACTTGGTAATAGGAGAATCTGTTTCTTATTTACTTATAATACAGTTTAATAGTTATAGGTAAGAAAATGTAAGCACAACTTAAGTGAATTGAGTAACTACCAATCTTTTGAATGGCTCAATAACACAAAGGACAAAATCTGTCCATAAAAATGTATTTTTTATTTCCTTAAAAAAAACCTGTCCAATATCCTACCCCCTCATGCAATCAGCTCTCATATGAGATTCTTCAAATTTTACGTTTTTTCCATTCTGGCTCATTTTTTGCTTCCTCATCATCAGATTCAACTTGGGCAAACATGGTTTTGGGCTGGGTCCTAAAAGAAAGTTAAAAAGAAGGGAAAAAATTTAGTTGGCAAGTGTTTATTAGACTTTGCTACTTTCACCAAGTGTAAGCACATTTGGGGAATCAATTGCATCTCAATTATTAAATATCAATCATTAAGCTTTGCCAAATATCAGTGGTAAAGAAAAGGTTCATAGAAATCTAATGACATTCAAGAAAAAAGCCAAAGATTCTTTTAAAGGTTTTCCTTTAGCAGCGGAGTAGGTGTGCTGACCTTTTCCTTAAATAAAATAAAAATGTATCGAATTCAGGGGAGCCTCATATATACATAACCACCTTCCCCCTCAAACTCATGCTAACTGGGACTTCTGGGAGGCCAAATTATAGTCACCAATCAAGAATCTACACAATCTTAATTTATAGCTCTCCTGGCTCTGCCTAGACTTAAACAGTCCCAAATACATGTGATTATGCTACACACAAGTGAGAGAATTTGAATTAATAGTTTTCTTATCTAATGAGTTCAAAATAATAAATAACATAGGTAGTATGAGCACTGCCAGCAAAAATAAAAAACAAAACAAACCAATGAACATTCCCCTCATGCCAATCCCCAGATCAGTGCGTGGAAACGCTGAGCATGTTAGGGCACGTCACTGAGCAGCGCTGCTCTAACACTGGCAACAAGCATATCAAGCAGTCCACCAGGACTTCCTGTGCTTTGTAAACACACCTGGTTCAGTGCCATTCCTTTTTATACTATTCACACAGAAAGTAATTCCCAAACCTGCTAACCAGTTGTAATTTATGCCCTTTTTGGTCCTCTTGCTGCAGCCTTTTAAAAAATGGCTCCATCACATTTTGAGGAAACCTTAAAACATTGCATCTGAAGATGATATATTTTACATTATATCTTCATTTAGAGTTCAATTCAGTATAGCAAGGTAATCCCAGAATGGTAAAAGTAATGACAACAATAATTCCTTTTATTTGGCAAGTGAAAACAGGGTTAAAATCTGATATTACTTCTTGCTGTTTGTTATCCTGGGGAAAAAGTATAAACCATCCACATTCATGCTAGTGCTATTCTGATGTAAACCATGTACTAGAATTCTGCATGCATGTTATTCACAATTCCTGCCTCTCCAGTTAACCCACATACCTAGAGCCCAAGCTGTTGCCATACACAATCCAGTTGGTTAAACTTCTTGTCATCACTTCAAGACACAGTTATGACATCTACAAACAAGTCAGAGCTCTAAGACTTCCAAAGGCAGCTGCAGATTTTCATAGGTCCTGAGTTGAAGAGTTATTGAAAAGCAGGACCCCTGGCTTTCTAACATGCTACAGTAAGGCAATTGGTGTGCACGACACATTTCTTCTTCTGGCAAAGATGCTAAAGGTATGGACAAACCCACATGGTTTAAAAACTCCTTTGAATTAGATATTTTATTTCTAAGGGGGGGAAAAAGAACACAGTCTTCTAAAGATATCTGGCAAGGCTTTATAAGACACCAGCTCATCAATGTTAGGCATAATGAGACTAAGTACTAAGAAATTGTAAAGATGCTTTTCTGATACTAAAAAAAATGAATGACAGATTACAGAAAGAAAAAATAGCCTTTTAAAGCTCTAGGTTATTTAAGTAGTCACTTTCTTATATTCCACCTACTTCCAAAAGTATTCTTAGCAGGTTGGTGGCTAACAATGAAGGGCATGGAATCAATGCAACTATCTGACAAGAGGCAGAAAGGTAGTAATGATTACAAAGAGGCATGGGGAATGGAAACATTCTATAGTCTTGACTGAAGTAGTGATTCCACAGGTTATATATTTGTCAAATCTTGAAATGGGTGTATTTTATGGTAGGTAAGGTATACCTCAATAATGTTGACTTACAGAGAAAATCAAAACAAAACAAATGAGTAGGAAGTCAAGAACCAAGGAATAAAAGGGTATGTAACTGAGCAACCCTCAGTCAAGCAGCCAAAAGAAAAAGCAAGTAAGTCAGAAGAAAAAGAAAAGTATCAGTTTTTCAAAGGAGATTCATTTTCTACCCTAGCACTGAACTCAACAATTCACTGAGTAAATTTTTACATCAGGGTCTCTTAGACTGTCACTTTCAATTCCCAGGCCACAAGAATTTCCTCTGTCCTTTCCAGGTATTTCAGCTTAAGGGATATCAATTTGTTTGGAAGGTGGTATGATCCTCTTTATGAAACACCATAAAATTTATTTTCAATTTCGCTTTTGAATAACAATGTTGCCAGCAAAATAATCACATTATGTATATGTAACATACCTAATTAGCCTTCAAGTAGCCATTCTCCCTTTCCCCAAATTGCCCAAATCAAGGCATTAACCAATGTCCAAATTTTCCCAGGAATTCTTATTTACCACTTGTTCTTTCATTTTGTTAGCCAGGTAGGGAATAACTAAGTATAAATTAGGCTACCTTCAACAAATGGTGTTGCCAAAATTATATATCCATATGCAATGAATGAAATTGGACTCTTACCTTACACCATAAACAAAAACTAACTCAAAATGGGTCAAAGACTTGAACCTAAGAGCAAAAACTATAAAACTCTTAGAAGAAAACATAGAGAAAGCTATATTCTATTAGACAATGGCAATGGTTTACTTGATATGAAAAGCAAAAGCACAGGCAACAAAAGAAAAAGACGTAAATCAGACTATATCAAAATAAAAAACTTTTTACATCAATGGACACATCAATATTGAAATAGCAACCTACCGAATGGGAGAAAATATTTTCAAATCATGTATTTGCTAAGGCATTAATATGTAGAACATATAAAGAGCTCCAATAACTCAACAAGAACAACAAAAAACCCCTGAACAACACAATTAAAAACTGGGCAAAGGACTTGAATAGACATTTCTCCAAAGAAGATAGGCAAATGACCAAAAAGCATATGAAAAGATGCTCAACATCACTAATCATTATTTAATCTGAAATGCAGATCAAAATCACAATGAGATAACACCTCACATCCATTAGAATGGCTACTATCAAACAAACAACAACAAAAATAGAAAATAACAAGTGTTGGCCAGGATGTGTAAAAACTGAACCCTTGTGCAGTGCTGGAAATGGAAAACGGTGCAACTGCTATGGAAAATAATCTGGTGGTTCCTCAAGAAATTAAAAATAGAATCACCAGGTGATAGAACAATTCCACTTTTGGGTATATGCCCAAAAGAACTGAAAGCCGGGTCTTGAAGATATATTTGTATACTCATGTTCAGCACATTATTCAGGATAGCTAAAAGGTGGAAGCAACCTTAGTGTCCATGGATGAATGAATGCATAAACAAACTGTGGTATATACATACAATGGAGTATTATTTAGCCTTAAAAAGGAAGGAAATTCTGACACATGCTACATGGATAAATCTTGAAAACATTACACTAAGTCAAACATGCCAGTCACAAGAAGACAAATATTGTATAATTCCACTTACACGAGGTATCTAGAGTAGTCAAATTCATAAGAATGAAAGTAAAATTCTGATTGCCAGGGGCTGGGTAGAGGGGAAAATGAAGTTGTAAGAATAAAGTTTTAGTTTTGCAAGGTGAAAAGAGTTATGGAGTTGGCTGCATAACAGTGTGAATGTACTTAACACTATTGAAATGTACACTTAAAAATGGTTAAAATGGTAACTTTCATGTTATGTGTATTTTACCAAAATTAGAAAAAAATTACTTCAATTAAAATGTAAAAGGACTATGCCCTTGGTCTTGGAAATAAGAAAGAACAAACCTACTACCTGGATAAAAAGGAGGCACCCTGGAGAGGGCCTCAGCCTCCATCCTGGGCCTGGGCCTGGAGCAGGGCTTCTTAAACCATCTGTGGTGCAACATCAGTCTTTGTTTTCCAATTTCCAATCCCCCTACCAACAAAAATTTTATTTCTAGAAAAATATAGACTACAAAATACAAATCCAAATTTTTATGAGATTCAATAAATGTATCAAATTGCTATAAAATTTTCGGAGTGCCTACTCTTAATTCCTACACTTATTTCGTCAGTACTGGTTGGTGGAGCAGCACTTGCTGGGAGCGAGCCCTCCTCTACCTTGGCAAAACAAAGCTGTAAAGCAGGGCTCTGAAACTAGCCTGTGGTGTAGGAATTTATCTTTTTAACATAAACTTTAACACATGATGTGCTTCCTCCAATTGTAAGAAACCATTTCTCCTATGTGGAGAAAGTTGGTCCTGTCAAGGAATGAGCTTGAAGCTGCCCTCTCACAGGCCCACTCTTCAAGGAACAATCTTAATTCTGGGGATCTAGGAATGGGGAGATGCCCACAGAAGGAAGTTCCAATCCATCCTGCCCCCCAACACCCTCATTCCAATCCATCCTGCCCTCAACACCAGCATTCTTACAGCATAGCTCAGAACCTTCCACAAGAGTGGTATGGTGTCTGCTGAATAAAGACTAGGTTCTTCAAAAAAGATTATTTGACTTCAGCACATGGAACATCTCTGTCTAGTCTACAGAATGCCAGAGTTTAATATAAAGAAAGAGAAATTATAGCTTTAAATGTTGCAGCTATTCTTTCTTTTCAGCAACTATTATCTCTGAATTTATTTCCAGCAGTTATTCTTCTGAGAATTTTTGGAAATCCACATATGAGGAAGACCAACAACATACTTCAGTTCAGGATTATTTAGGGCATTTAAAACAGATTTCTTCAGTCACCATTTTTAAAGACAATGAGGAACAGAGATCATTGGGTGAGTTCTAGCAAGAGTTAGGAATAGAATCAGGAGATTTCTTCCCTGGGGGAATTGCCTAAATTTGCCCTTGGCATAGAGAACTACTATAAAAGTAAATTAACAACATCAAGCAGGAGTGAAATGACACACACAAATAGACAATAACGTAATGGTTTTGAAAACCCTTAAAAGCTGGTCCAGAAATTCCTGCTCTTAAAACCAATAAGAAACCAGAAAATAAACAACAAAAAAACCCCCGAAGTCTCTATTAACATTGTCACTGGCCACAAAAATTAATTTCTTTCTAGGTAGCTTGAAGAAATGGAATTTGTACACTGATCTTAACAGACTCTTTTGGGTGCTTCCATAAGGAAGAGGAGAATCAAACTATATGGGCACTGAAGACATGGCATCAACTCAAGAAATACACATAGAAATAAATACATAATATAAATATATTCCACTGCTTTGAGAAGTAATTTCCATTACTCACTCATTTCCTGTCTTCTATTATTTCCTCCAGAATTCTATACTTCCTTTCTCAAGAGATAGGAAGTTGTCAACTTTCAGCCTCAGGGCAGATTTGTCTCAGTTGCCCAAAATGAAAGCCTATAAAGGGACTAACTTGAAGAAAAAGGAGGTACACGGAACATTCCATTAAGCCAAAGGTGTAATTACTGTAGGTGCTCAACAGGGTAATGCGAATAAGGTAAGCCTTAGTAAGATCCAGTGAAGTACCTACGTTACTGACATCAGTTGTATCCAGACTTTTTACTGGTTTATGGCCCACCCTCACCCATTTTTCTATGTGTTTACTGAAAATTTAAACTTATAGAAGGATGATGTGAAGCTTGTGTTTTCCAATTTGATTAACCCACTTGGCAAACAATGCTTCACTTAACTATATATGCCAACTTGTTTACTAAAGTTACCAAGAAAAGGAGAACAGATTAGATATCAAGTTATTATGGTTTATATTATGATTAAGTAAACTAATCAAAGGAGGGCTGAGGGTTTTTTGTTTTATTTTGTTTAACTTCAGTAAACTCTGCATTTGCTAAGAGTTAACATTTCATGAAGCAAATACAAAAGCTTAAGTAAATGTCTCAAACCAATAAATTCTGATTAACTGATGCTTTGTGCTGATTAATTTTCCCTTTAGAACATTTTTTAAGCTGAATTCTCAAAGTTATTTGTACAAAGTAAGTCTTTTCCAGCAACTGTATGCTACAGAAAAATGACAGAAGCCCAAGAGAAACCAAGCCCCTCTTCAGTGTTTCCATTATGAGGAATTTTGTGTAGCTCAGTAAAGAATAAAGACTCCTCTTGTAATTTCTAAAAGGTCATTTTTGGGGTGCACTGTTTGTGCAAGAAATTCAAAGTGTTAGCAGGGCCGTCCTAACTAAGCTCTATCCTAGGCTTTCTACACTCCTCTAGTACTCAGGCTAGAGTGAAATCTCAAAATGTTTTCAGCTGCAATGGAAAGCCCACAGGTCAAATCTTTTTAACTGTGGATATTCCTCTGATACAATTCATTCAAAAGGCATAAAGCAAGCTCCAGGGTAAATGAATGAGTCTAAGGGGAAGTCACTTGTAATATTTAGTCATCAGTATGTGAATATAAACCACAAGCTTTATTGGCCCAGGGCCCATTGTTTTTTATGAAGGAAAACCTCAAAGCCAAAGTCAATTATAGCCATGACTTGACAATCAGACACACTTGTTAGCCCTGTTAAAATGAATACGGTCCAGATGAACTCTGACCCAGCATCTCAATTGCAGAATTATTAAGATTAAATAAAGGGCTTGACCAAAAATTCCACTTGAAATGGTCCCTTCTTCTGGTGAAGAGCTAATCAAAGATCTTTTTTTTTTTAAATACCGGGGAAGGATAAGTAAATAAGAGGTAACATGATGTTTCTAGATAAAGAATGTTCTATTTTCTTCAGGAAATGAACACATAATATTTTGGAAAGGAGATAAACATATCTCAGCCTCATTAATAGGACATATAACTCAGAATGCTATATGTGAGAGTTCAAAAGCTAGGTTAAGGGTGGAGAAAGGGACATATGTGAAACCTGTGGAAACTGGAAACAAAAAAAGAGAGGAAAAGAAAAACAAAAAGAACCCTCTAAAATCACCATTTGTTACTCTACCCACAGCTGGGTAAACAAGTTAGAATAATAAAATGTTGAACAATCACATGGGCCTGAGGCAGCCCAGGTATCACCAATGCCCTAAGCTCACATTTACATAATGGATGACAGTGGGCCACAATTTCTATTCAAAATCAGGTATGAAATTGGCATTAGTGCTGCCCTCCTCCCTTACTTCATACACAGGGAAATAGCCTCAGTGACAGTATGTGAATCACAGAGCAGGAGCTAAACCCCAGGACTTCTGGTTCTCAGTACAGTGTTCTTGTGCTTTGTCATGCTTACTTATACAATAATCTTTTCAGCTTCACTATTACTCAACTTTTCTAATAACTACTATCAGTTACTTTGTGATGAGAAGCAGTACACCACAGTAGTCAAAAGCCAAAGCTTGATTCTGAAGCCAGACTGTTTGCGTTCAAATCCCCATTCTGACACATTCTACCTCTGTGGCTTTGGTCAAGTCATAAGCCTCAATTTTCTCATCTGTAAAATGGGAACAATACCACTTACCTCATAGGGCTGTTGTGAAGATTAAATGAATAATATACATAAAGTTTTTAAACAAGTTTGGATTGGCAGAAGTATAATAAAAGTGTCCTTACTATTATATCCCTTGTTCTATCAGGTATTCCTCACTTCATATATTAAGTATGTTTTCAAAAAAGTTGTGTGTAGAAAATACTTGGTAAAATAATGTATCAACTATAACAGCAGCATGCTATTAAAAAAAATAGGGGAATTGGTTATGCAAATAATTTGTCTTCAATATGAATTTCTATAATTGAAATAATACATATATTTGAATTTTCTTAAGGATCAATCTTCCATGGTTTATTTTAAATGATTATTTTTGTATTATTACCAAACTTCAGTGCACAAAATAATCACGTGGGGAACTTCTTCAGATGCAGATTCCCAGCCCCAATCTCACAGAATCTAACTATGTTGATCTGGGGTGGAATCAAGAAATGTGCATTTTTAACCTTTCCATTCCCACCCCTGATTTCCTATGATGCAGGCAGCCCACAAAACCACTTTAAGAAGTACTAGTCTCCACACAGGAATATTATGGACCATGATGATTAGTCACCTAACTATAACTTAGGAAAAAAGTTGTATTTTTCTCTGTGGGTTTATGACTCTTACTGATGCAAATAACATACAAACCTGTAGACACTCAGAGTAGTCTCTTTAAATACTGCCTGCTAATTCAACATGACTTTAAATGGATCCTTTATAGAATGGCATTTTAAAATACACACACACACATCCATGTATCCTGTATCACACAACACATGCACACTGAAAATTAAATTGACTGAATCAGCAATAATGGCAGCTTATCTGGCAAGAAAAGGGACCGTGGCTGATAGAGCTGACAAGCTGACAGGCTGCTGGTCAGGGTCCAGGCTCCCACACACATCTATCCCTGTCTGATATGTAAGCTACAGTCTGCCCACTCCCCAGCCAGCAACTTTCCCCTTCCCTTCAGCCACATCTTTTAACGAGAAACTGTAATCCAATCCACCCATGTGTGGCTGAACAGAGTCCTCTGTGATGCTGCTGTGTTTTAGAACTTTCATGGCTGTTACATCGCTACTGCCAGGAATGAAACTTAAAAAATCAATTTATGTAAAGTGTTCAAAGACTCTTTGTTATCATCACTGGAGAAAAAAGGTAAGTATATGTCATGTGCAAAGAGGTAATTTGTGTCTAATAGTGCTTTTCTGTGATAAAGCAAGATACAGTAAATCTTCATTTCATCACTTAAAGAGGTCAGCTGCAGTGAAGAAAAACAACCAGACACACATTCTCAATTACAGTGACCTTTATGAAAAGATCCTTTTAAATATTAGCTTCCCTTCAAACACTTTGCCACTTGGCAGTAAAGAGTATACTCTAGCAGGTGAACACAGAAGAAATAGCACTGCAGTCTGGCTAACAAATTACATACCACAGACAGTGCCATGGACTTAGTATGCAATAAACGAAAGGTGAAAAAATTGTGTGGAAGGAAAAACATGGGAGCAAAATGCAACATCAGGATGGTACATTAAGAGACAGCACAGTCCTCTGAAAAGTTCATTAAATTAGGGATCAAAGTGCTGAAGTTTAGTTGTAGCTGCACTCATTATTAAATTGCAAGTTTCAGTCTCCTCACATGTAAGGTATGACAATACCTGTTCTACACATGTTGCAGAGCTAATATTAAACTAGTGAATCATTTGATTATAAATATAGTTAAATAACCTACAATGCAGGAAAGTATCATTAGGTAACAGTCACCAAACAAAAAGAACTTCTGCTTCAATTAATTCTATCTAAAGACAGCTGAAAATCTGGATGAATGATTTTCCAAGAAAATAGTAATTACTGAGCAGACTCAGAAGAGTCAAAATCCAAATAGACTATTTACCAGGAGGGGATAGAAAAGAGAGAGAGAAATAAAGGGAATACAACATACCCTCCTTTCCACAAAAGTATCAGCCTTTGACAGTTTCATAGCTGAATTCTATCAAACCTTTACAAAGTAGGTAGATTTAATGGAATTCAAAATAGTTTAAGAATATATATATATATAAAAGAAAAGCATGCAAAATTTTTATGAACCCAGCCTGACTCCTGACAAGGAATAAACCATAACTATGGGAGGGTCATATCACAGATGCTTACCAATATTAGGAAATTCAATAATACAGTTCATCATATTAACTGACCAAAGTAGAAAAATCACATGATCACTTCCACTGAGATACGATAAAGAAATTCAATAAAAACTTTAGCATCTATTTCAGATGATCACACTCTAGTCTTCTATGCTGTTTTCTTTGCAGGGGATGCTCCTCCCTTGTGTATATGCATGGCTCCCTTCCTCATTTCATGCAGGTCACTAGCAGAGGTTCCTTCCTGATCACCATACCTAAACAACAGAACCTTTCTCTTCCTCTGGTTACTCTGGGTTCCCTTGTCCTCATTTGAGCTTTCTTCTTTGCACTTGCTATCATCTAACACTTGTGATACTTTTTATTGTCTCTACCTACTAGTAAATAAGCTCCATAAAAACTGCTGTATCCTCCACAACCTAGAACAGTACCTGACACATAATAGGTGTTCAATAAATCTTTATTGAATGACTAAAATAGAAATATGGATTTTTCCTTAATATCTTGTGTGCTTTCAAACATTTATCATGCTTTATGGGTGAAATACCATTAAATTGAACAATATAAAGCTGCTGATAGTTGACTTTTTCCACCTATAAAAAGGCCAATTACATGTTTTAACCCAGTAGAGTCACTCCTGTTAAAGCTTAAAGTAAGAAAAGGTGTAAACTATCACTGATATTACTTAATATTTTTCTGGCAGTATTACAATAGGTATAAAATAGGTAAGATAAACAATAGGTATAAAAATTGGAAAGGAAAAGGTAAACATATCATTATTGCATATGATAAAATCTTATGCCTGTAAATAAATTAAGTAAACATTATAACAATAGCAAAACACAGTAAATAGCTGGATATGAAATACCTATATACAGATTAATAATACATGTATGTGTAGTCTCCTGGCATTCCCATACACAAAGGACTTTACAAATTCAGCAGAAGAAAGATCCTATTTACAACAGCACAAAAAGATAAAATAACTAAAAATAAAAGGTGAAAGATTTATATGAAGAAAACTTAAAAACACTACAGAGGGATAAAGAGATGTGACTAAATAGGAAGACATACCCTGTTTTTGGTATAAAATAATCAATATGATAAAACTCTATCTATATTAATACATACATGTAACTCAATTCTCATAAAAATAGCACCAATACTTTTTTTTGGCGGGTGGAAGTTTACTAGATTAACATGTATGGAAACTTGCAAGGATAGAAAAGTTTTGATAAGAAGAATAATGAAAGCAGGAAGTCCTACAATAATGAAAGCCATTTGGTACTGGCACTTTAAGACAAGTTAGCCAGAAATTGGCTAAAATTCATGTTAAGTGCAGTGTGTATGATAAAGATGTGATTTCAATTCAATGACAAAGAGTGTTGTATCAGCTGGCTTATCAGCTGGAAGAAATTTAATTGGAGCTCTACTGTGGTAGGCTGAAAAATGGTCCCCCCAGAATATCCACCTTAAATTCCTGGAACTTATGAATATTACCTTATTTGGAATAAAAGGTCTTTGCAGATGTGATTAAGTATCTTAAAATGAGAAGATAATTCTGGACTATCTTGGATAGGCCCCAAAGGACATTACAGTTGTCCTTATAAGAGGTAAGGGGAGAAGAGCAACACAAAGAAGTGAAGACTGAACAGAAACTGAAGTAATGTGGCACAAGCCAAGTAAAAGGCAACCTCGGAAGCAAGGTGAGGCACGGAACAAATTTTCCTCTAGAGCATCTGTGTGGATTGTAGCTCTGGCTGACATCTTGCTTTCAGACTTTGGCTTCCAGAACTAAGAAAGAATTAATTTCTGTTTCTTAAGCCACCAAGTTTGTGGTAATTTGTTACAGTGGCCACAGGAAATGAATACACCTACTTCACTCCTTTCATGTAAATAATTCCAGGTGAATCAGATTTAACATTAAACAATTTTTAAAAATGTATTAAACAGGAAGATGGGAAAAGTTAAAGAATAATCTTGGATGAGGGAGGCCTTCATAACTAAAAGTCCAAGAAAAAAATTATAAATATATCTACATTAAATTTTTTTCACATAAGAAAAATGCCATAAACAAAGTAAAATAAAAATGGGAGAAATATTTGCAATACATGACAACATACCTTTAAAGGGTTAAGCTCCTTAATATTAAGAACTTCTACAAATCAGTAAGAAAAAGACCAATGAACCAATAGACAAATGTACAAAGGACATAAATAGAAAGTTCACAGGAAAAAAGGCTTTAATATATGAAAAGGTGCTCAAAAATTGTAAAAATGTAAGTGTAAAGTACAATGGAATACAGCTGACTCAACCAACACAGGGGCGGGCGCTGAACCACTGTGCAGTTGGAAATCTGTATAACTTCTGACTCCCCAATAACTTTACTAACAGCCTGCTGTTGACTAGAAGTCTTACTGATGAGTGGTTGATGAATACTATTTTGCATTTGTATGTGTTATATACTGTATTCTTCCAATAAAGTAAGCTAGAGAAAAGAAAATGCTAATAATAGGGAAGAGAAAATACATTTACTGTGCTGAATCATTTGTCAGTATCTACATCAATATTGTCTTATATGATACAAAACACTGTAAATGTTATATATATGCCTAATACTAGACATCAAAAATGAAAGGAAAATGTGAAGAAATTCACATTTATTTATAGGTATAACATTTCAGGCACTGAAAACAAAGCAGCAGCAATATGACGGCTTTATGGTAGTTGTGGATAAAGTGAAGATTCCTATGGCCAGGATTCTTACCTAGACATTAGACAGCTAGCTCATTAGACACGTGGGGGCCATACATTATATAAAGAGCACCTGCCCAGTGCTTTGGGCTGCATGGCTGTAGGGGCAGAGAGGCCCAGAGGCAGAGCCCGGCTTGCTGCATGCAGACTCGCTCTGAGTGGATGGGATTCTAGTGACTGACCTGCCACCGTGGGAATAAAGTTAGGTATAAACCCTTTCACCCCAAGAATGTTCCATTGTCCTTTTTCGGCATCCTTGAATCCATAGTGAACTTGTCCGGGGCTGAAGCCCATTGGCAAGACAGTAGTCTAGCATAATTCATATGCCTGCTTCATGGCAGCCTCGCCTATGCACTGATGAATGATTCACTGTAAGATTTTTATGGCATCCTGCACTACAGTCATGTTCATAACAGTATTGGAAACACTTTTTTTTATATTAAACCACTGACCTGTGATGATAGCCTGATATGCAATTTCTCTAATTACCCGAGAGGTATACTGTATGGTAATGTAATTCTTTGAAAGCACAGTTATAAAACAGCAAGAAAACTAACACATCATTAATTGTATATTAACTAGCACTCACCTTATGCCTTATATAAGGATAGCCTATCCACTTCCATACAAGTATTGCACACAGTGTTCTACACAGTGAATACTTAGGTGGTGGTGGTGATGATGATGATGTAAAAATATCTCATACAGTTCTTGCTGTACAGTTATTAGATTTTCATATGAAGACACTCACACACATACACAACAGATAAGTTTATTAACTGTGTGGCATGATGATGATTTACTATCTGTAAGTGGAAGTGGATCATCATACGGGTCTTCATCTGCGTCATCTTTGCATTGAGTAGGCTGAGGAGCAGAAGGAAGAGGAGGGGTTGGTGTTGCTGTCTCAGGGATGGCAGAGGAGGAGCTCGGTGAGGGAGACAGAAGGGGAGGCAGAATAGGCAGGCACACTCAGTGTGTAATCTTACAGAAATACATTGTAATTTTGTCTGACTTCTTTGCTCTTTCATTTCTCTAAAATGTTTCTACATGCTAGAATCCTTCTTCTACTGTTTGCTTTGGGTTCAGTGCCCATTTCATAGAAAGGTCCACAAAAGAGTGTAAAAGAAGTCAAAAGCAGTCTTGAATATAGGAACCCTCCTGCTAGAGTGTCTGTCAATTTGTTTTCTGGTACTGCTTCTTCTATGTCTTCTACCTCATCATCAGGCACTGGTTTGGAAACACTCATGTTTATCAAGTTGCCTTTGTTAATTCCCTTGGTGTAGTGTCTATCAGCTCTTGAATTTCTCCAAGATCTATATCTTGAAACCCTTTAGCTTCCACTTTTTTTTGCCATATCCAGTATCTTACATGATTTTCTTGGTTGGCTCTGTGGTAAATCCTGTGAAGTCATGCACAACATCTGGACACAGTTTTCTCCAAAAGAAATTTACTGTTTCAAGCTTGATGGCTTTCATGGCTTTTTCTATAACAACGTTGACATCTTCAGTGGTTTAATCCCTCCTGATTTTCACAATGCTCTCTTAATCAGGGTTCTCTTCCACAGTGTTGACGATCCTTTCTGTGGAGGACTGTATGTAATGAGCCTTAGAGTCTTCATGACTCCTTGATCTACAGGCTGATTAGAACTGCTGTTTGGGAAGCAGTAGACCACTTCAATGCCTTTGGCACTGAACTCCTGGGGTGCTGAGTGGCCAGGAGCATTGTCCAATATCAAAAGACCTTTAAAGACAGTCCCTGATGGCAAGGTATTTCCTGACATCGGGGACAAATCATCAATGGAACCCAGAAAATGGGTTCTCAAGGTTAGGGCTTCTTGTATAACCAAAATACTGACAGATGGTGTTAATCTTCTCCCTTCAAGGCTCAGGGGTTAGCAGCTTTACAGTTGAGGGCAGTCCTGATAATAAACCCAACTGCACTTACACAGTAGAGTCAGCCTATTCCTTCCTGCCTTAAATCCTAATGCTCACTTCTCTTCCTTACCAATAACTGTCCTTTGTGGCATTTTTTTTCCAGATTAGGGTACTTTTGTCTGTATTAAAAATGCATTCAGGCAGATATTCCTTCTCCTCAATGATTTTCTTAACAGCATCTCAAAATTCTGCTGCCTGTGGTTGGCAGAAGCTGCTTCTCCTATTATCTTGACATTTTAAAGCCAAACCTGTTTCTAAAATTTCGTTCCTTTACCTTTCTTATGCTTTAAGTTGTCACATACCAACTTCCCTTTCCCTCGAATCATATTAAGAGTCTATAGCTATGCCTTTCTTATGGCAATCCTGCACTCACATAAAAGCTGCATTTTTAATACAACGCAGATAAGTATTTCACAAAAGTGCAAGGTTTTTGTGCCTGCTGGCATAGCTGCAGCAACGGCTTCACAAATTTCCTTTTCTTTTTTTACAATGGTCCTTACATTGAATTCACTTATCTTGAAATGGGGGACAATGCAGCTGCAGACCTCAATCTATAGCATATATCAAACAATCAAATTTTTTCTTATAATGTCATGGCTTTTCTCTGCTTCTTGGGAGCACCTGCAGCATACTAGTGGCACTTCATATTATTCAATGTTTACAACAGTGCACCAAAATAATAAAAAATATGCAAGACCTGGTAGAGATCACTTTTTCCTGTGATAAGCACTTTACTGGAGAGGCTAACTGCTCACACAGAGATGATTAGCCTGACACAGTGCTTAAAGCAGATACTTGAAACGCCTGAGCTCCCTGCAATACCAACAGGAGGCGGCTACACAATCATTAGAGGAGTACAATTAATTTTACAGCAGCTTTACATTTGTTTACATTTGTCTTGACTAAGAATGGCACCATGCACCCTGAGTTTTCGTACATAAATTTTGAAAAATTTTAACTTTTATAATAGATTTGTACATATTTTATGTTAGTAAATGATAAAACAGAGTAGTACCCACATATATTTTATGCATTCATGACATACCTATTTTTCCTTAATTTTTTTCGTATTTCTAGGCTACTCTTTTCATCTGAGTTTTTTGAAATTGTTGCAAATCTCCAAAAAATTTTCCAGTACACTTATTTTAAAAAATCTGTATATAAGTGGACCCATGCAGGTCAAACCAGTGTTTTTCAAGGGTCAACTATATAAGTTTTGCCTATCAGACT
This sequence comes from Smutsia gigantea, assembly GCA_032199065.1. Classification (NCBI taxonomy): domain Eukaryota; kingdom Metazoa; phylum Chordata; class Mammalia; order Pholidota; family Manidae; genus Smutsia; species Smutsia gigantea. Next base: position 673,553 of record JAVSCE010022659.1, on the reverse strand, counting down.
GGCAAAGATAAAAGTAATGTACTCTCTTAGCAAGGATGAGGGGGATGAGGCACTGATACATAAATTGGTTAAGTCTCAGGCAGGATTAAAGATGGCGGCGTGAGAGGTGAGACAGAGGCTTCCTCCTAAAACCGCATATAATACGAAAATATAATTAATACAACTAATCCTGAAAGAGGAACAGGAAAGAGGACTGTGCCAAACTGCATACACCTGGAGAAAAGAAAAAACCTCACGGAACAGGGTAACGAACCAAAGCCATGGCCCGGTGGGACCCAAGTCCTTCCCCCACCCCAGCTCACCAGCAGGAGGAAGAGAAACAGCAGGGGAGTGGAGGCCTAGGACAGCTGAATACCTAACTCCAGAGATCTACTCTGGGAGCACAAACATACATTACATGGGGTTTTCATGGCACTCTTGTGATTAGGGGGTTAGAAAGCTAAGACAGGCAGAATACCTGGTGAGACTGAGATTTCAGCCGCTTGTGGAAAGTAGGGATCCAAATCCAGCTGCTCTGGGACAAAAGAAAGGTGGGCAGTCTGAGAGACTTCCTAACAGCGAGAGGGCTGCTAAAGGGGGAAGGATTGCACAGAGCTTACTGCTCAGGAGAAAGGACAGGTAGACAAAATTGTCCAGGTGCACTCTGCACAACAGGTTGGGAACTTTCACGATCTTCAGGAGCTCCAGCTCCCTGGCTGGCTACAGAGCTCCAAGGACCCCTCCCCCCGACCGTGATATGCCCAGCAAGCTGCACCTGGCTCACAAACCAGCAAACCCTACACTGGCATTAGGCCAGCCAGAGGGAAGCCCCATGTACAGCAACTACAAACGCAAAGCACAGAGGCTTATACCTGTGTGCTTGGCCCCCTGGTTCTGGCAGTGGAGACAGACATAGCAGCCGGGAAGAAGGAAACAGCTACTTCCTCCCCCAGAAACCAATATGCGCCCCTGCGACCCGCGACATTACTTCAGGGGCTGACCAGCTCCAGAGAGTAGAGCTTCTGGGCACTAGAGGGTGCCATATACAAATATGAAATGCCAAAGAAACCTGGTTCACAATAAAATTATGAATAAAACCCCTGAGAAAAATTCAAATGAAACTGACCTCATGAATATACCTGAAAGGGATTTCAAAATAAAAATCATTAACATGCTCATGGAGGTACAGAAAAATATTCAAAAACTCAGGGATGAATTATGGTCAGAGATCCATTCATTACAGAACACAGTATCAGAAATGAAACATACAATGGAAAGATTAAAAAGCAGATTAGATATGGTGGAAGAAACGACAAATGAAATAGAAATTAGAGAAGAGGAACACAAAGAAGCTGAGACACAGAGGAAAAAAAGGATCTCTAAAAACGAAAGAATATTGAGAGAACTGTGTGACCAATCCAAACAGAACAATATTCACATTTTAGGGGTACCAGAAGGAGAAGAGAGAGAAAAAGGGATAGAAAGTGTCTTTGAGGAGGTAATTGCTGAAAACTTACCCAATCTGGGGGAAGAGACAGTCTCTCAGGCCATGGAGGTGCACAGATCTCCCAACACATGAGACCCAAGGAAGACAACACCAAGACATATAGTAATTAAAACGGCAAAGATCAAGGATAAGGACAGACTGTTAAAAGCAGGCAGAGAGAGAAATAAGACCACATACAAAAGAAAGCCCATCAGGCTATCATCAGAATTCTCAGCAGAAACCTTACAGGCCAGAAGGGAGTGGCATGATGTATATAATTCAATGAAGAAGAAGGGCCTCGAACCAAGAATACTTTATCTAGCAAGGTTATCATTTACATTTGAAGGAGTGATTAAACAATTTTCAGACAAACAAAAGCTGAGAGAATTTACCTCCCACAAACCGTCTCTACAGTGTATTTTGGAGGGACTACTACAGTGTATTTTGGAGGGACGGTCATAGCTGTCACCAGAGGTAATAAAACCACAGTAAAAAAGGTAAAACACTTAATTACTAAGCAAATGCAAAATAATTAACTATCCCCAAAGACAATCAAGGGACAGACAAAGAATACAGAATATTATACCTAATATATAAAGAGTGGAGGAGGAAGAAAAAGGAGGAGAGAAAAAGAACATTTAGACTGTGTTTGTAATAGCAAATTAAGTGAGATAAGTTAGACTCTTAGACAGTAAGGAAGTTAACCTTGAACCTTTGGAAACCACGTATCTAAAGCCTGCAATGCCAATAATTACATACCTATCGATAATAACCCTAAATGTAAATGGTCTGAATGCACCAATCAAAAGACACAGTTACTGAATGGATAAAAAAACAAGACCCATCTACATGCTGCCTACAAGAGACTCACTTTAAACCCAAAGACATACACAAACTAAAAGTGAAGGGATAGAAAAAGATATTTCATGCAACTAATAGGGAGAATAAAGCAGGAGTTGGAATACTTATATCAGACAAAATAGACTTCAAAACAAAGTCACAAGAAACAAAGGAGGACATTACATAATTATAAAGGGGTCAATCCCACAAGAAGATATACACATTATAAATATCTATGCACCCAACAAAGGAGGACCTACATATGTGAAACAAATACTAACAGTATTAAAAGGGGAAATAGAATACAATGCATTAATTCTAGGAGACTTTAACACTCCACTCACTCTGAAGGACAGATCAACCAGACAGAAATAAGTAAGGAGACAGAAGCACTCACTGAACAACACATTAGAACAGATGGACCTAACAGACATCTACAGAACTCTACACCCAAAAGCAGCAGAATACACATTCTTCTCAAATGCACATGGAACATTTTCAAGAATAGATCATATCCTAGGCCACAAAAAGAGCCTTGGTAAATTAAAAAAGATTGAAATTGAACCAACCAGTTTCTCAGACCATAAAGGTATGAAACTAGAAATAAAGTATGCAAAGAAAATGAAAAATCCCACAAACACATGGAGGCCTCATAACATGCTCCTAAATAACCAATGGATCAATGACCAAATAAAAACAGAGATCAAGCAATACATTGAGACAAATAACAACAATAATTCAACACCACAATATCTGTGGGATGCAGCAAAGGCCATGCTAAGAGGAAAGTATACTGCAATACAGGCCCACCTCAGGAAAGAAGAACAATCCCATAAGAACAGTCTAAACTCACAATTAACAAAACTAGAAAAAGAAGAACAAATAAGGGTGAAAGTCAGTAGAAGGAGGGACATAATAAAGATTAGAGCAGAAATAAATAAAATTGAGAATAGTAAAACAATAGAAAGAATACATGAAAGCAGGAGCTGGTTCTTTGAGAAAATAAACAAAATAGATAAGTCCCCAGCCAGACTTATCAAGAAAAAAAGAGTCTACACACATAAACAGAACCAGAAATGAGAAAAGAAAAATCACTATGGACAACACAAGAATTATGAGAGAAAAATTATATGGTAACAAACTGGACAAACAAGAAGAAATGGACAACTTATTAGAAAAATACAACCTTCCAAGGCTGACCCAGAAAGAAACAGAAAATCTCAACAGACCAATTACCAGCAATTAAATTGAATTGGAAAAACTACCTAAGAACAAAACCCATGGACCAGATGGCTTTACTGCTGAATGTTATCAAACATTTAGTAAAGACCTAATACCCATTCTCCTTAAAGTTTTCAAAAGAGTAGAAGAAGAGGGAATATTCCCAACTCATTCTATGTGGCCAGCATAACTCTAATACAAAACCAGGCAAAGACATCACAAAAAAAGAAAATTACAGACCAATATCCCTGATGAACACAGACGCAAAAATACTGAACAGAATATTAGCAAACCAAATTCAGAAAAACAGTAAAAAGATCATCCATCATGATACGGTAGGATTTATTCCAGGGATTCAAGGATGGTACATTCAAAAATCCATCAACATCATCCACCACATCAACAAAAAGAAGGACAAAAACCACATGATCATCTCCATAGATGCTGAAAAAGCATTTGACAAAACTCAACAACCATTCATGATAAAAACTCTCAAGAAAATGGGTATAGAGGCCAAGTACCTCAACATAATAAAAGCCATATATGACAAACCCACAGCCAACATTATACTTAACAGCGAGAAGCTGAAAGCTTTTCCTTTAACTTCGGGAACAAGACAAGGATGCCCACTCTCCCCACTTCTATTCAACATAGTACTGGAGGTCCTAGCCACGGCAATTAGACAACATAAAGAAATAAAAGGTATCCAGATTGGCAGGGAAGAAGTTAAACTGTCCCAGTTTGCAGATAACATGATATTATACATTAAAAAAACCCTAAAGAATCTACTCCAAAACTACTAGATCTAATATCTGAATTCAGGAAAGTTGCGGGATACAAAATTAATATGCAGAAATCTGTGGCATTTCTATATACTAACAATGACCTAGAAGAGAGAGAAATCAGGGAAACAATTCCATTCAAAGTTGCATCAAAAAGAATAAAATACCTAGGAATAAACCTAACCAAGGAAGTGAAAGACCTATACTCTGAAAACTACAAGACACTCATGAGAGAAATTAAAGAAGATACCAATAAATGGAAACACATCCCGTGCTCAAGGATAGGAAGAATTAATATTGTCAAAATGGCCATCCTTCCTAAAGTAATCTACAGATAAATGCAATTCCTATCAAAATACCAACAGCATTTTTCAACGTACTAGAAAAAAATCACTCTAGAATTCATATGGAACCACAAAAGACCAAGAATAGCCAAAGCAATCCTGAGAAGGAAGAATAACGCTGGGGGGATGATGCTCCCCAACTTCAAGCTTTACTACAAAGCCACAGTACTGAAGACAATATGGTACTGGCACAAGAACAGACCCATAGACCAATGGAACAGACTAGAAAGCCCAGATATAAACTCAACCATATATAGTCAATTAATATATGATAAAGGAGTCATGGATATACAATGGGGAAATGACAGCCTCTTCAACAGCTGGTGTTGGCAAAACTGGAGAGTTACATGCAAGAGAATGAAACTGGATTATTGTTTAACCCCATACACAAAAGTAAACTCGAAATGGGTCAAGGACCTGAATGTAAGTCATGAAACCATAAAACTCTTAGAAGACAACATAGGCAAAAATCTCCTGAATATAATAAGCATGAGCGACTTCTTCCTGAACACATGTCCTCGAGCAAGGAAAACAAAAGCAAAAATGAACTCATGGGACTACATCAAACTAAAAAGTTTCTGTACATCAAAGGACACCATCAACAGAACAAAAAGGCACCCTACAGTATGAGAGAATATATTTGTAAGTGACATATCCAACCAGGGGTTAACATCCAAAATATATGAAGAACTTACATGCCTCTACTACCAAAAAGCAAATAATCCAATTAAAAAATGGGCAGAGGATATGAAGAGACAATTTTCCAAAGAAATTCAGATGGCCAACAGACACACGAAAAGATGCTCCACATCATTAATCATCAGGGAAATGCAAATTAAAACCACAATGAGATATCACCTCCCACCAGTAAGGATGGCCAACATCCAAAAGACTAAAAACAACAAATGCTGGTGAGGATGTGGAGAAAGGGGAACCCTCCTACACTGCTGGTGGGAATGTAAGCTAGTTCAACCATTGTGGAAAGCAATATGGAGGTTCCTCAAAAAACGAAAAATACAAATATCATTTGACCCAGGAATCCCACTCCTTGGGATGTACCCAAAGAATACAACTTCTCAGACTCAAAAAGTCATATGCACCCATATGTTTAACGCAGCACTTTTTACAATAGCCAAGATATGGAAGTAACGTAAGTGTCCATCAGTAGATGAATGGATAAAGAAGATGTGGTACATATACACAATGGAATACTATTCAACCATAAGAAGGAAACAAATCCTGCTATTTGCAACAACATGGATGGAGCTGGAGGATATTATGCTCAGTGATGCCAGAAGGAGAAAGACAAGTGCCAAATGATTTCCCTCATCTGTGGAGTATAACAACGAAGCAAAACTGAAGGAACAAAATAGTAGCAGACTCAGAGACTCCAAGAAGGAACCTGTGGTTACCAGAGGGGAGCAGTGTGGGAGGGTGGGAGAAGGGTATTGTGGGGTATTATGTTTAGTACATATGGTGTGGGGGAATCACGGGGAAAACAGTGTAGCACAGAGAAGGCAAACAGTGAATCTGTTGCATCTTACTACACTGATGGACAGTGACTGAACTGGGGTATGAGTGGGGACTTGATAATATGGGTAAAGGTAGTAACCACATTGTTTTTGCATGTGAAACCTTCATAAGAGTGTATATTAATAATACCTTAGTAAAAAAAAAAAGAAGCTATCCTTGAACCTTTGATAACCACCAAACTAAAACCTACAATAGACACACACAAAAATAAACAAATTTCTAAAAAGAGAGAGAAATTGCATTACAATACTAAAGAAAACCAATAATAACAAGAGAAGAGTATACCAAAGGAAGGAAGGAACAGAGAGGAGATATAAAAAAACAGCCAGAAAACAATTAATAAAATTACAATAAATGAACATCTATCAAGAATCACTTTAAATGTAAATGGACTGAATGCATCAATCAAAACACATGGAGTGGCAGAATGGATAAAGAAACAAGGCTCATCTCTATGCTGCCAAGAAGAGACTCATTTCAGACCCAAAGACATACACAGACTAAAAGTGAAGGGATGGAAAAAGGTATTACATGCAAACATAATAGGCAGAAAAAGTAGTAGCAGTACCTGTATCAGACATAATAGACTTCAAAACAAAGAAAGTAACAAGAGACAAAGAAGGACATTACATAATGATAAAGGGGTCTGTCCAACAAGAGGATTTAACCATTTTAAGTATCTATGCACCCAATATAGGAGCACCTAAATAACGTGAAACAAAAACTAATAGGATTAAAGGGAGAAACAGATTGCAACATATTCATTTTAGGAGACTTTAACATAACACTCACAATCAATAAACAGATCAACCAGACAGAAAACAGGGAAACAGAGGCACTAATAATACATTAGAGCAAATGGACTTAACAGATATCTGCAGAACACTCCTTCCAAAAGTGGCAGGACAGTATACACATTTTTCTGAAGTGTACATGGAACGTTCTCCAGAATGGATCACATACTAGGCCACCAGAAGAATCTCAATAAATTAAAAAAGACTGAGATTGTATCAAGCAGCTTTTCCAACCACAATGGTATGAAACTAGAAATAAATTACACAAAGAAAACAAAAAGACAAACACATGGAGGCTAAAAAACATGCTTTTAAATAATCAATGGATCAATGAACAAATTAAAACAGAAATAAAGCAATAGATGGAGACAAATGAAAGCAAAAACACAACAGCCCATAATCTGTGGGATGCAGCAAAGGCAATTCTTACACAGCAATACAGGCTTACCTCAAGAAAAAAGAAAAATCCCAAATAAATAGTCTACAATCAAAATTAAAGAAACTAGAAAAAGAAGAACAAATGAAACCCAAAGTCAGTAGAAGGAGGGACATAATAAAGATCAGAGCAGAAATAAATAAAATAGAGAAGAATAAAATGATAGAAAAAAATCAATGAAGCCAGGAACTGGTTCTTTGAGAATATAAATATAATGGATAAACCCTTACCCAGACTTATCAAGAAAAAAAGAGAGTGTACACACATAAACAGAATCAGAAATAAAGGAATAACCACAATAGACACCACAGAAATACAAAGAATTATTAGAGAATACTATGAAAAACTGTATGCAAATAAAGTGGACAACTTAAAAAAAATGGACAAATTCCTAGAAAAATACAACCTTCCAAGATGGACCCAGGAAGAAACAGGAAATCTGAACAGACCAGTGACCATCAATGAGATTGAACTGGTAATCAAAAAACTCCCCAAAACAAAACTCCAGGTCCAGGTGGCTTCACAGCCAAATTCTACCAAATATTTAAAGAAAACTCAATACTCATTCTTCTGAATGCATTCCAAAAAGTAGACAAGGAGGGAATACTTCCAAACTCATTCTACGAGGCCAGCATCATTCTGATACTAAAACCAAACAAAGATACCACAAAAAAAAGAAATACAAACCAAATCGCTGATGAACACAGATGCAAAAATCCTCAACAAAATATTAACAAACTGAATCTAAAAATACATCAAAAAGATTGTCCATCATGACCATGTGGGATTTATTCCAGGAATGCAAGGATGGTACAATATTCAAAAATCCATCATACACCACATCAACAAAAAGGACAAAAATCACATGATCATCTCAATAGATGCTGAAATAACATTTGACAAAATTCAACATCCATTCATGATAAAAACTCTCAACAAAGTGGGTATAGAGGGCAAGTACCTCAACATAATAAAGGCCATTGATGACAAACCCACAGCCAACATCATAGTTAAAAGCAAAAAGCTGCAAGCTTTTCCTCTAAGATCAGGAACAAGATAAGGATGCCCACTCTCCCCACCTTTATTCAACAGAGTACTAGAGGTGCTATCCGCAGCAATTAGACAACACAAAGAAATAAAAGGCATCCAGATTGGTAAGGGAAGAAGTTAAACTGTCACTGTTTGCAAATGACATGACATTGTACATAAAAAACCCTAAGGAATTCACCAAAAAACTAGTAGAATAACTGAATTCAGCAAAGTTGCAGGATACAAAATTAAGAAATGTGTTGCATTCCTATACACTAACGATGAACTAGCAGGAAGAGAAATCAGGAAAACAACTCCATTTACAATTGCAACAAAAAAATAATAAAACACCTAGGAATAAACCTAACCAAAGATGTGAAACACTTATACTCTGAAAACTGCAAGACACTCATGAGAGAAATGAGAGAAAACATCAAAAAATGGACATCTATCCCATGCTCATGGATAGGAAGAATTAATAGTGTCAAAATGACCATCCTGCCCAAAGCAATTTATAGATTCAATGCAGTCCCTATCAAAATACCAATAACATTCTTCAATGAACTAGAATAAATAATTCTAAAATTCATATGGAACCACAAAAGATCCCCAATAGCCAAAGCAATCCTGAGAAAGAAGAACAAAGCTGGGGGGATTATGCTCCCTGTCTTCAAGATCTACTACAAAACTACAGTAATCAAAACAATTTGGTACTGGCACAAGAAGAGATCCATAGCTCAATGGAACAGAACAGAGAGCCCAGATGTAAACCCATGCATATATGGTGAATTAATATATGATAAAGGAACCATGAATATATAATGGGGAAATGACAGCCTCTTAAACAACTGGTGTTGGAAAAACTGGACAGCTACATGGAAGAGAATGAAACTGGATTATTGTCTAACTCCACACATAAAAGTAAACTCGATATGGGTCAAAGACCTGAATGTAAGTCATGAAGCCATAAAACTCACAGAAGAAAACATAGGCAAAAATCTCTTGAATACAAACAGGAGCAACATTTTTCTGGACACATCTCCTCCAGCGAGGGAAACAAAATAAAAAGTGAACAAGTGGGAGTACATCAAATTAAAAAACTTCTATACAGCAAAAGACACCATCATCAGAACAAAAAGGCATCCTACAGTATGGGAGAATATATCTGTAAACAACTCACCTGTTAAGAGGTTAACATCCAAAATACATAAAGAACTCATATGCCTCAACACCCAAAAAACAAATAATCCAATAAAAAATGGGTGGAGGATCTAAACAGACACTTCTCCAAAGAAGAAATACAGATGGCCAACAGGCTTATGAAAAGATGCTCCACATCACTGATCATCTGGGAAATGCAAATTAAAACCACAATGAGATATCATCTCACAGCAGTTAGGATGGCCAACATTGAAAAGACTAGGAACAACAAATGCTGGCGAGGATGCAGAGAAAGGGGAACCCTCCTAAACTGTTTGTGGGACTGCAAATTGGTGCAAACGTTGTGGAAAGGAGTATGGAGGTTCCTCAAAAAACTAAAAACAGAAATATCATTTGACCCAGAAATTTCACTCCTAGGAATTTACCCAAAGAAAACAAAATCCTTGATTCAGAAAAATATATGCATCCGTTTATCATGCATTGTATGTAATAGTCAAGATATGGAAACAACCTAAGTATGCATCAGTAGATGAATGGATAAAGAAGATGTGGTACATATATGCAATGGAATATTATTTAGCCATAAAAAGAAAAGAAATCCTGTTACTTGCAACAACATGGATGTATCTAGAGGGTATTATGCTCCCTGAAGTAATCCAGGTGGAGAAAGACAAATACTGTATGATTTCACTTATTTGTGGAATATAAGAACAAAGCAAAACAGAAGGAACAAAACAACATTAGACTCAGACACTGAGAAGTGCCTAGTGGTTACCAAGGGGGAGGGGGGAGGGAGACTGTTGAACCAGTGTGATGTACATTTGAAAATAGATAGATAGATAGATAGACAGGCAGATAAATAAAAGAAGAGAACTAGCTCTATAAACTGATGTAATTTCCAGGGCATACTGTTCAATGAAAGAAAAAAAAGCCCCAGTGAGTATTTACATTATGCTACCCTTCATGTAAGAAAGGAGAGGATATCAGAAAATTCTTACATATCTGCTCACTTGTGCAAAAGAACCACAGGAAAAGAAACCAAACACTAAGGAAATTGGTTCCCTGTAGAGGCGAGTGAGAAAGGGAGTAAAAGAAGTAGGGTATGCGAATGGAGGAGCAGGGATGAAATGCAGTGGCATTTCTCTGAGTATGTTTCTTTTAAAGCTGACTACTAGCACAGTAATATTTCATGCACCCTATACATATCCTCAAAAATATACAACTGTAGGGGAAATCCACAAGAGTACATAAACATTAACAAATGAACATAATCACTTTTCAAATGAATAACATAACCACATTGACAGAAGTGAAGAAGAAAAAATGTAAATAACTTTGGAAAACAGTATCTTGATTGGATACTGTAAGGCTAAAAAACACAAGAATAATTATATATAAATGCTTAACCTAGTTAAGGAAAGTGTTTGTCACAGGTTTATCTGTCAAATTCTGAAACTACTTTATGTGTATACTAGAATTGAACAAATAAGTAAACACATTGTGGATAATGAGAGCTGGGTTTCCCACTACTGGAGAAAGTAGTTAAAAATACAGAAGGGGGAAAAGTTACATGAAACCTGTGATATACAAACTGAAATCAGAGACATCAGCATAAACTCATGGTTTCTAAAATACAAATACAGAAAGGTACATAGATGTATATACATGTGTTTATGTGTGTGTTAGTGAAATAAGCCAGGTGGAGAGCTTTGCCTCTGAGCTTTCTCAGCTAAGAGGACCTAAAAAGAACCTAGAAGCAAAGATACTTCAAGAGCAATGAGCACATCCAGCACCAAAATTTTGGTTTCTAAACATCAGTCTTCAACAAAGGGAATCAGGCTCCTTGGTGAAGTGGTTGGTTCCAGGACTGGGTAAGAAAAACAAAGATGAGCCTGGATTATCTAGTGGTGCCAAAAAGTAAGGAAGGGCTCAAAAAAGAATACATAGACTAGTTGAAAGAAGGCAGGAGCCATTCTGAGGGAGATTTATTGACCAAAGCTGAAACGATTTGAGCACTTTTATAAATAAATGATATTATTGGGTTTAATCTATAGAATAAAGTAATTTAAAATCCATTCTGATATTTTAAAAATATTTGAAAAATAAGTGAATGTGGAAGAAGAGACAATTCTTCCTTTCAGTAGAATTCCAGTTGAAATGTGGAAGAAAAGAGGCAAACAGAAAATCGCTATTAGGCAAACACCACAGTAATAACTGTTACAGGCAAGTGTACCCATGGATAATAAAACTAGAGAGCAATGGTTTAATAAAGATAGGATTTGCATAGGTTTAAAATATCATCCCCAAGAAATTTATTAACTCAAAATGGAATGACAGTAACTGTACAGTGGATAAGCTTGGCAGACCCCCACCTTAACCAAGTGAGCATTCCCAGTCATAAGACATATGGCTATACTCTTCCCTATTCACTAAACATACTACTCTTTCTATATTAAACTTACTTGGAATATGCTGGAGAAACCCAATATGGATTGTCTTCGGCTGCTTTGGCATGACGCAAAATGGCTTCCCTGGGATTACTGTCATCAGTCTTGTCCAACGCAATGTTCTTCACAATGTATGACGACAGAGTGCCCCCATGGGTTCCAACCCGGCCCCCACGACCTGTTTCCAAGGAAAAGAACCAAACCAGAAGCAGAATGAGCATAACAGTATGTAAGTACGCCTTGTGTATACTGTACTTGTCTGACAAGGTTGAGAATGCCTCAGCACTGGCTTTCATAGTGGCCAGTTAAATGATGACAGAGTAAACTTCAGGTTTACCTGATTTTTGTCATTCCCTATGAAATCAAGGTTGTGAGCCCTCTGGGGCCTCTTCAGGCTTAGGTTTAAAGCACACAAATCTCAAGAGGACTTCATCCATTCAGCTTTCATTTCAGATAATCACAGCTAATGTAAGAAATCACCAAATCTCAACTTTCCCATAACATTTTACAATAGAGATATTTTTTGTTAAGTTTTAGTTGCTTAACTTACATTATGATACCAATGTAGGAAGAAATACAAATAGTTCATCATGCATATCTTTAAAAAATTCCTCAGACATGAACATTTGAAATTCAATTAATAACATTACCAGTATTCATTAGATGCTATTTTAAACCAACATATCTTAGGGCTTGCCATTTTCCAAGTACCTTGTAGGAGAGAAAACAAATAAGTTGAGCACCCTGACTCACATTATTTTACTATACTGTAATTGTTCTAGTAGATAGGAAGCTCTTAAGAGTGGGGATTTGTTCCCCACTGGATCTTGAACAGCTAACCTGGTATCCAGTACTCAAAAAACATATGACTTTTTTAGGAAGATTAAAAAAGCACACACACAGACACACAAAAAGCTGAAGAGCACTGAAAGATTAATTTTATAAATCATGATGATATGAGACCAAATAAGGCAGGAAATAACTGACTGCTAAAGAACTGGTAACTATTATACTTAGAGGGAGGCGAGAGTTCTTAGGCTGAGGTGGTTGAGGGAATCTTTAGGAAGAGATGGATCCAACTTGGGAAAGCTCAGAAGACAGAAGTTATTTTTAATGAGCAGAGTGTACAAAAGTATAGAAAGAGGAAAGTTCAATGGGCATTAAGGAGCATTAGTGAACCAACAGTCATATCAGAAGATTGGAGTAGGAGAGAAATGGAGTGTAATATTCAAAAGTGGGTTAGAGTCCAACTGCAGAGAACCTTGAATCTCTGGAAATGCAACTGGACAGTGGGAAGCTTATAAGATGAGCAGGTAATAGCAACATGAAAGCTAGAGGGGTTGGGAATAAAAGCTGTGTATAAGATGAATGGAGGCAGGGTGGAGAGGAGAGAGAGGAACTTTGATAAGGATGATGTCAGAGAAAATTTTAAAATTAAATAAAACTTGAGATACAGATGTGAAATGTTTTCACTGCTGAAGGGGCAGGCCAAGGAGACATAGGCCCAGAACTCAGGTTCAGATAAATGAACAAGTCAAAAGCTACAGGCTTAGGAGGAGCCTGGGACAAATGGAAACTATACAGGTGATAATAAAAAATGGGATTCCAGTGAAGGTACGTGCTGTACAATAGCCAATGCTGCCTTGCTTTCTTCTGGTACCTACTTTCTTAAAATTTTTATTCATCTTCTAGGGGAATGGGCAGCTCCATTTTATCAACACAGAACTAAATGGTGGCCACTTTTTGCCTCATACGAAACCTAATCCAACCTGGATTCTGGTCAAAGTACCCAATGTTGTATATCAAGACAATCTTGAGAGAAGTGGTTTTAACACTGGGTTTCCAGGAGCCCCAGAATTCTACTGAGATCACCAGAAAAGGCTCAAGTTGGAGACTAGGAAGAAAGGACTCTAGGTTTCCTTTCTACTTCAGCACAGAAGTTCATTCTTATGAGTTTTTGCTTGGGATTCTGCATCAGATCTGATGCTAAAAAGAGAATATTTGAAAGCCACTATTTAGTAAAATCTCTCTGAAGACAAAGAAGTATCCAAGCTATAGGGATCCTCCCAATTCTCCATCAGTTACCCCCACCCTGTCCCTTAGGCCCCCTTTGTGCATTACTAGTGAGATCACAGTCACCTGGGCCTGCTACAGGTGGTTCGGGTTTGTGAGACTTCAGGGGGTCCAGTCTGTCCTTCTCCAGCTGTTTCCTTGTACTCCTCTGGCGGGGCTCACGGAACATAGGCAAGGCATGAGCTACGAGAAGTCACATTTAAAAATATTCATTATAACAACATCCCTTCCATCCAAAAACACAGCTAAAGCATGACTAACTGGAAGACGAAATGGAAGTCATAATGACAGCCTTCATCTAATAATAAAAGACAGTCTTACTGTAACCAATTAACCAATTGTGTTTGAGACCAGACTCATTGTTCACCTCTCCAGGCAACTAATGGCACTCAGGAAATACTGTCAAATACAGTCATGGAAACACTGGTGAGGCTCCCCAAATCATGGGTAACAGTTAAATTTAATTTCTGTGGTTTTGAAAAGAAACATTTAATGGGGCTGCCTCTTATTTCTTCTTACAGGACCCAAATGTGAATCTGTCGGCCCTCAGATGCCTCATAAACACTGGAATCACTTCACACATTTCTGAAATGTGACCACCTCTCAGGAGGAGTTGACAACACTGAGTAACCGGAAGGGAAGAGCACTCATCTCACTGAAACTGGAATAAAGGTTGCCTTCCCTGCCTAAATCTCCTGGCATGGTAACTTACTTCTATATGTGGACAAACCAAAAAAATAAAAATCAAAGTAACTTTTGTCCAGTTGCTGTTGGTTGCTTACTCAGTGTCAGAATTAAATTTCAGAATATAAAAAAGCAAAGTTAAAAAGGAAACTGAGATATTCTGGGGGAGAGCAAAAGAGTTACTGGGGAAAGAATTAAATGATGATTTTTTTCTTGACCAAAAAGTGTCAGAATAATTTCTTTGGATCCTTACACGTAGATTAAAATCTCCTTTAAAAAGGAAAAGTTTTCCCAGGGCACTGGAGAAGAGAAGATAAAGAAACAATAGGGTTTAAAGGGAATTTATAACATAAACAAAAGAAATGTCTGTAATATGTCGAAATCTCGTCCAGTATTCCCCTACGCTCTACCACTGTTACCAGCTAGGGCCACGACCATGTTACCAGTAAACATGCCTCCCCTGGGTCAGGGGAGCTAAGAAACACAGCCACCCATCACTCTGTTGGGCAATGCAACAGAACAGTATTTTTAGGAGGGGAAAAAGAACTTTTCACTTCAAACAACTGGAGGAATTTAAGTAGGCCGAGTGCAATTACATAAGCAAGACTGGTTATGACACCGACTTTAACACTTCTAGTCTTGCAAAAAGTGTCATGGGATCTCTTCACTGATCATAAGCTCTAAGGGACTTGGTCTTATATGAGACCCACCAAGGTGAAAAAACAGCAGTACAGTGCCCCCTGGGCTTTAGACTGAGCTGCTGATAAGGTCCACGGGGCCCCTGCAGAGGACAACTGCTATGGATGGCATCTAAGATTTCCCTCCTGGATGCTTTAATTCTGGTATTTCCCTGCCTGTGACAGGGCTTGGACTGCGGTTCTGGGGACCACAAAATCTGCCAGATTAAGAAGGCTGTGTGCCAAACCTAAGAGAAGCTGTTCTGTCCTGTCAAAATTCTGGTAAGTTTCCTCAGGTTGTTATTTTTGTATCTAAATGTCTCTGGATCAGTCTATCACACAGTCACAGAGTTTCAGATGGAGATGGAAGACACCCTTCACCTGTCTTCCCATTCTCCTGAACTACCAGTCAGCAGCAGAACTGGCCCAATCTGGGTCTCCTGATTCCAAGACCAGCACCCCTTCTTGTTTATTCTTAGACAAGACTATTATGCTTTACAAGGCTGCTATGGAGTAATGCATTAGGCTTAAATAGGCTTTCCCCTTTGGGGCTGCATATTGCATGAAATAATCCTGTCTTTGTGATGAGTCACAGAAGCTACAGGGGTTAGCTATTACATGACTCAAAGTCCCATCAACATGAATGGGATATTTTGTAATATATACCTGAACTCAAGACTTTTTCTGTCTCTAAAGCCATGAGATCAACACCACACTAGAGTAGAAAAGAGATGAATGATTGAGAGACCATGTTGACAACTTACGGGTTATGATGTAGTCCTGGGTTAGAGTCTCAGCTTGTTTTGCCTTCCGCTGGGTTTTAACCACACATAATTTTGCTCCCCTAAGAAGGGTAAAAGTGAATTCTTTTCTTTATTTGGTCTCAGAAACAGAAAGTCTCTGTCAAGAACATTAGATATGTTTAGGAACACTCTCTCTGCACACCATCTCACCAAGTCCTTGACTTTCTAAGAGATGGTAACAGATAGGACCTTGGTGATAAGGGATTAAATTTAGAAGAAAATAAGTCTGTCAGTCAGTGCTTACTACTGAGTGAATAGGTTGGAAAGGTAATTGGGCAATAGAACACTAATTTTGAAAATCTACAAAAATAACTTAAACAGTTAAAATCTTAAAGAGAAATAAATGACATTAACCAACCTTTTCACCCTAAAGGTCATAGTGCTCAAATTTTAGTTTACGTCTAAGATGAAAGCAATCTGGGTGTCTACACACCAAGTGGTATTACTTGTTCACATCTGAAATATAAGAGTGTAAGTGTCTGGAACTGAGTCAGCTTGGTAGTGTTGCTGTGGGGCTACAGACCAAGAATGTATGGGATTAACTAAAAGTGTGCTTAGAACATTTCACTTCTCCTTAGCAATAATGAACTATATCTTTCAGGAGGAGCAAATTCAAATAAGAAAATTTCTTAAAGTAAACATTCCAAAGATAGTGCTTCTAAGTGGTTGCTATCGAATGGCTCCTCATTGTCTCATGTGAAAGGGACTCCCTCCCTCTTATCCTAATTACATTAGCATTTTCAATTTCTTTATTTAAAAAAATCCTATTTGTTTTTAAATACCACAATAAGTTATTTTGTAGGGCAAGAGTTCCAACCCTTGCCCAGTAAGTTGTCCAAACGACAACAGGTCTGTCTGCTACTATTCAGAGTCAAATTACGGTCAATAAATATTAATTAATAGAGGATGGGTTTCCTTTCCCCCAAAGGGATGTGGGAGTTAAAACAGATTTACAGGGGACCCCAGTGAATTTTAATACTAGCTAACCAAGGCTTACTCCAAAGAAAGAGCTAATCGTCACTGTACCTTAACAGAGTGAAACAAAACCATCCTTTTTTGGGTGGTGGTAACGTCCACCTTTGTGTCCAGGGAAAATGGAAATAATCAAGGCTAACTGAGCCTCTACTGAAATTTTTGGAACTCTGAAGCACATTCATATGCGTAAGTTTGGCCTTTGGGGTGGGCAGGGGGTTGAAAAGGGAAGTGTTTGTGCTGTCCCCTTCTGCTGGCAGAGAACAACCCTGCCAAACATCCAAACCGGTACCTGATAAAAGGCCAAACAAAAAGGGAACAAAATGGACTAGCTGTTTTCATGTCTTGTAAATTGTTAGTTCCCCGCTTTGTTAATCCCTTACATGCATCACTGCTAATGCCACTGTCCAGGGTGGTATGCAAAGTGGGCAGTAGTTTCCCCTCTCCCCCTTGCACTCAACATTTCAGCTAAAGTACTACAAATCCCCAGGAAACTTTCACTTTGAATTCTGTATGGATCAAGGGCAATATCCAAATCCTCTTTAAAGCACAATAGTAAGAGTTTGAGGCTTTACTCTGTGCCAGCTGCATTTTCCAAAAGGGTGGATCCTCATCAAAGGGGGAAACAAATAAAAGCAGGAGTGAAAAAAAGTCCTCCGCCCAGTTGTTGTCATCCATCTAAATTAAATCAGACAATACTTATTAAATACCTCTGACTCTTGTTGGGGTCATAATAGACTTTAGCCAATCCATTTCCCGTTCCCACCATGATCTGGTTCAGCTTGGGATGCCACAGGCAGCGCACAACACTCTGCAAAGGAAAAGTATGGTAATCAACTAAAGAGGCCAAATAAGAATGAAAAAAAAAATGCTGCTGGTACTTTGATGGCTGGTTTATTACACTGGAATCACCCTGATGGCTACTTATAACTTTCAGGACATCTTCTTCTAAACCATAAGGTCATGTTCCTGAAGTTAAGTTCCATTCTACCACTTAGTATCTGTGTGAAACCCTATTAAGAAAAGGATGCTCCCATCCTGACATCCCTCCTTTCTTTTCCTGACAGCCTTGAAACTAAAAGGGAGGCTTCCCCAACCCTACTGCGATGTGAGGAGGGCATCTTGGAATGCCAAGGCCAGGTAACAGCTCTGCTTACCACTGAAGCAGATTTACATCTCAGTGTTTCAGGCTGTTACACACACAATATGTCCCTTGGGACAGCAGATTGAGGCCAGGTGGTTATTGCTTTTAGTTTACAAAGATCCAAATCTCATAAAGCTTTTTCAGGAATAACACATATTTGCAGGCATTGAATAATAGCTCTCCAACTATGAAATAAACCAGCAGGACAATAGCAGAAGTAAAACATTCAGAATACAAAGTCTTGACATTAAACTGAATGAACAGCTGTTTAAGAGAGATTCACTGGAAGTTATGATTCTTTGAATTCATTACTGGTCAGGAAGATTAAGTAGTGCTCTGGGGTCAAAAGGAATCATGAATTCTCAATGAGAACTATAACCTGTTTTTTATTTTTGTCTGTAGTCAGAGGGCAAAGGTGGGAGGGATAGCAGGGATAGAATTAAGGGGGAAAAAAATGAAGCTTAAGTTGGTAGGCAGAAACACCATGTGCTAGGTTCTGCAGATCTCACTCTGACAGAACAAGAAGTGGGTGGGAACACCAATTCAATATTTATTAAGAATCTATCATGTGCCAAGCAATGTACAAGGACTAAAAGAGGATACAGTTAGATACTGCCCTTTTATATTCTAATAGTAAAATGAAAATCATGGAAGTTCTATCTCCCAAATCTACCTCGGGCTGAATTTCTTTGGTTTCTTCTCCATAATCATCCTGCTATTTTGTTAAGACGTAATATCTGGATATCTCTGCAATCCCTTTTGCTAGAAATTCTGACTCCCACCTGACTGGCAAAAAATATGCATATAGTTAAATGGCAACAAGTCCTTCTCTGAGATTCCTCAGGAACTAAGAATGAAATGCAAAAGAATCTGTGGGACTTCTAATTTATGTCTGACAATACTCTAGAAGAGAGGTTCTTAAGGTCTGCACCCCTAAAGAGGGGTGACATGTTCTCTTGGGAAAATAAAATCAGAATGGCTTTCCCCAATGGTAGGGTAAAAATTAAATTAAAAGGGCAGGTTCTCATAAATTTAGGTTATCTTTCCATAATTTTTAACTTTATGGTGCCTGCTAAACAATGTCTGTTGCAACTGATAAAAGATAAAACAGATACAGCAGTGAGTGAATATTAACAGAAAAACTTGAAAATAGTAAAATCATATATACAATTTGACTTTTTGGGGGTGGGGCTGATGTCATTTTGTACATATGTTTGTGGAGCCTACCTTAGTGTAAAAATCACATTTTCTTCTGATAAAACTGTGCCTGGTTGGTAAAATGGAATTAAATATATCAGTAGTTCATGGTCTGCAAAGCACCGCCTAACTTGCAGGTGCTCTGCCACTGAGAGTAATTTGAGAACCATGCCTAGACCACTGGAAATTTCCAGATGGTCATGGCCACCAGGTGTATGGAAACATGAGAATAGTCACAAACATAACTTCATAAACACTACCGAGAATAAGTTCATCCAAGCCAACACTCATCTCCTTCAAATCTTTGCTTAAATGTCATTGCTACCCAGACCATCCTATTTAAAACTGTGCCCTACAACTTTCCTAACATTGCCTTTCCTTTTTCTCTTAATAGCATGTGTCACCTTTTAACATAATATGATTACTGTTAATTAAGTTTATGATCTGCCTCCCCCATTTGAATATATGTTCCACATAGGCAGAGATCTCGGTCTGTTTTATGTGGCAGTGTATCCCAAGTGCCTAGATTAGTATCTGGTACTCAGTCAATGTCTGATGAAAGAATGAATTAAAAAGTTACAACAGTCCTTCAAGCCTAAATGGATTGCTTTGCTAGGTGGAGTTAGAGACAATTTTCAAGTTAAAATCATTACTATCTACAAGGAATAATTTGATTTCTCTAGATCATTATTATACTCAATATATTCCAATCGCAGTAAGATTAGTTTCCTCTGAATATGGTTCTGAAAAGAGGGTGTGAATGAACCAGAGAGCAAAAGAAGATAGTGAGAGGGGACTTCCAATAGCATTCAGAAATCTCAGCTACCTGCAAATGGCCCCAAGACAACCTTAAGGAAACAGTATTATAGATACTTCTATTCCTTGGTTCTCTAGAGGTCTGGCTAAACAGTCTAAGATTACTGGTTCTCAAATATGTTTTCAAGTGAGCAGGGTGCAGAATTGGAAAAGATCCACAATGTAGGCCTGGTAAATTCCAAGACACCCAGCCAAATAGGCATTTCCAGGGGCAGCAGGTTACTGTTACTCCCTCCTTCTAAGCTGAAGGTGTAAATGTTAGAGAGAGGCAACTGCCCAGCCAACCAATGTCTGACTGCTTTCCAGGGAGCCCAGGCTCAGGACACTGCACCTCTATTCCTGTTCACATTCTTTGCCCTCTAGAGCTCTTAGACATGCACATGGCTAGTCAGCATAAGTACTAATGGAAAAACACATTTACCTCCTTTTCACACAGAAGCAAGGAGGAGGCAGATGAGACCCCTTGAACTAAATAGGCATTCCAGAACTCCATCCACTGTGGTGGTGAGTCACCAAAGCAGCCAATGAGGGCTCTCTGTGAGTAGTCTGACTTAGGCAAAAGACACTTAAAGCTCAATTACCCTAAGACTGGCTATAAATCAAATACTACAGGAATTCCAAAACATGGAATGTAGCAACAGAATTCAAAGTCAAAAGGTGGGTGGGCCTTTTTTGTTTATTAATATTTATTGTGTGTGTTTATCTAACCTTTGTAAACTTTGCAGCTAATGCAGCTCCACACTTTGTCCTGTCAAGGAAATGCATCTTATAGCAGAGAGCTGGCCATCTGCCAAACCAAACAATCCCTAAGACAGCGGCAGGACTGGGGAGCAAGCAGAGCACCATGCTGTTAACTTGTCAAACATAGTACTGGGCTTTACTTAAAAACAATGGGACACGTGCCTGCTAGAAGCCCAAGCAACTATCAGAAGACAAATGAGCTGTAACTACTTAGAATGAGTGTGTTCACTCAACCAACCATCCACCCAAGATATCCTTCATCCTCTGTTCTTGAAGAGGTGCTTCTATAGCTGGGGACTTGACACATTCTGACCTGTAGATTTACTGAGCAGTGCAGCAAATGAAGGGTGGAAAGCACATCTGAATCAAAAGACCAGAAAGTATGTTTTGAGATCCACAAGGATCAAAGAGAAAGTCTTCACATTATACTGTGAGATTCAAATGGCAGAAGACCACTGTAGTGCAATGAACGAGATTCTGAAATTAGCTTGCATGTTTTTTTTATTATGGTATCATTAATACACAATCACATGAGCAACACTGTGGTTACTAGATTCCCCCCATTTTCAAGTCCCCACCACATACCCCATTACAGTCACTGTCCATCAGCATAGTCTGCATGTTTTAATATACTAATTTGCTTAATTAAATTGATAAAGCACTTTATTCTTACAGCAATCTACTTCATCTTACCAAAACATGTGGGTCCACTAACGGCTCCCCATCTGCCTCACCTGAACTCCATTTTAGCATAAAATTAGGTTTAGTGTTTAAACCAAAGCCTATTTTCATTTTAGCATTATAATTTAGAAGTACAAAGTAACCACAATTTGCCCCCAAAGCACTTGGCTATCCGAGCAGCTACACAGAGATGATATCTGGGGTTGGATTTCATAAGCAAGGTGACACGAAAGAGTTTACAAGATTTTAATGTGCTCAACACAGAGATATTTCTTCTCTACAGAGACCAAAGAAAAAAGTGGGGGGCCGGCGGGGAGAGGGAGGCAGGCAAGCCAAGGAAGAAGAGAGCACTGTGTACAAATAGCAGTGTCAAAGTTCCAAAACAGGAATGTTGGAATTACCCTTAGCAAGAGTGAACAGGCCACAAAAAATTCCAAATAATTTATTTCTGTGGGTTTTGGTTTACTTTAAGTGAAATCATGGTAGCAAATAAGGAGAGGAGGAAATAAATGAGAGAAATAGATTTATATTTTAGGACATGGTGGGAAGAGAACTATTAGGTGTGTGGAACTTTATATTACTTAAAGTAAATGAACCCTCACAACAATACTACAAAATTAGTAATCTCATCCCCATTTCACAAGAAGAAATTGAGGTTTGTAGGAAGGTGCGTTAACTTCCCCAAAGTCACAAAACTTGTACACATAGGAGCTAGGAGCAGTGAGGATGTCTTTTCAACTCCAATTCTCATTCCCTTATGCTACTTAACTATGCACAATCCTATTTTAGAAAATGGGGAGGAAAGGATGTGGGAGATTTTAAATCACTTCCAAACCCACCTAACCCAGAAGTAGAAATCTTAGCAAGTTTACATTTAAAAGCAGATGGTACTACTAAAATGACAAAAGAAAAAGCCCACAACTACCAAGTTCACAAATGTTACTATAAAGGAAATAAGTGCCTGCATAACATCTTAGGTATCTGTAATGCACATATCCAAACACCACCCTTATTCTACTTTACATGCTAAAAGAAGCCCAACATCCTTCATAATTTTATATTTTAAACATGATTATGATGAAATACCATTTCCTGATACTTCCCAGCTGCTGACCCACACTGTAAACCAAACTCCATCTGTTTTTTTCTTGTTTGGTTTTTGTCATACAGTACAAGAACGGATAAGCTAACTCAGTGATTCCTTAGGAGAACAAGCATTTTTCGTAATTTTCAAATAAAGAGTCTTACACCTGTCTGTGAAGGAAACCATCACTCAGTTTTGACAACTTTCAGAAAGGCAACCTCATCTAGATGGACATGGATATATCCAGGAATATCCAATACATTTGAATGACAGTGCATATGCTGATCCCCAAGGTTAAGAAGACAGATCAAAATGAGTCCAAAACAAAATTTTTTAAAAGACAAATGAAAATGGAGAGGTGCTGGAGAAAGAACTTTCTTCAGATATCCACAAGGCCAAGGTCTATTTCACAAAGAAAAATTGCTTTCCACATTAAATTATTGCACCAGGGAGGTGGAACAGTAAGATGGTAATTCTTTAAACTTTTCCAGGCTATTTGTCCTTCCTCCCAAAGCCCTGCTTCTCCCAAACATGGATTATTTTGCAGTATGCATGGGTCATGGGGCTTGGCTTCATCCCTCTAAAGTTCAGGAAGGAACTTAATGAGTAAGCCTCAGTAGCCAATAAATAAGACTTCTCAACACCCACCTGATCTCCATGGAGACATTCCTCATCTCTAAAAGATTAAAGATAGACATGTTCTCTGCTCTTCTAAGTGAGCACACACCTATCCTTTTTCACTCCTCCACACTCCACCAACTCTAAGAAAGCTCTACCCAGAGCCAGACTTAGACCAATTGTCACTCTTTGCTGGAGATCTTCTCAATCTTCCCCCTTCCTTGCACCAAATAATTCTCTGATAAACCAGACAAAAATCCTAGGATGAAAAGAAAAAATGCTGTAGCACTTTTATGAAAGGTTGCTGCAGAAAAAACAAACAAGGAAAAGTATTGCTCTACACTGGCCATAAATATCTGGGTACAGAGGCACAGATTATACTTCTTAAAAATTGCCATACAATTATCAAATTAATTCCCACCAAATCCATGGAAAACGCATTTATTAAAATCAGTTCATTTACAGCCTATGCTCTAAAATTAAGGTAACTGCTAAAGCAGCAAAAATCTGGAACCTGGTAGTTGTCCTTGGCACTAAATGAATTACATCTGTATCTGATAATAGACTTGCCTAAAGAGTTTCATCATGAGAAAAAGTTCTCAGAGAAAATGGAAGGTCTCTTGCGTAAGAAAATCAAATACAATTTTCTTCATCTAATTCAAAGCACTAAATGCTAGTTCCTCCAACCTTGCTATTTGAGAAGACTTTAGAAAGGCAAATAAAGCACAAATAATGATTGAAGAGTTCAGGTAATCATTCTTATTAAAGAGCAGGAAACAGAAGGTTGAGTCCACGGGGTGAGTGACACCAGTGGGGGGGTCCTACAAGGCAAATATCCAAAAGGCCCCATACCACAGTGATCCACCTAGAAGCAGCATTTACTGGAGGCACATTCTCAAAATTCTAGCTTTCCACTGATGGGCAAAAAAATGGGTTGCAGGTGTACCAAGATACAGAGCCCAGGCCTAAAAGAGGCCTAGAGCACTGGAGCCTCAAGCAAGTCAGTGCAGCAAAGAGCAAACTTTATATAGTTAGATCACATATTATCATCTATTACGGGGGCCCAGTTGTGCAAAAGCTTGTGAAGCACTACCTCCGGCCATCTCTCTCAATTTATAGACCCAGGCCCCTTACCCTTCCTCGTCTATCAATAGTTAGAGATGGGCATAAATAATCATACATCCTTTGTTTATATAAATAAATAGTTTATATAAATATATAAATAGTTTCATCCTATTTTTCTGAATAGGATAAAACTATTACATTCCAAACTACTAGAAAAGAAATATATATGATCACGATCTTGGAAATCATCAAATATGTAAAACCAAAACAATACAGGAAAAGCTAAATCTTCAAAGATGAACCATACAGGATATGTAAAACACTACTTATCTTAATACAGTTAGGTAAAGATGTTTTACAAATCATACTCTTTTAATTAGCCCTTTGGCGATCTCACAACCTCCCCTTATACAAGACACAGCATTACTGTCACTCCAAAAAAGGAAAAAAACACTATCCTGGGATATGTGTTAATTATAGACCTCTTTCATCCTCATGCTATATATAATTGTGAAGGTTTGGCCAGAGTTCTGATAGAACAGCTGGAAAACTTGTTACCAAAGATTGTTCATCAAATTCAGGTTGCGAGAGGAAAAACCGTCTTAGGAAATCCTACAAGATATAACATCCTTCATTTGGCCTTCTATTGCAGGGGTGGGGAGGGCATTATATGGTGCAGGGGTTAGATAATAGAGCACTTGTCATTACTGTATTATAAGTTTATACATTTCGTAAAGAATAAGGTGTCATTTTGAACACATTTAAACACCTACAAAACCAAGTTTTCCTTTTTTGATATTTTGTAAAGAAGTCAAGTATGTTTCTTCTGTAGGGTTGCATTATCTAGTAGCTGATTTTTCATCCAGTCTTGCCACTCATGGCAAACATGTCCATACAAGGTAATGTAAATAAGTTTAAATATCAATTAAATAAAACACCAAACTCTTGTGTAGAGAAGGAAAAGAGTTTCTATTTAATCAGAAGAGAAATGCTGTTTCTCGTTTTGAAAGTCTAGAAATGGAAGCAAAACAGTAAGCAGAAAACATTTCCTTGAAACTGCTGACACCAGTAAGTAGTAGATGCCTTTTAATACAGCCTGTTACAGGGTTAAATGCCACTAGAAAATGGATAAACTATTAAATTAGACAAGGTTTCCTTTTGGTTCTCATTCTTATGCTTTCAATGATTTATGAAGACTAAAGTAGCATGTGATTGGCCCTTCTACTCAACATGTCTCTCCAAATGAGATCATTGTCCAATGGAGAGATTAGCAAATAGATAATTATACGAAAAGACAACTCACTATAGGTTTTGGATCTGAAATCCTACAGTAAACATTACTTCAAAGAAGAGAATGGCTGAGAAGTTTGCATCAAAGGTAATTGAAATGTTGAGAAAATATGACCCATAAGGAAATGTTAACAACAATTACATCTGGTTCACTTAAACAAGAGAAGACTGAACAGTAACTTTATAATCTTCCAGGAAATAAGGGATGTTGACCAGCTGTTCTCTAACTCCTTGAGGACTAGAGTAAAGGCTGTGGGCTCTAAGCAGAAGACTGTGAGGCTTAGTGTAAAGAGAAAAAAAGGTCTGGTGATAAGGGATTTCACAAATAGGAATAAACTCTTTGGGGAAGTTTGTAAAATCTTCTGTTAAAAGTAAATCTAATTTTCATATAAGAGAATTAAGCCATAGACCTCAGGTAGGCAAGGAGATGTACTCTGGAAGATAATACTGAGAAACGGAGCAAAGTACGCTTGATGGCAAATGGCAGCAAATTAGGCAAAAACCAGTAGCTTTGCCTATGGCATAGTTATGTCAAGGGAACATACCACCAAAGTAAGAGAGGTGACTCACACTAGCATCAATTACACTGTTTTATTTCCTACAATATAAAAGTCCCTGCAAATGTGCGGCAATCTTGGAAGCTTCCTCCTAGGCACATCTGCTGAAATTTGTATGATTTCATTGTATGTTTTCTATCACCATTGTAATTTTTTTAATTAAAAAAAAGATCTCCTCGCTTCAGGTGAGATAGGGGAAACATTCCTCTCAGTCTCTCCCTCTGAACGCAGTTTAAAACCTGAAAAGAAGGCATGGAACACCTGAGTATTATGAAAAGTGAATAGCAGTAGGAAGATGGGAAAATCATTGAAGTATCACTCAATTTCCATTACCATTTCCCTCACTCTGGTATTCCACCCTATTCAGCCCCTCAGATCTGTGATGAACAAAATATCAACATTTTAAACAAAGACAGCATCAGTCCTAGTTTTCTGTTTGCCTCAGGCTTAAGTACAGCTTGACACAGCACAGTTACTGATTCCATTATTATTTAAAAATATTGGTATTTTATTCATCATGGATTTTTTCATTAATTTTGATTTTTTTATAATGTTGCATTAAAATGTCATTTATCTTGATCACTGACTTTTTTCACACCTCCTTAAATTTTGGGGTTGAGCCTGACCCTTGTCCTGGTCTAGCCTCAACCTATATCCCACTCTCTTACACAAAAATTAGCTCAAAATGGACCACAGACCTAAATGTGAGACACAAAACTTTTAGAAGAAAACACAGAAGAAAGTCAATCAAGGAGTTCTTAGATGTGACAACAAAAGTTTACTTTACAAAAGAAAAAAACTGATAAATTAGATTTTATCAAAATTAAAATGTTTTGCCTTGTAAAAATGCTATTAAGAAAAAGAAAAAAACAAGCAACCTACTGGGAGAAAATACTTCCAAGTCATATCTCACAAAAGGAACCAGAATATATAAAGGACTCTTAAAACTTAATAGTAAGAAAATAAATAACCTGATTTTAAAATGGGCAAAAAATATGAACAAGTATTTAACCAAAGAGGTATAATAATGGAAAAATGAACACATTAAGGTATTCAACATCATTTCCCATTAGGAAAATACAAATTGTAACTATAATGAGATACTACTCCATACCTATTAGAACATATTAAGTAAAAAATGTCAACAATACAAAGTGTTGGTGAGGATGTGGAGCAAGTGGAAAACAAATACACTATTGGTGAGAATGCAAAATGGCACAGCAACTCTAAAGAATGGCTTGGCACTTTCTTATGAAAATAAACATATAATCACTATATGACCTAGTAAGCCTATCCTTAGTATTTACCCTAGAGAAATGAAGATGTAATGTTCACACAAAAGCCTACATATGAATGCTTATAGCAGCTCTTTCCATAATCTCCAAAAACTGGAAACAATGGAATTGCTTTAATAGATAAACAAACTGTGCTATATTCATACAGTGGGATACTACTCGCAATAAAAATGTAGCAAACCATTAATACAAACCATAGACACAATGACCTGGATGAATCTCCAAAGCATTTTAATGAAAGAAGTTAAGTTTAAAGGGTTACATACTGTATGAGTCCATTTATAAGATATTCTTGAAAAGGCCACTCTACAGTGATGAAGAACAGATCAGTGAACACTGGGGGTTAGGAGTAGGGGGAGGGGAAGAGGTGAGTCTGTGATATGGAGGGACAGCACAAAGGAGTTTTATGAGGGGTTTTAGGAACTTTCCTGTATCTTGATTGTGTTGATGGTGGCTACATGAATCTACATGTGTTAAAAAATCACAGACCTGTACACTTTAAAACAAGATCAATTTCACTGTATAATAAAAAAAAATAATACCAAAGAATTAGCACTAAACTAGTTCCTGTCATTTTCAGACTCAATAAAGTAGATGTTAACAGTTAAACCACCATTGGTGGTTGCTTTTCTTTCTACTCTCATGCGCCAACAGATGAGCACTCAGTTGCATTCTTCAAATCCTGAGTACTGTCCTGGAACATCCACAGCATGACACCTTTAGGTGTAACGAGAACTGAGAAGTCATTTATCAAGTCTTACTGATACCAGCCCACCTTGGGCATTGAGAAGCTAATTTCATAGGGGACTCACAGCTGAGTTCTGGTTATTGTTTAAATTGAACTCTGGTATGTTTGCTTCATACTGCAGAAAATCCCAAGAAAGGGTTTAGTAATCCAAATCATGAAAGTGGCAAAAATGCAGTACTGTTTTTCATCATAGCCCAGAGGCATCTCTTTTCTTCAGTGATTAAAGAAAGTACTCCTATAGAAAGTAGTACTAACTGATCATTGTTCTTCCTGACAGTAAAGCATTGTTCCAATAGCCATACTGGAAGTTAGCTCTTAAGCCCAGAAAAGGTAGTGTTGGCAGAAGAACCACGTAAGTGCTGCACTCATCTTCTAGTTATTCCCAAGTTCCCTATCAGATATTCATACCCATCAGAAGACTAGGAAACAACCAGTGCTTGCACACCCTGGCTTTCTGATCTCAATGAACAAATGCTCTGTATACCCTATAGTATGTATTGCCTTCTCACTTGGCTAGGGGAAAATACACATATTTTATTAAATTTAAAATATTAATCAGGATCCATCTAGAATCTGCCTTAATCCTCCTAAGAAAGTCAATTACAGAAAAATTTCTTAAGTAAATACCACTTTATTCAAAATAATACAGCATTTAAAGCAACTGCTATACTTAGTCAACCAGCTGCCTTATTGTTCTTTAATAAAAATCAGATAATGGAAAGCTAGTTAACTCAAAGCCTGTTTTTTCTATCCCCTTGTGCTTCACTTTAAGAAGTTTTCACTGTATTTCAGAAGGCAGATAAGTGCCAAATACAGTCTTTCTTGCAAGTTTATTTCCAGTTGGCATTTGCACTGCTGATAGCTCAAGTTCCCTCTGTGTACTATTCCTTGTATGATCCTGACTAAGCACACTATTTGACTTTTTTATTTCTAGAAAACTTTTAAAGAGGTGCAATTCTGCCTGAGGTGGCACTTTATATCAACCAGACAAATCATTAGTGTATTCCCAGTACGAAATGGAAGAACAGATGAGTTCCCTGACTCCTTTAGAGACAAGATTTCTCAGGCATAGCTTCATTTATTTGTTTGGAGTGAATTTCCAGATAAGTTACATCTATATTCAACTGTAAGAACAAAGATACATTCCAAAACCAATTCTAAGGACTTCTGGAATATCCATTTATTTTAATGATCTTTCTGTTCTCCTCCACATGTACAAATAATGGAGGATGACTGTAGTATGAATGGTCAGCATGTCCTTTATACTTATAAGTTAAGATAAATACTAACTTTGGGAAGGCTCTCTTATTTCATGGCTCCCTTATATTCACTTTTTCTTCTTCAATCTCTTTGGATTTAAAATATCAATACTCTCTAACAAGAAACTTTTTATGTAAAATGAAAGTGGTAATAGTTTCATTTTATATGTCATTTTATAGGTTAACACAGTAACTTTCTTGGACATCAAATTTTATTAATTTAAATGTGATATCTGGGCATAAGCTATGGGTGATGCCATTAGATGTATTTATTTTCTTAATGATCTTCCTATATGTCAATTTTTTAGATTGAATATGTACTCTTACAATCAGAAAAAAACAAAAATGCTAATCTGATTTAGTTCTCTTTGAAATGTATATATGATGAATCAGATCTTACAAGGTGAGGAAAAATAATGTGAATTTAAGTTCTCTTCAGAACATCACCTAATTATATAAAGGAAAGTATAGTTGATATCTGCATGGAACTTTTTTTTAAAAAACTATTTTTTAATACAATATGGGCAGCACTTTCTCCTCAATATATATAATAGGCTATAGTCAAATGGGTCTTATGTGAGAAATTTTCCCCTCCTTTTGGTAAATATATAAACTGTAAGTTAATTAGCATAATTTAAACAATCATATTTTTCAACCGATACCCATGATAATAAGGGGCAGAAATATAGCTTATAGTAAGTAAAGTAAATAAGTAGATAGATAAATCTGGTAGAAAAACTTCAAGTTCTCCCTATCATTTAGGGGAGGGCCAGAACTAATTAATGTTAATAACAAATAGAAAAGCCATTATTTTTATTTCATTTTCCTCCATTTAATGAAGATAAAAATAACTGATAAAGTTCAGGAAGGCAGATGCAGAATATATACTTTCTCTAACTGTAGAGTTGACTCCATGAAAAAAATAGTAAGATTTCAAACTGATAGAAAAAACCTCATACTTGACATTCTGATGCTTCTTTTTAAAAGAACGTAAATGAGGTATGCATAACCTAGACATCATTTCTCACAGGAAGGGCATATTCCAGACAACAAGTAATGGCATAAAAAGAAGCAAAAATTTAAGATAATTCTTGTTCTTTGCTATCTGTTCTCTTGAGCAGTTAAAAAAGTGTTCCTAAAGATAATCAAATATTCTTTACACAATCACAAATGAATTTTTTCTTCCTTTCTAATGGTACTAGTATTCTCAATCAACTTTGAAATGCCTGGGCAGTCTAGTTAAAAATGTCAAAGCAAATTTCCCTTCCCTTCCCTTCAGCATCTTTATGCTAGATCAGCTGTGGTAGATGCTATAGCTATGTCTTAAAAACAAAGGTTTACTTTTATTCTTTTCCTCACTTTGTTCAGTCAATGTTTACAGAAACAGAGGTCCCTCACCAAAGTACCTTTAACTAAGTAAACAAATTAGAAGAGAAGTCAGGATCAGGTGTGAAATTTCTGGCTTTTTTCCTTCCCAGATTTTTTATGTTTATGCAAAGGAATACCTACTATCCCTTTCAAATTATTGCCAAAAGAAACTAAGGTAAAGAGGCCACCACATTAAATAATACAAGGTTAAACAACTTGATTTCACTATGCTTGGGCTGAAGTGTATAAACGGTAATATGCTAGTGTAAACTATGTTCCTTGACTTATATTAGTTAAAAATAAATTCTATTAGCCATTTTGCAACAATACAGTTTAATGAAAAATTACTAGCAAATAATAGTTTATAGTTTATAATGTTCTGTTGTGTTCAGCCTTCATATACAAATGAATACCAAATCTTTCAAATCTAACCTTCACACCTCAATAAAAATTAACTGTTCTAAAATGTAGATCTGAATGTGTGATTCCTTTGTTTAAAAAAAAAGATAAAGTTACCTTCTTATTAATGTATACAAGATGAGTTTGCCTTTCCAACTCTAGATACTTCTCTTTCTTCACCTGTGCTCTACAATATGCATTACTTGTACCTCCCCAAGTATACCATTTACTCACTTACTCAATACCAATTAAATGTCATCAGGGCCAAGAACTTTTAAACACTGAGGACATCACAGTGAATGAAAAAGACAAAGTTTTTGCCCTCAAAGGCTTACATCCTGGTGGAAGAGCACAGAAACAAATATACAATAGATGAGGTAGTGTTAAGTGTTATGAAGAAAAAGATTCAGCTAGAAAAGCAACTCAAAGCAACACAGCAAACTGCATGTTCTGAACATTACAGAAACCTAGCATGTCTTTAAAAAAAGTGTAATCACACTTCTACATCCCTTAATTTAGATTTCAATTTAAATTACAATTTAAAAACACAAAACCATGAGTAATACTGAAATGCATAGTCACTGAGAGGCATAATAGAACACAGCTTACTTCTGGAACAACCAATGATAATTCTGTTTTTTGAGATTAAAGTTGATAGAGTCAAGAGTCTTTTTCTTTGATTTTAGTGTTTTAGTTGGCTCCCAGAAGTATTATTAGTGCTGGCATATTTCATGTTATGTCATGAGATTAGAATCTACAAAACTTAAGTACTTATCTAGACTTAGTCTCATTATTATATCATTGTCTCTATACCATGGTTTCAAATTTAGGGCCTCTAAATTAAGACTCCATAATAATACTAGAACATTAGAGACAGGAACTTTTCTACTGGTGAGTTAAAAACAGTTGTTCAATTGTCTGAATCATTTAAGTACATAATAAGTCTCAACTGTTTACAAAGAGCTGCAACAACTGGAGAAACTTTATTAATAAAGGATTTGACAATGAGCCAAAGAAAATTTACAGACATTAATTGGCCTGTTTCATACTCAGAAAATAACAATAATTTACCTTACCATCTAAATAATAATACATACTTTAAATAGACTTTAAAGGAATTCAGATTTTTCTCTGGGAATCCTATTATTATATTACATATGGCTCCTGTCTCAGGACATGAATGAATGAATGAATGCAAGCATATTGGTATTTTAGTGCTTATATAAATCTGTAAAGAAAGCTAAAGGGTATTTTTTTTTAGATGTAGAAGTTAAATCTGAAATGTTTTAAACTTCCAAATACCCAAATAAAAATTAAGCTCAGTGAAAGCTCAGTCTTACCTTAATGACAACTCTGACAAGCAGAATTCTGTCAATGTTTTCAAAGTTTAGGCAACGATGATACACTTCATCATTTTTCTGTCCACAATTCCTGAATCCTCATGAACACGCACATTTTAGGAAGCTCCTTTCTTTATCCTACATACAATCAGTTTCTGCTCTCTGGAAATTGGTTGGCAGATGAGGGAAACATCTCTCCCCCAGCTAAAATCCTGACTGAAGTGTGGGCTCATAGGAAATACTGGGTCAGGGGAAGGCAAAAAAGAGATCAGCTAGTCTGCAATATACTAATAATGCCTGTGTTGGAGAGAAAAACAGCTACCATTGCACTGTAAGGCCAGGGCTTGTGGTCTACTTACAAACCAAAATCAAAACAAAAGATGGCTGAAAGTAAACTTCATTTCATTGTCAAGGCTGTGGAGAAAAGAATATACATACCGCATCTGTGATGTCTATTTCGTATACCCTTTGGAAAGTCCTGCGTTCAAAGAAAACAAGTTTGCCGCTGCCACATCCCCTTTGAACAGATGTACCAGTGACTATGAGTTTATCATCTGGACTGAAACAGCAGTCAGTCCTACAGACAAAAAGGGTTTGTAAGTATAAGCTTGTGACCCCACCACAGTGCAGCAATAATGAGTTCAATAAAATAAAAACGACATTATTGTAACAAAAGTAACTCTTATATAGGGCTTACAATAAGTCACTTACACAATAACATATATATATATATACAAAACATGTATCTTACAATAAGTCTCTAATACAAGAAATTATATAATAAGCACTTACATTAATTCATATAATCTTCACAATAATCCTATAGGGTAGGTATTATTATCTCCATTTTACTGGAGGAGGATGAGGAAACTGAGGCAGAGAGAGAATAAACTTTGCCCAAGATCACAAAAGTAAGTGGTGCAGGTGGGACTCAAACTTAGGCAGACTGATTCTAGAATCTGTGCTTTTAACTTCCACACATTGCAGTATTTTTTAATGTAAAGAAAGTGTGGGAAGTCTTAATATAGATATTGACTATGTCCATAGACAAACAGACATCGTATGACTAATGTCTAAGTAGTGATTATTTTGACCAGTTTTGGAATTACTTTTTATCACCATTACCACTACCACCATCACCAAAAGATTTGAGTTTTTTGTCAAGTCAAGCACCATGAAATGAGGAGTAGATTGTACCACTGGAACCTAACTGATGTCTATGATTCAATAGCTCTTGTTATCAGAAGTCCGGCCACCTGGTTGTGAATAATCTAAGACATGATCCAAAAAAGTTATGTAGTTAGCATTACTTGTAGCAGGTATAATAGCTCAAAATTCTTATCAGCTATAGTTCATGTTTGTTTCCATCTGTTTTAACAGATAAATGCCATGGGCAATACACCATTTAGAATTAGTCCTCTCTTCTTATACAGTTTCTTCTATTTGATGCTTCCAATACCCTCCCGTTCTCCTGGTTGGTCATTATTTAGCACAGATGTGAAACTCTATTTCTACTAATATAGAAAATTTTGCTTAGGCACCAACTGTACAACTTAGAGGTCAAATCCCACCTTAGCTGCCTCAGAAAAATCTTTAAATGCTTCAGTTGTCAATTTAGCATTTAAACATATAAATGTACATTATGTTCATTTTGTATAGTCTGATGTGCAAAATGAAAAAGAAAATGTGTCTTTCAAAAAACAAATTTCAAATACTCTTCACATCCCTTTTCTAGATCTAAAAGACATACATGTCTTAACACTAAGGTGAAGAAATTTCTTTTCCATTCTCTTATGATTATCAAATATTTAAAATATGATACTTACATTGGGAACATGGTGGGAAGCCCAGAGGCTGAAAAAAGTGGCTTATTAAACTGTCGGATGTCCCATAATTTCAATGTATCATCACCTGATAGAGGAATGAGAAAGAAACAAGAAAATGAATTGTGCAAAAATAACTAGTTACAAGTTTAGAGTATGCCAAACTTAGTGTATAACTGTAAGAAGGAAGGAGGAATGGAAGAATGGAAGGAAAGGAGGAAGGAAGGAGGGAGATGCACATAAGCATGTTTTACTTGTTTAACTGTGTGAAGAGCTTGAAAGCAGTAGTTGCAGGAACAGTGGAAAGATATTTAATAATCAATTGGCCTTCTAGAAATAACTTTCCAGAATGACGTAGCATCAGTAGGCTAAAAGGAACCATGGAGAATCTACTCCGAAGAGTGATTTTAGAGCAGATGGTAGTTCCCCTGTGGTATATTTTAACATAACCTGACTTCTTAAGAAGATAATAATTTAACAGCTATCAGGACTGAAAATAGTTCAATTCACAACAGATTCTTTTTTCCACTAGTGTGTAGATGAAGCTATCCACTAACATTAATGAGGGTAAGTTATGTGATTCCCTTCCCTGAAGTGTTAACTCTACCTGTGACTGTCATTCTTCACTTCGCTGTGGAATACAGCTTTGCCAAGTTATTTAAAATATATTGGATACTCTTTAGGAATCACTTTTTAATATTTCTAAAGAGCTACTATTTCCTGACCAGAATGAAAGCCAAAACTCATACAAGTAATGTCTTTGCTGTTCTTGCTCCCCAGTGTCCACAGCTGAGACCTGCCTCAACCCCTAGGGTCCAATAAGGAATCAGTATCAGGTGCAAAAGAGGTGAGTGGAGAGTTCAATAAAATCCCCATGCTCTCTCCAGTGACCCTTTCTCTGAAACCCAATTTATGGCAGGTGCACTAATTCACAACTGGCTGGACTAGGTACCTGCTTATACAAGCAGAACTTTTGAAAGATTCACCTTTTCTGCTTTTAGCCTTAAAAAAGGTCCCATATCCCCACATTCTCAGACAAGAAGAAAACAGTCATCTGCATTAAACAGTTTAGCTAACCTGGCAGGTTCTGGAGCTAGCAGAAGCAAACTTACAACACCCAGGGACTGTTAGTATACTGAACAAATTTTTTTGTCATATTCATATTCATATGAAGGAAAATGATGCAATACAGTATACATGTTGTATTGACGAGTTACCCAATAGTTATTAAAAGATGGAAGGGGGAGGCAAGAAGTATCACCAAAATGGTTTCGACTGAAATGGAGTTAGTCCTACACTTCTAAGGCAGTCAATTATCAACTGGGTGGGGGCTGACCTATTTTAGAATCCAAGGGGAAAAATTTTCAAACTACACTTCCCTCTTATCCTCCCTTTTCTCCCTACCTAACCTTGGTGACTTGGGTATACCACTTGAAAGAATCAAGAGTAAATGTGAGAATTTCTAAGTGGAGCATTCACCATTTGAAAAACTTTCCTAGACAATTCAAACACACTCTTGGGGTAAGAACCACTGTTTCTAAGTAAAAAGAGCATAAAGTCTTAATTAAAGAGTCATCTCAGGATTCAAGTAGCAAGTTAGAACTGATGGACCAAAATACATATTTTATTCATAACCACCTTGGCCATGTATACCATAAATAGAAAATACATGTACAAGTGCTTTGACTTTTATTTTTTATGTAAGTCAGGGTAGTTTGGGCATAACAGATAAGGTTTCTCTGGAGGAAAGAGAATTTGATTGGAGCACCAAGGGCAAATGGACATGCAATGGTTAAACTGAGGGAAAAGCTGTGCCAAGTCTCTTCATCTTCCCCTCATTTCCAATACCCTGTACGCCAGGTTGTCAATTCTTTAAGGAAAGGATTCCTGTCTATGATGTTCATAGTTTATACCCAGCACTTAGCACCTGCCAGCTCAGAGTAGCTGCTCAATATGTAGTAGCTGAGTAAGTGAGTGAATGATTAAATGTGACATTGTTAGACTAATTT
This sequence comes from Smutsia gigantea, assembly GCA_032199065.1. Classification (NCBI taxonomy): domain Eukaryota; kingdom Metazoa; phylum Chordata; class Mammalia; order Pholidota; family Manidae; genus Smutsia; species Smutsia gigantea. The sequence goes on along the minus strand of JAVSCE010022659.1, from coordinate 636,858 downwards.
GGTCTACAGAGGAGAGGCTAAATCCTCTGTGATATTTAAAACACTCTGTAACATGGTTCCTGCTGATTCTTTTCTCTTCCACAAACAGGCTTACAAGAAGTTCCTCAGTTGTGTCCCTTACTTCCCCTTAATGCTGTGCTCTTAAGTTGCCCGCACTATTCTCTTATCTCCTTCTACCAACACACAGTTTATCACGTGAGAAGACTTGGCAAAAAGTCAGAAATAACCTATATTCAATCATATGAGTGTGGATAAATAAACTTATAATATGACCATATACAACTATGTAGCTATTATTTTAAAAAATAACATCCAGGTATACAACTCTTAACTAAATTGAGTCAGTGTTTGAATTGAAAAAAAAAATCGATGGTCAGCAAACAGAAAACTTTGAAATACCAGACCCAGAATTAAAAAATGGAACATATATGGAAAAAATATAGAACATCATCTACAAAATTCTGTTACAGGAGAGGCAAAGGTCATCCTTGGAAGCTTCAAACTGATAGAATTTGAGGCTAAAATGATAACTTAGGCAAAAAAGCACATTTTAAAAAATTGTACTTGATACTTTTTAATAAAACAATATTGCCAAGTTGGAAATACATTTTGATAGAAAAAAAAATAGACTGGCAAAGGTACATTAACAAAAGCACAGCTAGCTTTACTAAGTACTAGGATATCAGTGTGACATTTGCTAGAATTAATTATCATTATTTTACACATAGAAACACATCAAAAAGAAAGTTTTTAACCTACCTCCACGAGAAGCAAGGACATTACCATCATAGGAAAAAGCCACACAAGAGGTATCTGTGCCCAGGTCATGAGCCTGTTTATAGTGAAATTTAGGATGAACCTGTTCGCAAAGACAAGCAAAGTGTTAACATCTCATCTGAACTCATATGACAACATTTTCATGTTAAGAATATTTCACTTTTCATCCAGAAAATGATATACATCCACATGGAAAAAGCTATCTCACCTTATTATAGTTCTGTTTACTCTGGGGGAAAAAAAATCAAGTCTTTTTGAAAACACTCATTTGCTTTAATAAGGGGGAAAAAAGAGATAAAGTAAGTCCTAGCAGGAAGTATCTTTCAGACTGTCTTAGCAAGCTCTGAGCAACACAAGATTGCCACTGCATTTAGTTCTTCCTATACTTATAAAGTCACTGGGACCATCTCCTATAATTATCTGAATGAGTAAATGTAAATAAAAATTATAATGAACATATTATTTATTAACTCAAAAATATAATTGTATTCCTAGTATATGCCAGACACTATGCATATGGTTGTAGGTCTTGAATTCTTTTTAATGTGCCTGCAGGATAATGATGATGATGACAATCGCCAACCCTTACACAATGCTATTATATCCTAGGCATTATATCCTTTACTATCTTGCCTATTAAATTCTCACAATCACTCTACAAGTTAGGTTCTACTATTATCTCCATGTTACAGATTAGGAAACTGAAGCATAGAGACTTAAGTCCCTTGTCCAAGGTCACACAGCTAGTAAGTGATAAAGCTGGGTGTTTAAACAAAAAGCCTGCTCTTAAATACTACAATAAATTCCTTCTCTATTGACATATGTTAATAGCGTTTTTATTTCTGATGTCACTTCTTCACAGTTAATGACTTCTAAAAGTAACTCTTATACACTAATCTTGCCACTCAGTTATGATTCATTAACCAGTACAGGCCAGATACTGTGGAGTCAATTATCCCGGACCCATCAGACTGGATACTTCCATAGTAAGTGGACAGGGACATTGCTAGTGATGACAACATGTAGGTCTCTCCTGGTAGCCACAGGTATAGGAATACAAATGACCCCATCTCCACTGGTCTTGCATTAACCCTAACAAATAATGAGTCATAAAGCAGAGCTCATGTTATATTAGCCTCTACCTCTCAAAAACAGGCCTTTTGTTTTTGCTTTTTAATAATTTGTCTCTATTGAGTTAAAATTGTCCTCTCTTCCTCTGAGTGACAGTCTTAGAAGTCTGTAGTAAAGATAGTTACCATGCTTCTACCTTTCATAGATTGAAATAATTCATTGATATGACTTGTTTACTGGGTATCAACTGTATGGCAGAAACGAGATTAATAAGCAGGGACACACAAATGTGTGTAGGTAAACATGCCTTCTCTCCTCAGAGAGTTGACAGTTCCCTGAGAACATACGGACAAGCGTACAAAATGACAAGTGATACAATGGGAAAATAATGAGTAATAAGAGAGCACTGAAGTAAGGCTCCTAACCCAAACTTGAGAATAGAGGGGAAAAGGGGCAAAAAGAAACCAGAGACCTAGCGGATAAAGTAGGAGCAGCCAAAGGAGCAGGCTGCCAGGCAAGAGAGTATTCCAGACAGGGTAATGCAAAGCAGAAAGCAGAATTTTGACCCCCGTGACCTCTACGCCCTGGTCGCATGCATGTCAATATGTTACTGTACATGGCAAAAGGGACTTTGCAGGTATAATTAAGGCTACTAATCTATTTACCTTAAAATAGGGAGATTAATCTAGATTATTCAAGTGGGGCTGAAGCAGTCACAGGAGTCCTTAAAAGCAGAGCTTTCTCCTAGCTGAGGACAGAAGAGGAAGCCATGGAGACGTGACAGAAGAATAGGTCAGAGAGATTTGAAGAATAAGTGTTTGACATGCTACTGCTGAGTTAAAGATGTGTCAAGGAGACAGTTCTGAATTCTACCAATATCAGTGATCTTTAAAGAGGACTTGGAGCCCCAGATGAGAGCCAATACTTTGATTTTAGCCTGGTGAGACCCTAAGAAGAGACTCCAACCACTCCATGGCAGACTTCTCACCTACAGAAATTGTGAAATAATAAATTGTCTTTTTAAGCCATTAAATTTGTGGTAATTTTTTATGAAGCAATAGAAAATTAGCATGTACATATTCAAAGTCCCAAAGGTAAAAGAGCTGGTTGTGTTCAAGGAACTAAAAGAGGTTAAACATGACTAGAGGGAAAGGAGAGGTTGGGGAATGATGTGAGCAGGGTCCAGTTTAGCAGGGGCCTTCCAAACTTAGACTTTATGCTAAAGGCAAAAGGGAGTGCTTAAAGGAGTTTATGCAGAGAATTTACATGACTAGGTTTGCTTATTTTTAAAAGATCATTCTGGACACATGTGGAGAAAAGATTAGGAATATTTTGTTCCTCAGAAAAACAAAACACTGCTAATAACCTCAATTAGGAGAATTTGCTACTTGGTTATATTTCGTCAAGTCATCAACTACTGAATTCTAAATAAAACTTTTGAAAGATACAGGAGTGGTAAGTCTACCAAAAAGTCCTGTACTCACTTTGGCCTCTCAGTGAAATTAACTTAGTTTTTTGTTTAGTTGTTTGAAATGTTTGTTTTTAATGCTAATCAATACATAAACACACATCTGAAGAGAAGGAAGACTCATCATTTCATGAGCCATAAGGCAATGTGCTATGGTAAAAAGAGTACTAGGCCAGGACCAGAAGATGTGAAATGTAAACTTAGGTCAAAAACTAGCAGCATGACTGGTACAAATTAGCCTCTCTGGATCACAATTTTATCTTCTGTAAAATAAATGGATTGAACTACATGATTTATAAGGTCACTTACAACTCTATGATTCTCAAGGAAAAGACAAAAACTGGTAAATATATATTTTATAATTCAACTAACTGATCAATATGTAATTTCTATTATTAATAGGATAAATTAGATCTTGAATGCCAATATTTGTAAGTATAAATAAGTGCATATAGATGTGTACATACACACATACCAGTAAAGTGGAATAAAGAACCTTAAGAAGTAGAATCCAAAGGAATCATAACAAAATTATAAGCTTTGTCATGAACCTCCTTGAAGTTCACTGCTATTGGCAGAATAACCCTTGTTGGAATTAGGAAAGGATTGGAATTAGAAAGGGGATAAAATGGGGTTGTGAATCTCCACTCCCTAGATTGGTTTAGCTTTCTCTGTTTTTTACTACCCTGAGTGGGATTCTAGGGTTTAAAGACATATAGCATCTGGTGCTTAAGTAAAGAAAAAGTTACTTGTTTCAAAACTTAAGATTCTGCTATCTAACAGGTGACAGTATAAATGCAATACAATGAACTGAATGGGAATAAGGGACTTTGATAAGTGAGTTTTGCCTTAATCTCATAAGAAAGAACTTTACCAAATATTCCTCTGCTACACATTTACGTCTCCTCATTTAGGTACTGCTTTAAAGGGCCATTACAATGGAGGCTGGGTGTTTTGAAATTTTTATAATTCATTATTTAAAATATATATAGAGTTTATATATGCCACAAAAAAATCCACACCCTATCCTTCTGAGACTTCCTATGATATTTTCTATTGCTATATAGGTTTACATCTTAGTGCAACACCCTTTTAAAGTAACAAATGACTGCATATTAATAATGAACATTCCAGGGGAGAGGTACAAATTGCACTCAATCTAATAAATTTCCTCTTTTAAAGAGCCTAATAAAAATGAAGAGGCAAAGTGTTTTCACTTGAGATGGACATCTAGATTTTATGACAAAGGTGCTCTTCAATTATTAATATCACTTTAACCAGTAACAAAAATTTATCCCAATGCAATAAAATAGCTAGCCATAAGGGATCTTAAATTTGCATCAAACATCAACACTTGAACAGCTCCATCAGATGATAAATACCCTAACGCTGAAAATAAAGTCAACCTGACTGAATGTCACTTCTGGCATAATGTGGGAAATCTAAAATTGCAACTTCTCCTTTAGCTGCTAGGCAAAGAACATCATTCTTCAGGGAAACTGAGATTATTAACTCCTTTATATAGGTTTGCTATTCTTAGGAGTGCCTTAAGTTATGATTTGCAGAATATCAAGTCTCACATATTTTTAGTGATGGAAAACGCAAGTACAAAAACCTAAAGTTTTAAAGGCCTTCTCTGAGATCATACACTATAAATTCCTTGTTGGTAAAAGTGTCCCTCTATACCTTCTTAGCAGATGGTCAGAGAGCTTCTGGCAGTACAGACCTCATTACATCACAAGCAACATCAGTCCACTTCTGGATGGCTCTAACTGGTAACACTTTTCTTAAACCAGGTCCAAGACTCCCTCCTTCTAACTTCTACTTATGAGTCTCACTCCTGCCTTCTGTAGGTATGCTAATTCCAGTTGTTTTTCCTCTATGGCAGTCTGCCAAATTCTCCAAGAAAAATATGATGTCTTCCACAAAGTCTTAGATATACTATTTCCTGAAATCCTAAATAACCCAAACATTCTATGGTGGTACCAATAGCCAAGTGAGTTTACATCTAGTGGCTGTGTACATCCCAGTATCTTTCTGTTGTTCTATTGTGTGTCTGTCAATGCAAGAGGAAGGACAGCCCTCAAAATGATCAAAACACGGTTTGTAATTAAGAGAAATAGTGGAATAAACTATTTTGAATGAGAGAATTTAAGTGAATTGCTGGGTTGAAAATAGAAAAAAAAAAGTAATGTAAAGAATACTGGTTCTAGTCAGTAAAGTCTAACCAAGCTGACTTTACCTAAATTTTCAACTTGCTACATTTTAGTCTGAACCTGTCCAAGTTGCTTGATCTTTGTGTTTCTCTGTTTATTAATCTTTAAAATAACATGCCCTACACATCTTCCTACCCCTACCCAAAAGACTGAGTTACATTTGACCTATTATCTCCCTGCCTGTATCAATACCACACACTTATTAAATCTGCAGTTCTTCTCAGAAAGTTGTTGAAATGCAACATCTTTCTCTGATTTTGGAGAACTGCAGTAAGGATAACGAGGAGATGTATACAAAAGTATAGGAAGGAACAGTCATCTAAAGGTGCTGTGTAATTCCCTATTCCCACGAAGTCTTCATTTTAGTGGGGGGAAACGGACAACAAAACCACTCCAACCGATTCTGTGATATTCAAGTTAATACACTGTATGAAAATATGGTGTAATGATAAAGAGCACAGACGGTGGAGCCAAACTGACAAGTTCAAATCCTGGCTCCACCACTTACCATCTCTAATCTTGGGCTAGTTAATCTCCCTATGGCTCCCTATGCCATCTATTAAATGAGAATAATAGTTCTCACTGCATAAGCTATTAGGAAAATTTAATGAGTTTATGCAAATGTGGCACACTCTTTTGCAATATAACTTTGCTGTTCTTTCATCAAGATGTATCATATACTTCTCTACAGTTGGAGTCTAGGTATGGACATGCAACCATGAGAATGTGCCTCTTGAATCTCCACTGTGAAAAACATAACTGACTGACACTCCCTGCCTCTGTGACTAGGCCAGGCTTTCCAAGGGCTGCTCCCAAACAATGAGTGAGCTCCTAAATAAACCAATCCTTTATCTCCAACAAGGAGATAAAGGGCTCCTAACTAGCCTGACTGAAACATTTGGCATGCTGCTGTAGTCTAAGACTCTCTGCACAACCTTCCTTTTTTTTCTTTTAATGTAACAGTTTTACTGAGATATAATTCATATACCATAGAATTTGCCCACTTAAAGGGTACAGTTCAATTGTTTTTCAGTATTTTCAGAGTTGGGCAATCATCACCACAATCAATTTTAGAACATTTCCCTCACCCCAAAAAGACACCCCATGCACATTACCAATCATTCCTCATTCTCCCTGAACCCCCTGCCCTAAGCAACCAGTAATCTAGTTACTACCTCTATATATTTGCCTATCTGAACATTTCATATAAAAGGAAATCATACAATATGCTATCTTTGTGACTGGCTTCTTTCACTAAGCATGTTTTTGAGGTTCATCCATGATAGAGTATGCATTAGTATTTCATTTTTTATTGCCAAATAATATTCCATTGCATAGATATACCACATTCAATTTATTCACTCATCAGTTGATGGCCATTCAACACTCCTTTCTTTCCTCTTTCTTTCATTGGGGTATGACCTGCATCATGCTCTGACCTTCTCCAGTCTTCTCAGGCTCCCACCCCATTTCCCCTTACAGGCCTTTCCTCAGTAAATCTCGTATGCATTTAATCCAGTCTTGGTGTCTGCTTCTCAGAGGACCCAGACTAACACAAGTGGTGGAAAAAGTGATCCAAGAACACAGGTGGTAAAATAAAATCTAGGACTGCCTCATTCATTGCCTGATAAGTAGGGAGGACACTGACCTAGGTGAAATATGAGGGGCAGATACACTCTAGCACTTGGTAGAGGTCCAACTATTACTGATTTCACTGGAATGACTTATGAAAACTTCCTGGTGCAGAGGATTGCCTTTGTGGGTACAGTGTTTTAGGTATTTAAAAGAAATGGGAGGAACAATGCCTACAAAGACAATAGTGTTGGATGCCTACTGCTACAATCACAATAGTGTTGACTGCTTACTGCTAAGTCATACTGATACCCTGCAGAGGGATAATGAGAAACTGAGGGCCATTAATTGCTAAAGTCTAAGTTGGAGATGCAGAGGGCCACTTCAGTTTTCAAAGAGGACTTCATCTCCTGCAGTGGAAGAACAGACACAGCTGAGCAACAAGCAAAAGTGATCTGGTAGTTAGATTTATATAGCTCCAGAGACATTTAAATGCTCAGCCAAGGCAGGTCTGTTATTCTAAGGTCAGGGCCCTAGTTGGGAAAATCTGAGACCTGAAACATAAGGATAAGGTATTTGGATAGATGCCCATAGGATGCTGGATCTGCAGACCACCCCCCACCACAACCCCAGAACTCTTGCAGCTTACAGAGGTGGCCCACTCTTGCATAGTAAGAGCTAGAACTTTTTGCTGGAAGTTGCAGGAACTGCCCCACTTCTACAAGGGACAGATACTGTACTAAAGACTTGCCCATAACTTCTTCTTCTGGCTACTAGGCCAATAACTATAATTTATTCCTGGCACTACTCAGCTGGAAAGAAAGATTACACACTAAAAGAGATGCAAGAATTAGCTACTGGCAGGAATCATGAAATACCTTGGGATTTTGACAATGCTTAACCAAGGGGCTTTGATGTAAAACTAGATAAAAAGGACTCATTAATCTGGAGGCACATTTTTGGACAAGGACCCCAAGGGATGGGGAAAACTTGCTGCTAGGATGCTATTAGAGGCCTAGAAAAGTGTTGGCCAATGTTGAGTAAAATAAAAACATCCCAAATGACTTGGCAGGTGACAGAGAAAAGAATAAGAAGGTTAGGGGAAATGTGTGTGCTGGAATGGATATATTATATCAAGCAGAAAACACAGATTATAATTTTTCATGGGAGGGCCCAGAGGAAACACCATTTACCATTCACCAGAAATGCACAAGTGAGAGGGAGTAAGCATCACCAAGAAGTTCAGTGGCAGCGTTCCTCGGCAGCCCAGGGCTAATGTCACAGAGCTGGGCCATTAATACCCATGGGGATGATGAAGCCCAAAATAATAATAAAAGCCAGGTTGCGATGCTTAATTGCTAGAAGCCAAAAGGGTGTAATAATTACAATGACTGGCAAGGTCAGAGAAGCAGCCAAGGGGCTAATGTGTGGGGAGCTGTGAAGATGGTTGATGGAACATGGTATTCCTAGGGGCAGAAGAGATGGACAGACAACAAAAGTACTGCTTAGTATCTACAATCAAAAAGGGATATGAATGGAGAAGGAGGAGGCTTCCCAATAAATAGTCATGATCCCTCATTCTGATCCCATATCTGAGTATATTTTCAGATCAGGGGCCTAATGTTATAGAGGTAACCAGATTCCTGAGAAAAGGATATGGCTACTCAGTGGGTCAATAATTCTAGTCCTTCCACAAAGGGCATTTTGACTACAGACTTAATCAAGTAGTCGTCCCAATTTTAGCTGCTGTGCTGAATGAGATATCATAGCTAGAGCACATTAATAAAGCCGGGGAGTAACTCTGGCTCAAGGACTTCCCATTGGCCTGGCAAAAGCTTTCTTAGAACTGTGTTGCAGTCTGAGATTCTTCCTAGCCAACCCTGCTTCCTTCCTTTCCTCTTTCCTTCACAGGGATCAAACCTGCATCACCAGCAGATACTCTTTAGCCTCCTCTGGCTCCTTACTCACTTTTTCCTTTACAGGATTTTTGGCAATAAATCTCTTACACATCTAATGCTGCCATAGCATCTACTTCTCAGAGAAGCCTAACAGAGGACACTAGCAAACAAGACACAAGCAGAGAATTGTAAAGGCATGTACACTGGGACGTGCTCTCTTGCTGTTTTTGGAACACAGTCACCTTGTGAAAAAGCACAGGCTAGCTTCCTAGATGACCAGAGCATGTGCCCAGTTATTTCTGTGGCACTAGTTGACATCTAGCCAATAGCCAGACATGAGGGTGAGGCCATCCTAGACCATCCAGGCCCCACTGAGCTGTTAACTGAGATACAACAGAGAGCCCAGGAGAAATCAGCCAAGCAGTTTAGACCAGAAGTACTGCCCAACAGAACTGTGAGAAACAATATATTTGCTATTTTAAACTACTGTTTTAGGGTAGTTTGTTAAGCAGCAAAGGTTAACTAATGCAACATATAAAAGATGTGAATAGTGTCTGGCATTTAGTAAATATTATGTAAGTGTCTGTCATTATTTTAAGTCAAATGATACTATACATGCATTAACAACTTTTTTAAAAGGTTGATTCTCTCTTCCCACCTTAGCATCCTACCAAATAATATCCATCATACTAATCCTGCAACCCTATAATTTAAATTTATTCAACTTTACCATGTATTGTACTTTATATAATCACTATGCTCCTCTCTTGCCTTGCTGCATCTGCCTGCGAGAGCAAGAATTCTTTCTAGTAGTGTTGCTTGTGATAACCATCATTTCTAGGTAGTTGTAGTCTGGTTCCAACTAGTTGCAGCCATTTCTTCTACATATTCTCTGACACTAAGTAAGACATGGAAGGGAGGATTGTGTTTAAGTTGCTTTTCTTTATAGTACTAGATGAAAGCTCTTTCCCCCCATTTCTGATCCTTTCTTTCAAGCAGGTCAACCTCAGATTATTTCTTTCCCAGGCACATCATCCAAACTCTGAGAAGCCCACTGAGTCTCAGAGTACAGTATAATGTGTTATGCACCACATATCATGGTGCTTACAAGAGAAACATACTTAATAAATATAGCAAATTAAACTGAACTTTTGACCATGCTTCAAGGAAACAATGTATTTCATAGTAAGTTCACAGTTTTCCAAGTTTCTAACCTTTTAAAAATAAGATAATTATGTTCCAGCTAAGATGTTTTCCCCTTCCTTCGCTCTTTCCCTCCATCCTTTCCTTCCTTTTCTTTAAATAAATAACTTAAAAACAAAAAACAATGATATCTGGTACAAGTTTCTGAAAAGTCCATTCATCATTCACCATAAAATAAAAGTGTGATAATGAAATTTTTAGAATCCACATTTACAATGTCAACCACATTAACTGAGGACCCATTATGCACACTGAGATATATAAATGAAGAGATGACACAAAATTTTCTTGAAATGATTTGCAAGTTGGAAAAGGTGGAGAAACACATAAGACCTCTTATCCTTTCATAAACATTTACTGCTTCAACTATAAGTCAGATTTAGAGGACGTCAACATGATGAAGAATTTACCTCTTCCATAATGAAAGCTCATAGGTGAGAGAGACAAGATAGACAGAAAAGACAGAATGAGTAAGAGTGAGCATTATGACCAGAGCTCCAGCAGGGCTCTCTACTCTTAGTACAGGTTCACTGTTGCAGCCACTGTGATTTCTGAAAACAGCTATGACTCAGCATTTATTTTTCAACTGCATTTGGTAAAGAGATAGCCCAGCCTTCATTCACAACTGGACAATGTTGCAATTATATGCCTGTTTGGTCATCTCAAACCAGGTAAATGAACTGTGTGACTACCTAGGGCTCTGATGACCAGCTGGAAGCTATAGCTGCAGGAGAAAGCTCAGCCACTGAGATGTGTGAGTCACAGGCAGAATATGATGCAGTGTAACCTTCTGGCTCCCTGTATGCTTGCAACTCGAAATTCAAGGTGCTTTAGTCTATAAAACAAACCCCTTATGCCTAAGGCACAAGTTACCTTCACGTTAATTTCCTGTCTTATAAACCCTAGCTGAGATCAGTTGGTATATCAGTTAGGCACTCTAGATTTATGCTTCAGAAATATGGATGCAAAAAAATGTTAAAGCTCCACAGAAGAGAGAATGGATTAAATATGGCGGCATAAGAGGAGAGACAGAGGCTTCCTCTTAAAACTGCATATAATACGAAAATATAACTAAAACACCTACTCTTGAAAGAGCAACAGGAAAGAGGACTGCAACAACTGCAAACACCTGGAGACAAGAGCGGACCTCATGGAACAGGTAATGTACTAAAGCTTTCGCCTGGCAGGATCCAAGCCTTTACCCCAGCCCAGCTCAATGGTGGGAGGAAGAGGAACGGAGCAGGAAGGGAGTGGAGAACTGGGACTGCTGAATACCTAACTCCAGAGATCTGCTCTGGGAGCACAAACCTACATTTCATGGTGCTTGCATGATACTCTTGTAATTAGGATGTTGGAAGGCTAAGACAGGCAGAATTCCTGGAGAGACTAAGATTCCAGCTGCCTGTGGAAAGCAGGGATCCATATCCAGCTGTTCTGGGACAAAAGAAAGGCGGGCAGTCTGAGATACTTCCAACCAAAGAAGCCCTTAGCAAGAGAGCTGCTAAAGGGGCAAGGATTGCACAGGGCTTACAGCTCAGGCGAAAGGACAGGTAGACAAAATTGCCTGGGTGCAGTCTGCCTAGCAGATTGGGAGCTTTCACGATCTTCAGGTGCTCCAGCTCCCTGGCTCCCTACACAGCTACAAAAACCCCTTCCATGATAGGCAGCCTACTGCACCTTTCATCTGGCCAGCCCCACCAGGCTTCCAAACTGGGAAAGGCAGTGGAGACAGGCATAGCAGCCGGGAAGCAGGAAACAGCTCTTTCCTCCCCCCGGAACTAATACCACTACCTGGCAACACCCAACATTGCTTCAGGGGCTGAGCAGCTCCAGAGAGTAGAGCTTCCGGGCACTAGTGGGCACCATACACAAATATGAAACGCGAAGAAACCTGGTCCAGACTAAAATTATTAATACAACTCCTGAGAAAGATTCAAATGATATCGACCTCATGACTCTCCCTGAAAGGGAGTTCAAAATAAAAATCATTAACATGCTCATGGAAGTATGGAAAGATATTCAAGAACTCAGGAATGAACTCCAGTTGGAGATCCAATCACTGAAGAGCACAATGGATGGTATTAAAAGCAGATTGGATACAGTGGAGGAGACAATAAATGAAACAGAAACTAGAGAAGAGGAATATAAAGAATCTGAGGCACAGACAGAAAAAAGGATCTTTAAGAATGAAAGAATATTGAGAGAACTGTGTGACCAATTCAAACGGAACAAAATTCGCATAATAGGGGTACCTGAAGAAGAAGAGAGAGAAAAAGGGATAGAAAGTGTCTTTGAGGAGGTAATTGCTGAAAACTTCCCCAATCTGGGGTAGGAGATAGTCTCTCAGGCCATGGAGGTACGCAGACCTCCCAACACAAGGGACCCAAGGAAGACAACACGAAGACATATAGTAATTAAAATAGCAAAGATCAAGGATAAGGACAGACTATTAAAAGCAGCCAGAGAGAGAAATAACATCACATACAAAGGAAGGGCCATCAGGCTATGATCAGACTTCTCAACAGAAACCTTTCAGGCCAGAAGGGAGTGGCATGATATATTTAATAAAATGAAGCAGAAGGGCCTTGAACCAAGATTACTTTATCCTACAAGACTATCATTTAAATTTGAAGGAGGGATTAAACAATTCCCAGATAAGCAAAAACTGAGAGAATTTACCTCCCACAAACCATCTCTACACTGTATTTTGGAGGAACGGCTATAGATGGAAGTGTTTCTACAGTTTAATAGCTGTCGCCAGAGGTAATAAAACCACAGTAAAGAAAGTAGAGCAGCTAATTACTAAGCAAATGTAAAACTGAATTAACTATTCCCAAAGTCATTAAGGGATAGACAAACAGTACAAAATATGATACCTAATATATAAAGAATGGAGGAGGAAGAAAAAGGAGAAAAAAAAAGGAACCTTTAGACTGTGTTTGTAATAGCATATTACATGTGTTAAATGAGACTCTTAGATAGTAAGGAAGTTAACCTTGAACCTTTGGTAACCACGAATCTGAAGCCTGCAATGCCAATAAGCACATACCTATCCACAATCACCCTAAATGTAAATGGACTGAATGTACCAGTCAAAACACATCGAGTCACTGAATGGATAAAAAAACAAGATGGATCTATATGCTGCCTACAAGAGATTCACTTTAAACCCAAAGACATACACAGACTAAAAGTGAAGGGATGGAAAAAGACATTTCATGAAACTAATAGGGAGAAAAAAGCAGGAGTTGCAGTACTTATATCAGACAAAATAGACTTCAAAACAAAGAAAGTCACAAGAGACAAAGAAGGACATTACATAATGATAAAAGGGTCAATCCAACAAGAAGATATAACCATTATAAATATCTATGGACCCAACACAGGAGCACTTACATATGTAAAACAAATACTAACAGAATTAAAGGGGGAAATAGAATGCAATGCATTCATTCTAGGACTCTTCAACACACCACTCACTCTGAAGGAAAGATCAACCAGACAGAAAATAAGTAAGGAGACAAAGGCACTGAACAACACATTAGAACAGATAGACCTAACAGACATCTACAGAACTCTACACCCAAAAGCAGCAGAATACAAATTCTTCTCAAGTGCACATGGAACATTTTCAAGAATAGATCATACACTAGGCAACACAAAGAGGCTCAATAAATTCAAAAAGACCGAAATTGTACCAACCACCTTCTCAGACCACAAAGGTATAAAACTAGAAATAACTTATGCACAGAAAATGAAAGGCCCACAAACACATGGAGGCTTAACAACATGCTCCTAAATAATCAATGGATCAATGAACAAATAAAAACAGAGATCAAGCAATATATGGAGACAAATGACAACAATAATTCAACACCACAAAATCTCTGGGACACAGCAAAGACTGTGCTAAGAGGGAAGTATACTGCAATTCAGGCCTACCTCAGGAAAGAAGAACAATCCCATATGAGCACTCTAAACTCACAATTAACGAAACTAGAAAAAGAAGAACAAATGAGACCCAAAGTCAGGAGAAGGAGGGACATAATAAAGATTAGAACAGGAATAAATAAAATTGAGAACTATAAAACAATAGAAAGGATCAACAAAAACAAGAACTGGTTCTTCAAGAAAATAAACAAAATAGATAAACCCCTAGCCAGACTTTTGAAAAAAAAAAGAGTCTACTCACATGAACAGAATCAGAAATGAGAAAGGAAAAATCACTACAGACACCACAGAAATACAAAGAATTATGAGAGAATACTATGAAAAATTGTATGCTAACAAACTGGATAACCTAGAAGAAATGAACTTTCTAGGAAAATACTACCTTCCAAAGGCTGACCCAGAAAGAAACAGAAAATCTGAACAGACCAAGTACCAGCAACGAAATTGAACTGGTAATCAAAAACCTACCTAAGAACAAAATGCCTGGCCAGATGGCTTCACTGCTGAATTTTATCAAACATTTAGTGAAGACATAATACCGATCCTCCTTAAAGTTTTCCAAGGAGTAGAAGAAGAGGGAACACTTCCAAACTCATTCTATGAGGCCAGCATCACTCTAATACCAAAACTGGGCAAAGACACCAAAAAAAGAAAACTACAGACCAATATCCCTGATGAACATAGATGCAAAAATACTCAACAAAATACTAGCAAACTGAATTCAAAAATACATCAAAAGGATCATACACCATGATCAAGTAGGATTTATTCCAGGGATGCAAGGATGGTCCAACATTCAAAAACCCATCAACATCATCCACCACATCAACAAAAAGAAGGACAAATACCACATGATCATCTCCATAGATGCTGAAAAAGCATTTGACAAAACGCACCAACCATTTACGATAAAAACTCTTAAGAAAATGAACATAGAGGGCAAGTACCTCAACATAATAAAGGCCATATATGACAAACCCACAGCCAACATTATACTTAACAGGGAAAAGCTGAAAGCTTTTCCTTTATGATCAGGAAAAAGACAAGGATGCCCACTCTCCCCACTTCCATTCAACATAGTACTGGAGGTCCTAGCCATGGCAATGAGACAACACAAAGAAATAAAGGCATCCAGATGGGCAGGGAAGAAGTTAAACTGTCCCTGTTCGCAGATGACATGATATTGTACATAAAAAACCCTAAGGAATCCACTCCAAAACTACTAGATCTAATATCTGAATTAAGCAAAGTTGTGGAATACAAAATTAATACACAGAAATCTGTGGCACTCCTATATACTAACAATGACATAGCAGAGAGAGAAATCAGGAAAACAATTCCATTCACAGTTGCATCAAAAAGAATAAAATACCTAGGAATAAACCTAACCAAGGAAGTGAAAGACCTGTACTCTGAAAACTACAAGACACTCATGAGAGAAATTAAAGAAGATGCCAATAAATGGAAACACATCCCATGTTCATGGATAGGAAGAATTAATATTGTCAAAATGGCCATCCTGCCTAAAGCAATCTACAGATTCAATGCAGTTCCTATCAAAATACCAACAGCATTCTTCAACGAACTAGAGAAAATCATTCTAAAATTCATATGCAATCACAAAAGACCCGAATAGCCATGGCAATCCTGAGAAGGAAGAATAAAGCTGGGGGGATTATGCTCCCCAACTTCAAGATCTGCTACAAAGCCACAGTACTCAAGACAATTTGGTACTGGCACAAGAACAGACCCATTGACCAATGGAACAGACTAGAGAGCCTTGATATAAACCCAACCATATATGGGCAACTAATATATGATAAAGGAGCCATGGACATACAATGGGGAAATGACAGCCTCTTCAACAGCTGGTGTTGGCAAAACTGGACAGTTACATGCAAGAGAATGAAACTGGATTATTGTTTAACCCCATACACAAAAGTAAACTCAAAATGGATCAAGGACCTGAATGTAAGTCATGAAACCATAAAACTCTTAGAAGACAACATAGGCAAAAATCTCCTGACTATAAGCACGACCGACTTCTTCCTGAACGCATCTCCTCGAGCTAGGGAAACAAATGCAAAAATGAACACATGGGACTACATCAAACTAAAAAGTTTCTGTACATCAAAGGACCAATCAACAGAACAAAAAGGCATCCTACAGTATGGGAGAATATATTTGTAAATGACATATCTGACAGGGGTTAACATCCAAAATATATGAAGAACTTACACGCCTCAACACCCAAAAAGCAAATAACCCTATTAAAAAATGAGCAGAGGATATGAAGAGACAGTTCTCCAAAGAAGAAATTCAGATGGCCAACAGACACATGAAAAGATGCTCCACATCATTAATCATCAGGGAAATGCAAATTAAAACCACAATGAGACACTTCCGGGAAGATGGCGGTGTGAGCAGGGCGGCAGAAATCTCCTCCCAACACTAAATTTATCTACGAAAACACAGAAAATACATCTATTCCTAAAAGAGAGACGAGAATACACAGGAAAGCGCACAGCGTGCAGCTACACCCGAGAGCACTCGGCACCCCAAGAGGCGGGTAAGATACGGAGCCGCGACCCGGCGGACCCGAGCCCTCCCCCACCCCAGCGCACCGGCGGGAGGAGAGGATTCAGAGCCGGGAGGGAGTGGAAGTGCACCCCGCGAAGTAGCCAGCCGCGGTGATCCGCGCGGGGAGCGCTGACCCACATTGCGCAGTGCAGCGGAGATTGGAGAGACAGAGGGGCAGGATCTGAGCGGGGAACGCGCCAGGGGGCTTGCAGCCGGCTCCGGGAAGGAAAAAAAAAGTGCGCGCTTTCCTCAGCGGTCTTAAAGAGACAGGAGCCCAGCGGAGGAGCCGGATCGCCCCAGCACACTCAGCCCAGCAGGCTGGGAGTCCTGGGGAGTTTCAGACGCCTTAGCTGGCGACTGAGGAAGCGTAGCCATACTTAACACTTCTCACTGAGATCAACAGCCTCCTATTCGTTCCCACCCCTGCCAGAGCGATAAACGGCCCTGCGGAGCGGCACAGTCACAGCTGTGGAATAGTGGGGCAATAGCGCCACCTAGAGCATTCCCACAGAATCTACGTCCGGTGGGCATTTTTTTGTTTTGTTTTTTTGTTTTGTTTTTTGTTTTTTTTTCTTTTCTTTCTTTTTTTCTTTTTTTCTTTCTTTCTTTTTTCTTTTTTCTTTTTTTCTCTTTTTTTTTTCTTCTCTTTTTAAAGTCTTAAAGAGCCCAGCTGACATACGTGGCAACTATCAGTGACCAAATTATACAGCCATGAAAAGACAGAGGAATATGGTTCAGACCAAAATCAACCAGACAACCCCAGAGAGGGAGTCTGAAGGGATGGAAATGCACAGCCTGCCTGAAAAAGAATTTAGAATAAAAGTCATAACCATGCTGATGGACCTACAGAGAAATGTGCAAGAGCTGAGGGAGGAAGTGAGGGAACTGAGGAAAGACAATACAGAAATCAGACAAGCGATCGACGGGCTTAACAGCAGAATGGATGAGATGCGAGAGACTGTTAATGGAATAGAAAACAGAGAACAGGAGTACAGAGCAGCTGAGGCAGAGAGAGATAAAAGGATTTCTAGGAATGAAAGAATATTAAGAGAACTGTGTGACCAATCCAAACGGAACAATATTCGCATTATAGGAGTACCAGAGGAAGAAGAGAGAGAAAAAGGGATAGAAAGTGTCTTTGAAGAAATAATTGCTGAAAACTTTCCCTCGCTGGGGAAGGAAGTAGTCTCGCAGTCCACTGAAGCTCATAGATCTCCCAACACAAGGGACCCAAGGAAGACAACACCAAGACACATAATAATTAAGATGGCAAAGATCAAAGATAAAGACAGGGTATTAAAGGCAGCTAGAGAGAGAAAAAAGATCACCTACAAAGGAAAACCCATCAGACTATCATCAGACTTCTCAACAGAAACCTTACAGGCCAGAAGAGAATGGCATGATATATTTAACGTTATGAAACAGAAGGGCCTCGAACCAAGAATATTGTATCCAGCACGATTATCATTTAAATATGATGGAGGGATTAAACAATTTCCAGATAAACGAAAGTTGAGAGAGTTTGCTCTCATAAACCACCACTACAGGATATCTTAAATGGACTGCTCTAGATGGAAGCACACCTAAGGCTAAAAAGATGTCACCAGAGAAAAAAAAAAATCATAGCAAAGAAAGCAGACCATCCAAATACCAACTAAAGGCAAAGAATAAAACACCTATTATAGAAAGAATGGAGGAGGAGGAATAAGAAGGGAGAGAAAGAAAGAAACATCAGACTGTGTTTACAATAACTTAACAAGAAAGTTAAGTTAGATTGTTAGATAGTAAAGAAGCAACCCTTGAACCCTTGGTAACCACGAATCTAAAGCCAGCAATGGCAATAAGCACATACCTATCAATAATCACCCTAAATGTAAATGGACTGAATGCACCAATCAAAAGACACAGAGTAACAGAATGGATAAAAAAGCAAGACCCATCTATATGCTGCCTACAAGAAACTCACCTCAAATCCAAAGATATACACAGACTAAAAGTGAAGGGATGGAAAAAGATATTTCATGCAAACAACAAAGAGAAAAAAGCAGGTGTTGCAGTACTTGTATCAGACAAAATAGACTTCAAAACGAAGAAAGTAGCAAAAGATAAAGAAGGACATTACATAATGATAAAGGGGTCAGTCCAACAAGAAGATATAACCATTATAAATATATATGCACCCAACACAGGAGCGCCAGCATATGTGAGACAAATACTAACAGAATTAAAGGAGGAAATAGACAGCAATGCATTCATCTTAGGAGACTTCAACACACCACTCACTCCAGAGGACAGATCAACCAGACAGAAAATAAGTAAAGACACAGAGGCACTGAACAACACACTAGAACAGATGGACCTAACAGACATCTACAGAACTCTACACCCAAAAGCAACAGGATACACATTCTTCTCAAGTGCACATGGAACATTTTCCAGAATAGACCACATACTAGGCCACAAAAAGAACCTCAGTAATTTCAAAAATATTGAAATCCTACCAAGCAACTTCTCAGATCACCAAGGTATAAAACTAGAAATAAATTTTAGAAAGAAATCAAAAAAGCTCACAAATACATGGAGACTTAACAACACTCTCCTAATTAATCAATGGTTAACGACCAGATCAAAACAGAAATCAAAGAATATATGGAGACTAATGACAACAACAACACAAAGCCACAACTTCTGTGGGACGCAGCAAAGGCAGTTCTAAGAGGAAAGTATATTGCAATCCAGGCCTATTTAAAGAAGGAAGAACATTCCCAAATGAATAGTCTAAAGACACAATTACTGAAATTGGAAAAAGAAGAACAAATGAGGCCCAAAGTCACCAGAAGGAGGGACATAATAAAGATTAGAGAAGAAATAAATAAAATTGAGAAGAATAAAACAATAGAAAAAATCAATAAAACCAAGAGCTGGTTCTTTGAAAAAATAAACAAAATAGATAAACCCCTAGCCAGACTCATTAAGAGAAAAAGAGAATCTACACACATAAACACAATCAGAAATGAGAAAGGAAAAATCACGACGGACCCCACAGAAATACAAAGAATCATAAGAGAATATTATGAGAATCTATATGCTAACAAGCTGGAAAACCTAGAAGAAATGGACAACTTCTTAGAAAAATACAACCTTCCAAGACTGACCAAGCAAGAAACAGAAAAACTAAACAGACCAATCACCAGTGACGAAATCGAATTGGTAATCAAAAAACTACCCAAGAACAAAACCCCTGGGCCTGATGGATTCACCTCTGAATTCTACCAGACATATAGAGAAGAAATAACACCGATTCTCCTTAAAGTTTTCCAAAAAATAGAAGAGGAGGGAATACTTCCAAACTCATTCTATGAAGCCAGCATCACTCTAATACCAAAACCGGGCAAAGACCTCACCAAAAAAGAAAATTACAGACCAATATCCCTGATGAACGTAGATGCAAAAATACTCAACAAAATATTAGCAAACCGAATTCAAAAATACATCAAGAGGATCATACACCATGATCAAGTGGGATTCATCCCAGGGATGCAAGGATGGTACAACATTCGAAAATCCATCAACATCATCCACCACATCAACAAAAAGAAGAACAAAAACCACATGATCATCTCCATAGATGCTGAAAAAGCATTTGACAAAATTCAGCATCCATTCCTGATTAAAACTCTCAACAAAATGGGTATAGAGGGCAAGTACCTCAACATCATAAAGGCTATATATGACAAACCCACAGCTAACATCATACTTAACGGCGAGACGCTGAAAGCTTTTCATCTAAGATCGGGAACAAGACAGGATGCCCACTCTCTCCACTGTTATTCAACATAGTACTGGAGGTCCTAGCCACAGCAATCAGACAAAACAAAGACATACAAGGCATCCAGATTGGTAAAGAAGAAGTCAAATTGTCACTATTTGCAGATGACATGATACTGTACATAAAAAACCCTAAAGATTCCATTCCAAAACTACTAGAACTAATATCTGAATTCAGCAAAGTTGCAGGATACAAAATTAACACACAGAAATCTGTTGCTTTCCTATACACTAATGATGAACTAACAGAAAGAGAAATCAGAAAAACAATTCCATTCACAATTGCATCAAAAAGAATAAAATACCTAGGAATAAACCTAACGAAGGAAGTGAAAGACCTGTACTCTGAAAACTACAAGACACTCCTAAGAGAAATTAAAGAGGACACTAACAAATGGAAATGCATCCCATGCTCTTGGCTAGGAAGAATAAATATTGTCAAAATGGCTATACTACCTAAAGCAATCTACAGATTCAATGCAATCCCTATCAAACTACCAACAGCTTTCTTCAATGAACTGGAACAAATAATTCTAAAATTCATATGGAACCACAAAAGACCCCGAATAGCCAAAGCAATCCTGAGAAGGAGGAATAAAACAGGGGGAATTACACTCCCTGACTTCAAGCTCTACTACAAAGCCACAGTAATCAAGACAATTTGGTATTGGCACAAAAACAGACCCACAGACCAGTGGAACAGAATAGAAAATCCAAACATTAACCCAAACATATACAGTCAATTAATATTTGATAAAAGTGCCTTGGATATACAATGGGGAGATGACAGCCTCTTCAGCAGCTGGTGTTGGAAAAACTGGACAGCTACATGTAAGAGAATGAAACTGGACTACTGTCTAGCCCCATACACAAAGGTAAACTCAAGGTGGATCAAAGACTTGAATGTAAGTCATGAAACCATAAAACTCTTAGAAAAAAACATAGGCAAAAATCTCATGGACATAAACATGAGCAACTTCTTCATGAACATATCTCCCCGGGCAAGGGAAACAAAAGCAAAAATGAACAAGTGGGACTATATCAAGCTGAAAAGCTTCTGTACAGCAAAGGACACCATCAGTAGAACAAAAAGACATCCTACAGTATGGGAGAATATATTCATAAATGAACGTATCTGATAAGGGTTGACATCCAAAATATATAAAGAACTCATGCACCTTAACAAACAGAAAGCAAATAATCCAATTAAGAAATGGGCAGAGGACATGAATAGACACTTCTCCAAAGAAGAAATTCAGATGGCCAACAGGCACATGAAAAGATGCTCCACATCGCTAATCATCAGAGAAATGCAGATTAAAACCACAATGAGATATCACCTCACACCAGTGAGGATGGCCAACATCCAAAACACAAACAACAACAAATGTTGGCGAGGATGTGGAGAAAAGGGAACCCTCCTACACTGCTGGTGGGAATGCAAATTAGTTCAACCATTGTGGAAAGCAGTATGGAGGTTCCTCAAAAAACTCAAAATAGAAATACCATTTGACCCAGGAATTCCACTCCTAGGAATTTACCCTAAGAATGCAGCAGCCCAATTTGAAAAAGACATATGCACCCCTATGTTTATGCAGCACTATTTACAATAACCAAGAAATGGAAGCAACCTAAGTGTCCATCAGTAGATGAATGGATAAAGAAGATGTGGTACATATACACAATGGAATATTATTCAGCCATAAGAAGAAAACAAATCCTACCATTTGCAACAACATGGATGGAGCTAGAGGGTATTATGCTCAGTGAAATAAGCCAAGCCGAAAAAGACAAGTATCAAATGATTTCACTCATATGTGGAGTATAAGAACAAAGAAAAAATACTGAAGGAACAAAACAGCAGCAGACTCACAGAACCCAAGAACGGACTAATAGTTACCAAAGGGAAAGGGACTGGGGAAAATGGGTGGGAAGGGAGGGATAAGAGGGAAAAAGGGGCATTACGATTAGCAGATGTAATGTTGGGGGGGCACGGGGAGGGCAGTACAACTCAGAGAAGACAAGTAGTGATTCTATAGCATCTCACTACGCTGATGGACAGTGACTGTAATGGGGTTGGTGGGGGCGACCTGATGAAGGGGTAGTTTAATAATCGTAATATTGCACATGTAATTGTAAATTAATGATAATAAAATAAATTAAATTAAAAAAAATGAAAAAAAAACTACAGAAAACAAAACCCCCGGACCAGATGGATTCACCTCTGAATTCTACCAGACATATAGAGAAGAAATAACACCCATACTCCTTAAACTTTTCCAAAAAAATAGAAGAGGAGGGAATACTTCCAAACTCATTCGATGAAGCCAGCATCACTCTAATACCAAAACCGGGCAAAGACCTCACCAAAAAAGAAAATTACAGACCAATATCCCTGATGAACGTAGATGCAAAAATACTCAACAAAATATTAGCAAACCGAATTCAAAAATACATCAAGAGGATCATACACCATGATCAAGTGGGATTCATCCCAGGGATGCAAGGATGGTACAACATTCGAAAATCCATCAACATCATCCTCCACATCAATAAAAAGAAAAAAAAAACCACATGATCATCTCCATAGATGCTGAAAAAGCATTTGACAAAATTCAGCATCCATTCATGATTAAAACTCTCAACAAAATGGGTATAGAGGGCAGGTACCTCAACACAATAAAGGCCATATATGACAAACCCACAGCTAACATCATACTTAACAGCGAGAAGCTGAAAGGTTTTCATCTAAGATCGGGAACAAGACAGGGATGCCCACTCTTCCCACTGTTATTCAACATAGTACTGGAGGTCCTAGCCACGGCAATCAGACAAAACAAAGAAATACAAGGCATCTAGATTGGTAAAGAGGCAGTCAAATTGTCACTATTTGCAGATGGCATGATATTGTACATAAAAAACCCTAAAGACTCCACTCCAAAACTACTAGAACTAATATGTGAATTCAGCAAAGTTGCAGGATACGAAATTAACACACAGAAATCTGTTGCTTTCCTATACACTAAAGATGAACTAACAGAAAGAGAAATCAGAAAAACTATTCCTTCACAATTGCATCAAAAATAATAAAATACCTAGGAAAAAAACCTAATGAAGGAAGTGAAAGACCTGTACTCTGAAAACTACAAGACACTCCTAAGAGAAATTAAAGAGGACACCAACATATGGAAATGTATCCCATGCTCTTGGCTAGGTAGAATAAATATTGTGAAAATCGCTATACTACCTAAAGTAATTTACAGATTCAATGCAATCCCTATCAAAATACCAACAGCTTTCTTCAATGAACTCAAACAAATAATTCTAAAGTTCATATGGAACCACAAAAGACCCCGAATAACCAAAACAATCCTTAGAAAGAGGAATAAAACGGGGAATTACGCTCCCTGGCTTCAAGCCCTACTACAAAGCCACAGTAATCAAGACAATTTGTTATTGGCACAAGAACAGACCCACAGACCAGTGGAACAGAATAGAAAATCCAAATATTAACCCAAACATATACAGTCAATTAATATTTGATAAAGGAGCCTTGGATATACAACGGGGAGATGACAGCCTCTTCAGCAGCTGGTGTTGGAAAAACTGGACACCTATATGTAAGAGAATGAAACTGGACTACTGTCTAGCCCCATACACAAAGGTAAACTCAAGGTGGATCAAAGACCTGAATGTAAGTCATGAAACCATAAAACTCTTAGAAAAAAAATAGCCAAATCTCTTGGACATAAACATGAACGACTTCTTCATGAAAATATCTCCCCGGGCAAGGGAAACAAAAGCAAAAATGAACAAGTGGGACTATATCAAGCTGAAAAGCTTCTTCACAGCAAAGGACACCATCAGTAGAACAAAAAGACATCCTACAGTATGGAAGAATATATTCATAAATGACATATCTGATAAGGGGTTGATATCCAAAATATGTAAAGAACTCAAGCCCCTCAACAAACAAAAAACAAATAATCTAATCAAGAAATGGGCAGAGGACATGAATAGACACTTCTCCAAAGAAGAAATTCAGATGGCTAACAGGTACATGAAAAGATGCTCCACATCGCTAATCATCAAGAGAAATGCAAATTAAAACACAATGAGATATCACCTCACACCAGTGAGGATGGCCAACAACCAAAACACAAGCAACAACAAATGTTGGCAAGGATGTGGAGAAAAAGGAACCCTCCTACACTGCTGGTGGGAATGCAAATTAGTTCAACCATTGTAGAAAGCAGTATGGAGGTTTCTCAAAAAACTCAAAATAGAAATACCATTTGATCCAGGAATTCCACTCCTAGGAATTTACCCTAAAAATGCAGCAGCCCAATTTGAAAAAGACAGATGCACCCCTATGTTAATCGCAGGACTGTTTACAATAGCCAAGAAAAGGAAGCAACCTAAGTGTCCATCAGTAGATGAATGGATAAAGGAGATGTGGTACATATACACAATGGAATATTATTCAGCTATAAGAATAAAACAAATCGTACCATTTGCAACAACATGGATGGAGCTAGAGGGTATTATGCTCAGTGAAATAAGCCAAGCCGAAAAAGACAAGTATCAAATGATTTCACTCATATGTGGAGTATAAAAACAAAGAAAAAAACTGAAGGAACAAAACAGCAGCAGACTCACAGAACCGAAGAATGGACTAATAGTTACCAAAGGGAAAGGGACTGGGGAGGATGGATGGGAAGGGAGGGACAAGGGGGAAAAGGGGGCATTACGATTGGCAGACATAATGTTGGGGGGCACGGGGAGGGCTGTACAACTCAGAGAAAACCAGTAGTGATTCTATAGCATCTCACTACGCTGATGGACAGTGACTGTAATGGGATTGGTTAGGGGGACCTGATGAAAGGGGTAGTTTAATAACCATAATATTGCACATGTAACTGTAGATTAATGATACCAAAATAAATTATAAAAAAAAATATGTAAAAAAAGGAGCAGCTCAGAAATGAGGAAGTTAATTTGTGTTAATAATAGTAATATTCATGCTGGAGGTCCCTCAACTAATTGGGAATCCTTTTTGTAACACTTTAGGAATCCTTTTTAAAACATCAAAAATTTTTAGACAGTACCTAAGGGAGAAAAAGAAGTCTCTCAAATTTCAAGAAACGGCCTGAATATTTCAAACAGTGTGCTGGAACCTAGTGAAACAAAGAAATCACACCAGATGTCAACCTTTTTCCCTGGAGATCAAGAAGCTTGGGCATGGACAGGAGCAAGGAGGAGTGTACTTCTAAGCTCTGAATCTGCAGGAGAGCTTTTCTTGATTGATTAAAGAAGCAAAGAAAGGCTAAGGATTAAAGCAATCTGCCCAAATGAGAGAACAGGTTCATAATGACTTTTTCTTTCTCAAGACATTTGATGATGATTCTGCACATGTGGAAATGTATAGGCTTCTTCAGCAGAATTTTCATTTTAGACTTTGAAACTGAAGAGTTCTTCCATATGAACAATAAGCCATAAATACTAAAAATTTTTAAAGGAAGTTATTATCCTATTTGGATAAGTCACAACTAATTTTAAATCTTTAATATATGTATTTTATATGCATATTATAACAGATTGCTTTTTATCATAATTTGGTTCTCATTGGGCTATATGCCCCTATGCTCGTATTTATTTTAAAAAACGAAAGCCCAATTTTCTTTGTTGTTTTTTGTACTTGTCTTAGTTTGCTCAGACAGCTATAATAAAATACCATAGGCTGGGTGGCTTATAAACAACAGACATTTATTTATTGCCATTCTGAAGGCTAGTAAGTCCAAGATCAAGCCACCACCAGATTTCATGATTCATGAGAACCCATTTCCTGATCCATAGATGGTAATCTTTTCATTGTGTCCTCACATGACAGGAGGGGTGAGGAAGCTCTCTGAGATCTTTTATAAGAGCACTCATCCCATTAATGAAGGCTCTGCTTTCATGACCTAATCATCTCCCAAAGGCCCCAACTCCAAACAGCATCACACTGGGGATTAGGTACCAACGTATGAATTTTAGGGACATAAAACACGGTAGTTTAAAAAAAATTATCCTGAATCTCAAGCTTCTTGAGTTTTCCTATATTTCTGAGACTGCTCTCTGCCTCTCCTGAGGGTTCTACGTTTTGGCTCCAAACCTGGGTGTTAAGGTGTTCTCAACAATAAATTCTGAGTCAGGGGCTGTAGAATGGGACCAGCCAGAACGGTCTGAGTGAACACAGTAGATAACAGGTTCTGAGGTGTGACTGTGGTACCCAGGGATACCCCAGAACCCACCGGCATCTATCTTTGGAGAAGAAACTTCTAGTTGGACCATTGTTGGTTTTGTCCTCATTCATAAGAGACGTTAGATCTGTTTTCTTCTAAAAACAGAAGGAGCAAAGGATATGTGCTAGAAGCACTGTTTGTGCTGTCTGTTACTCCCATTGTTCTCTGGATGTTCATTACAGTCAGAATATATTTCTAGCCTTCCACAACCAGTAATTTCCAGCAGAACCTTCTCATACCTTCCTGAAATTGTATTTGCCCCAAGAAGTAACTAGGTCACCTCTTTTTCACAAAACAAGTAGAATAGAGAATGCCAAATATTCATAAGAATCACTAGATAATTATTAAAAATACAAAATGTCAGTTTCCACTTCTCACCCACTGAATTAGAATCCATGGAGTGGCACATGAATCTTTACTTTTAATAGGAACTCCAGTGAGATTTTCATTAGATAACTTGAAGATACACTGCAGAAAAATCATTGTACTTCTGGTTACATATATATGATGACCATATAGTTTATCGTCTAAGCAGGACATTTTTGAAAGTGAGAGTGGGGCTCTTAATAATTCATTGCCCCAACTGGCAAGAGCAGGAACAGTTCTGGGCAAATCAGGACATACGGTCATCCTGGTTATAGATTACCATCTTCACCTCCACCTAAGTCCTTTATTTATTTTTTTATAACAGTTTTATGGAGACATAATTCATATACCATGTAATTCATCCATTTAAAATGTCCAATTCAATGTTTTTTTCTTAGTATATTCAGAAAGTCTGTAACCATAACTACAATTTTTGGAATATTTCATCATCCTCTAAAGAAACCCTGTAGCAGTCAACCTCATCTTCTTTGTGCCCTTTCCTAGTCATCTATTTTCTGTCTCAGCCTGCTCTAGAAATTTCCTATAAATAGAATCATACCATATGTGGTCTTTTATGACCCATTTCTTTCATTTAGCATGTTTTCAAGGTTCATCCATGTTGTAGCATGTATCAGTACTTCATTTTTTTTTGCAAAATAATATTCCACTGTATAATTATGCCACATTATATTTATCCATTCACCAATCAATGGGCATTTGGGCTGCTTTTGGCTGTTACGAATATTGCTACTATGAACATTTGTGTACAAGTTTTTGTGTGGATGTGTGTTTTGTGTGGACACTTTTGACTATTATGAATAGTGCTGTTATTAACATTTGTGTACAAGTTTTGTGTGGACACATATACCTATGCTACCTCTCAGTTTTTCTTTTTTGTCACTCTTACCTTGGAAGATCTAATAAAGAGTCTTCACAAGCCTTGTAGAAAAACAAGAAATCATCAAGAAGGATTAAAAGACAGAAAATTATGTTACTTATATTAGGAGAAATAGGTATTTCACTTTTAAAATACATTTATACCCTTTTTAGCAATTACCCAAATACTTGTTCAGAAATTAGAGTGGCTGAGTGGATATAAAAGGAAACATACCTCAACATAGTAAAGGTCATATATGACAAACCCACAGCCAACATCATAAGCAATGGCAAAAAGTTTAAAGCTTTTCCTCTAAGATCAGGAACAAGACAAGGATGTCCACTCTCACCACTTTTATTCAACCTAGTACTGAAAATCATAGCCATAACAATTAGGCAAGGAAAAGAAATAAAAGGCATCCTAACTGGCAGGGAAGAAGTAAAATAGTCACTATATGCAGATAACATACAATATACTATATTCATAGTATTCATAGAGATACCCTATAGTATATATAGAAAACCCTAAAGACTCCACCAAAAAACTACTAGAATAAATGAATTCAGTAAAGTTGCTAGATACAAAATCAATACACAGAAATCTGTTATGTTTCTATGTACAAATAATGCACTAACAGAAAGAGAAATTAAGAAATCAATCCCATCTACAATTGCATCAAAAAGAATAAATACCTAAGAATAAACTTAACCAAAGAGGTGAAAGATATCTTTTCTCTGAAAACTATAAGACACTGATGAAAGAAATTAAAGAAGACATAAATAAATGGAAAGCTATTCTATACTTATGGTTTAGAGCAATTAATATTGTTAAAAAGGCCATACTGCTCAAAGCAATCTATAGATTCAATACAATCCCTATCAAAATACCAATGGCACTTTTCACTGAATTAGAGGAAACAATCCTAAAATTTGTATGGAACCACAAAAATCCCTGAATATCCCAAGCAATCTTGAGAAAGAACAAAACTGGGGTTATCATGCTCCCTGATTTCAAACTATACTACAAAGCTAAGGTAATCAAAACAGTATGGTACTGGCACAAGAACAGATACATAGACTAATGGAATGAAATAGAGAGCCCAGAAATAAACCAATGTTTATATGGTCAATTAATATATAACAAAGGAGACAAGAATATACAATGGGATAAAGACAGTGTCTTCAATAAATGGTGTTGGGAAAACGGGACAGCTATATGCAAAAGAATGAAACAGGATCACTGCCTTACCTGATACACAAAAACAAATTCAAAATGTATTAAAGACATAAATGTAAGACCTGAAACCATAAAACTCCTAGAAGAAAACATATGCAGTAAACTCTTGAACATCAGCATTAGTAATTTTTTTCTGTCTATGTCTCTCCAGGCAAGGAAAAGAAAGGCAAAAATAAACAGGTGGGACTATGTCAAACTACAAAGCTTCTATACACCAAAGGAAACAATCAACAAAACAAAAAGGCAAACAAAAACTGTGTGGGAGGATATATTTGCAAACCATATATCTGATAAGTGGCTAATATCTAAAATGTATAAATAACTCAAACAATTCAATACCAAAAAATTAGCAATCCAATTTAAAAATGGCCAGAGGGACCTGAATAGACAGTTTTCCAAAGAAGACATACAGATGGCCAACAGACACATGAAAAGATGCTCAAGATCATTAATCATCAGGGAAATACAAATCAAAACCATAATGAGATGTTATGTTAAAATGGCTAATAACAACAAGACAAGAAATAACAAGTGTCGGTGAGAATGTGGAGAAAAGGGAAACCTCATACACTGTTGGTGGGATTGCAAATAGGTGCAGCTACTACAGAAAGCAGTATAGAGGTTTCTCAAAAAACTAAAAATAGAAATACCATATGACCAGCAATTCCACTCCTGGGAATTTACCCAAAGAAAACAACAATCACTAATCTTAAAAGATACATGCGCTCCTAGGTTTATTGCAGCATTATTTGTAACAGCCAAAATATGGAAACATTCTAAATGTCCATTGATAGATGAATGGATAAAAAAGATTTGGTACATATGTACAATGGCTATTACTCAACCATAAAAAAAGAATGAAGCCTTACCATCTGCATCATCATGAATGATCTTAGAGGGTATTATGCTAAGTTATATAAGTCAGACAGAGAAAGACAAACACCATATTATTTCACTTATATGTGGAATCTAAAAAACTAAACAGAAATAGACTCATAGTTACAGAGAATACACTGGTGGTTGCCATAGGGGAGGGAAGTGAGAGATGGGTGAATAGGTAAAAGGGAAAAAAGTAGCGAGAATGTTTGATATCTTGATCTGGGCAATGGTGACATGAATGTATTCACATGTCAAAATTCATCAAGCTGCACACTAAGATTTGTACATTGTATTATATGTACCTCAGTGTAGAATATTTCTTAAAAATAAACAAAACCCCAAAAAATAACCCACAATAAATTGCTCAACAATTAAATTTTTAAAAAAGGAAGTCAGACCTTGTCTTTGATATTTTCAGCTATATCCCTGATGTCTAGCACAGTGCTTGACACATAATAGATACTCAGTAAATATTTGTGGAATAAAGGAATAAATGGATGTTATTATGAAAAGAAATTAGTGGTTGAGAAAGACATACAGGTGGGGAAGAAACCAACCTTAAGGATCAGCAAAAATCCCTATTGGGCTACCATGGGTCTTTCAGGTTTAAAGTCATTGATCTAAGAGCAGATGGACTAATAACATCAAAGCTAATGTAAAGCTCCTGGATTTTTTTTCTCTGACTAAATATTTGTATTCTGTGTCTTGAATCAAAACTTTTAATTTCTAGTGTTAATGGTTTACTCACTGATGACTTCTTTAATATGGTCTTTTTTCTTTAAAATGCATGACACTGGCAGGCTGAGTTTTCAGGAAATGTGTTTAACCTTATTAACGATCTACACATAGGTGTAATGGTCTTATGTGAGGAGAGACACAGTAAAGTTAGTTGTGTTAAAGTAAAATCAATATCTACAGAAGAGAAAATTAGAAAGGAAGCTGATTTTCCTTCCCTCTTTTCTCTTCTTATTCCCTGTCAACCGTCTATACAAGTTCGGCACTCTACGAATCATTACATTATTAAAGTCTCCAGGTTTTCATTCTAATAGGTTCCAGGTTTTTCTTTGGGGATGAAACTTAGTAAATCCTTATTTATTTGTCCCAAAGGCCGGGCAGTTCTCTTTCTTCTCTGGTGCTGGTTTCTATTCATTTGCTGCTGCTTCTCAGGTTCTTTGGCTGCCCATCATTAATCTTTCAAGCTACAGCTGGGTGGGTTCAGAACAAAACCATCAGAGGAACTGAAAAATGAAATATTTACCTGCAGCAATGGAAAAAGGGCCTATCAACCTTGTCCTTTCAATGATATCACATTTTTATTTTATTTTATTCACTTTCTGGATAGAAGACAGGATACATATATACACTCACATATATATTCCCTCTCTGTGCTAATATATATATATATATATTTTACTATCTATCCTCATTTGTAATGAGGTGTAATATATAGAGCTCAGTTAGTTACCATGGAGACACTGGCCTCT
The DNA here is from genome assembly GCA_032199065.1 of Smutsia gigantea. Classification (NCBI taxonomy): domain Eukaryota; kingdom Metazoa; phylum Chordata; class Mammalia; order Pholidota; family Manidae; genus Smutsia; species Smutsia gigantea. The sequence continues at coordinate 605,168 of JAVSCE010022659.1, read as the reverse complement.
GTTTCTTATCACAGAGCTACACTATCGTCTGGTGACAGCCAAGGAGGGATGACAAAGGCCTCCCCAAGAGCCTAGCTCTGCAATTACTGAGCAATCAAGCGCCTCTTTTAATAGAGCACATCCAGGTATACATGGCTCTTCACTCAGCGCTGTCTTCTCTTCTTTCCCTTTAAACTTACATAGCAGGATGCAGTTTCCTAGTATAGATAATTTCCTCTGTTAGACGGCCTATTTTTTTCAGAACTTCAGTGATATTGTTTGGTTCCTATAACAGAGCTCACTAGCTACCATCGTCTTTATTTCTAAATCTCCCATGTTTTCTAACTTCAACAATTATTATTTTCTTCTGAGGATATACAGTGATCTCCTCTTTATGCATTAATCTGTTTTTATGTTTTGTCATTAACTGACAAAATGAAGGAGTGGATAAATGAAAATTATAGTCTCCCAATTTCCTCTTAGTCCAAGCTTTTCCCTAACTTCTCTAACCAAATTGCTAAAGCTACTAACAAAAAATTTTAAAACTTGAATGACTGGTATTCATTCTTTATCTTCCGGTGGTGCTATAAATGAGAAACTAAATGAATCAAAGGCAAATAATATTAAAAAATGAAAGGCCTAATTTTTTTTCAAGGAATTTTAACTTATTTGGGGGTTGCTATGACTTCTCCAAATTTGACTAGGATGATGAGACTCAGACATTCTAAATTCTTAGGCTTGTAGATAAGCTTCTTACAATAATAGACAAGTTTGGCTTGTGTAGTAGCTAAAACATTATAAAATATACAGTTGTCTTTGATTCAGTTCAAAAGGTCTAGAACTTTGCTAACATGCCCTTTTCCCCAAAGAAGGAGAAATGTTGAGGTGTTTAAAAGCATGATGATGGTTGCGGTGAGGAGAAATAGAAACAGTGAGAAACTAAAAATGTATATGACATGATCACTGCTCTGAAAAAACTTAAGATTTAATTGGGAAAACAAATCTTTAAACTTATGAACAAGACTCAATAATATGAATTAATAGCAAAACATATACAATAGCATAGTGGGAAGGAGAAAAAAAAGACCAATCAAGTCCAGAGTTAGTCAGGTTTACTGAAAGAAGTGACATTTATGGTGGGTCTAGAAGGATGGAAGAAAAGAAAAGAAAAAAGCATTCTAAGCACAGAAAATAACAGAAGCTAAAATGTGGAGGGGGAATGAAATGTTCATGGTCTTCTTGGAGGACCATGGTTATGTTACCATTACGGAAGCAAACCATTCTTGAATTTCAAGAAAACTTCTAGAATCAGTTCAGGTGATATGTTAGTTTCCTCCTATTATGCCATCGCCCCCACCCCCCCAACCCCACAAAGATGAGTCCCTTCTCCTTCACTAGAAAACAAAGAAGGAGAGAAAGAGAGAAGGAGAGAGAAAGAAAGGTAGGGGAGAGGGAGGGACAGAGAAAAGTGAGGAGGGAGTAGGGGGAGAAGAAAGAGGAAAGAAAAGAAAAAGAAAAAAGAAAGAGGCAGAGGGATGGAAGAGGAAGGGAGGGAGAAAAACTGCATTCAAAATAGACACAATAAAGAAAAGCAGACTTCCGGGAAGATGGTGGCGTGAGCAGGGCGGCAGAAATCTCCTCCCAAAACTATATATATCTATGAAAATACAGCAAATACAACTATTCCTAAAAGAGAGACCAGAATACACAGAAAAGCGCACAGCGTGCAGCTACACCTGAGAGGACTTGGCACACCAAGAGGAGGGTAAGACACGGAGCCGCAACCCAGTGGGACCCGGGCAGTCACCTACCCCAGCGCACCGGAGGGAGGAGAGGATTCAGAGCCGGGAGGGAGTGGAAGTAACCCCCGTGAAATAACCAGCCCCCGTAATCTGCACGGGGAGCACTGACACACATCACGCAGTGTAGTGGAGATTGGAGAGATAGAGGGAGCAGGATCTGAGCGGGAAATGCGCCAGGGTGCTTACAGCCGGCTCCAGGGAAGGAAAGAACAAAAAAAGAAATCCGCATGCTTTTCTCAGTGGTCATAAAGAGACAGGAGCCCAGTGGAGGAGCTGGATCACCCTGGCACACTCAGCCCAGCAGGCGGGGAGTCCTGGGGAGTTTTGGACCCCTTACCTGGCGACTGGGAAAGGGTGGCCGCACTTAGATTTCTCACAGGGATCAACAGCCTCCAATTCGTTCCCACCCTGGCTAGCGCGATAAAGGGCCCTGCAGAGCTGCACGGCCACAGCTGCGAAATAGTGGAGCAACAGCGCCACCTACAGCATCCCCAGAGAATCTACTCCCGGTGGGTGTTTTTGTTTCTTTTTTTCTTTTTGTTGTTTTGTTTTTCCTTCTCCTTCTTTTTTCTTTTCTTTTCTTTTAAAGTCTTAAAGAGCCCAGCTGACATACATGGCAACTACCAGCGACCGCTTCTATAGCCATGAAAAGACAGAGGAATATGGTCCAGACTAAGATCAACCAGACAACCCCAGAGAGGGAGCGTGAGGGATGGAAATATACAGTCTTCCTGAAAAAGAATTCAGAATAAAAGTCATAACCATGCTGATGGATCTACAGAGAAATGTGCAAGAGCTGAGGGAGGAAGTGAGGGAAGTGAGGAAAGACAACGCAGAAATCAGACAAGCGATCAACGGGCTTAACAGCAGACTGGATGAGATGCAAGAGACTGTTAATGGAATAGAAATCAGAGAACAGGAATACACAGAAGCTGAGGCAGAGAGACATAAAAGAATCTCTAGGAATGAAAGAATATTAAGAGAACTGTGTGACCAATCCAAGTGGAAAAATATTCGCATTATAGGAGTACCAGAGGAAGAAGAGAGAGAAAAAGGGATAGAAAGTGTATTTGAAGAAATAATTGCTGAAAACTTTCCCTCACTGGGGAGGGAAATAGTCTCGCAGTCCACGGAAGCCCACAGATCTCCCAACACAAGGGACCCAAGGAAGACAACACCAAGACACATAATAATTAAGATGGCAAAGATCAAAGATAAAGACAGAGTCTTAAAGGCAGCTAGAGAGAGAAAAAGATCACCTACAAAGAAAAACCCATCAGACTATCATCAGACTCCTCAACAGACACCTAACAGGCCAGAAGAGAATGGCATGACATATTTAACGTTATGAAACAGAAGGGCCTCGAACCAAGAATATTGTACCCAGCACGATTATCATTTAAATATGACGGAGGGATTAAACAATTTCAGGACAAATGAAAGTTGAAAGAGTTTGCCTCTCATAAACCACCACTACAGGATATCTTCAAATGACTGCTCTAGAGGGAAGCACCCCTAAGGCTAAAAAGATGTCACCAGAGAAAATAAAATCATAGCAAAGAAAGCAGACCATCCAAATACTAACTACAGGCACAGAACAAAACACCTAATATATAAAGAATGGAGGAGGAAGAATAAGAAGGGAGAGAAATAAAGAAACATCAGACTGTGTTTACAATAACTTAACAAGAAAGTTAAGTTAGACTGTTAGATAGTAAAGACGCAACCCTTGAACTTTTGGTAACCACGAATCTAAAGCCAGCAATGGCAATAAGTACATATCTATCAATAATCACCCTAAGTGTAAACGGACTGAATGCACCAATCAAAAGACACAGAGTAACAGAATGGATAAAAAAACAAGACCCATCTATATGCTGCTTACAAGAAACTCACCTCAAACCCAAAGATATCCCCAGACTGAAAGTGAAGGGATGGAAAAAGATATTTCATGCAAACAACAAAGAGAAAAAAGCAGGTGTTGCAGTACTTGTATCAGACAAAACAGACTTCAAAACGAAGAAAGTAGCAAGAGATAAAGAACGACATTACATAATGATAAAGGGGTCAGTCCAACAAGAAGATATAACCATTATAAATATATGCGCACCCAGCACAGGAGTGCCAGCATATGGGAAACAAATACTAACAGAATTAAAGGAGGAAATAGAAAGCAATGCATTCATTTTAGGAGACTTCAACACACCACTCACTCCAAAGGACACATCAACCAGACAGAAAATAAGTAAAGACACAGAGGCACTGAAAAACACACTAGAACAGATGGACCTAACAGACATCTACAGAACTCTGCACCCAAAAGCAACAGGATACACATTCTTCTCAAGTACACATGGAATATTTTCCAGAATAGACCACATACTAGGCCACAAAAAGAACCTCAGTAATTTCAAAAATATTGAAATCCTACCATCCAACTTCTCAGATCACAAAGATATAAAACTAGAAATAAATTTTAGAAAGAAAACAAAAAGGCTCACAAATACATGGAGACTTAACAACATTCTCCTAATTAATCAATGGGTTAACGACCAAATCAAAACAGAAATCAAAGAATATATGGAGACTAATGACAACAACAACACAAAGCCACAACTTCTGTGGGACGCAGCAAAGGCAGTTCTAAGAGGAAAGTATATTGCAATCCAGGCCTATTTAAAGAAGGAAGAACATTCCCAAATGAATAGTCTAAAGACACAATTACTGAAATTGGAAAAAGAAGAACAAATAAGGCCCAAAGTCACCAGGAGGAGGGACATAATAAAGATCAGAGAAGAAATAAATGAAATTGAGAAGAATAAAACAATAGAAAAATCAATGAAACCAAGAGCTGGTTCTTTGAAAAAATAAACAAAATAGATAAACCCCTAGCCAGACTCATTAAGAGAAAAAGGGAATCTACACACATTAACAGAATCTGAAATGAGAAAGGGAAAATCATGACGGACCCCATAGAAATACAAAGAATTATAAGAGAAAATTATGAAAATCTATATGCTAACAATCTGGAAAACATAGAAGAAATGGACAACTTCTTAGGAAAATACAACCTCCCAACTCTGGCCAAGCAAAAAAACAGAAAAACTAAACAGGCCAATCACCAAAAACGAAATTGAATCGGTAATCAAAAAACTACCCAAGAACAAAACCCCGGACCGGATGGATTCACCTCTGAATTCTACCAGACATAGAGAAGAAATAACACCCATACTCCTTAAAGTTTTCCAAAAAATAGAAGTGGAGGGAATACTTCCAAACTCATTCTATAAAGCCAGCATCACTCTAATACCAAAATCGGGCAAAGATCTCACCAAAAAAGAAAATTACAGACCAATATCCCTGATGACCATAGATGCAAAAATACTC